>CAHIKZ030000566.1:185000-260000 GCA_903632075.3 Acanthosepion pharaonis
ATGTGTATGTCTTAGTGTGTGGTAGGGATGTTTTTAATTTCCGAATACGGTTAGCACATTGTGGCTTTGTTCGTAGTTAATATTGTTAAGAGTTGGCTTTTTCTTTTTTATTATTAAAGCTTCCATTATTTTTAGTCTTTTTTTGCAGGTGGATGCAGTTAATATATTTGTGTTTTCTACTTGTATGTTCCTAATGGAATCGGGTAAATCTGTGTGTGTGTTTAAATGGGTTCTAATGGAGCTGTGATCAGATAGGTGTAACGTAAGACGTCTGGATAAGCATGTAGTTGTGTAACCGATGTAATTATTTATGAGTCCGGTTTGATCAGGAACTCAGTTCCTTAAGGGGCATTTGAACTCATAGATAATGTTCGTTCTTTGTAATTTTGACTTAGCTGGTGTGTTGTTATTTTTGAGGATAAGGTTAGCTGTCTTAATTTTTTTATAATAGATAATTAAATTGATTTTTTTATTTGGGTCAATTGGAGGAGTATAGTTCTTTATAATATGCCTTAGAGAAGATTCGCCTTGTTTGTAATTAATACGGATTTGGTTTTTGTAACAAATGTGTATGTGATTTTTGGCTGTGTGTTCACTAGCGTTATTACTTGCTTTGGGGAGAAATAGTCTAATTTGGTGATCTATAAGTCTATAAGGTGGTTAGGGAAGCCGTTGTTGATTAGTGTTTGTTTAACATTATTAAGTTCTTTGAGGAAGAGTAGTCGAGAGGATGAGTTCTCGTTTGCTCTATTTAGAAAGTTTTTTTATTACTGCTACTTTGTACCTAAGTGGGCATTCGCTTTTGAAGTTAAGGTGGCACGAGTTTTTGCTGGTGGGTTTTTGTATAATGATGTAATGAAAGTGTTATTGCTGTATTCAACGAGGACATCTAAGAATGGAAGTTTGTTTTTTTTGGCTAAGTTCATATGTAAAGTTAAGGACAGAGTTTTTCACAAATGTGGTCTTAAGTGTCTCTATTTCTTTAATGTTATTAGCTAAAATAAAAATATCGTCTACGTAGCGAACATATATTTTCGGTTTGTGGACCTGTGTAAATATCGTATTTTCTACGTGGGACATGTAATAGTTGGAAAAGCTTGGGCCGAGTGGATTTCCCATACTAACACCATTAGTTTGGGTGTAAATATTGCCATTATGGTCATAGAATGGAACTTTGGTTGCGCATGCGTGTAGTAATTTTTTTAGGATGGATGGTTTGATGGATGACGGAGGGGTGAAATTAATAGTATATACAGAATTGAGGATAATGTCAATAGTTTGGTCGACAGGGACATTTGTAAATAAGTTTTCGACCTCAAGTGTCGCTATTATACTTATTTTTTTTTGTTGTTTTTTTTTTGTAGTTTTTAAAGTTTGCAGGAATTCGTGGGTGGATGTGATGCTGTAATTGGTAGGTAGGTATAGAGTGATGATGTCGTTCAAGAATTTTGATAGTTCGTAGATAGGTGTTGGTATCTGGGAAATAATTGGTCGTAGCAGGTATCCTGGTTTATGGGTTTTTTATGTTTCCATATAAATATCCCGGTTGGTAATCTCCAACAATTTTTTGAATTTTCAGGAAGCCGACATCCGCGTTGTGAGCTTTTCTAAACTTTTTGGTGAATTTAGTTCGATCATCGACAATATTTTTTAATTTTTGGTGGTAATCGGCTTTATCCAGTATGACATATGTGTTAGATTTATCGGCTCGTCTGATGACGATGTCAGGGTTGTTTTTTTTTTTTTTAACTCTTTCGCGGCCTTTTTTAGTTTTGGTGTTAAGATATTACTATGGTTGTTGCCAGGGGATCGGTTCTTCAAGCTTTTGGCTTTGAGTAGGTTTGGATGAACTGCTGTGTCTCAACGCGTAGCAAGTTGGGATAATAAGGTCGCTTCTTCTTCTTCTTCTTCTTCTTCACATTTCCTCCTCCATTTTCCATTGATGACTCCTTCTTTGTTGAACGTCTTCTTCTTTTTCTTCTTCATCTTCACATTTCCTCCTTCATTTTTCATTGATGACTCCTTCTTTGTTGAACGTCTTCTTCTTTTTCTTCTTCTTCACATTTCCTCCTTCATTTTTCATTGATAACTTCTCTATTGAACGTCTTCTTCTTTTTCTTCATCTTCACATTTCCTCCTTCATTTTTCATTGATGACTCCTTCTTTGTTGAAAGTCTTCTTTTTCTTCTTCTTCTTCACATTTCCTCCTTCATTTTTCATTGATGAATCCTTCTTTGTTGAACGGCTTCTTTTTCTTCTTCTTCACATTTCCTCCATTTTTCATTGATGACTCCTTCTTTGTTGAAAGTGTTCTTCTTTTTCTTCTTCTTCTTCACATTTCCTCCTTCATTTTTCATTGATGACTCCTTTGTTGAACGGCTTCTTCTTTTTCTTCGTCTTCTTCACATTTCCTCCTCCATTTTCCATTGATGACTTCTTCTTTGTTGAACATCTTCTTTTTCGTCTTCTTCACATTTCCTCCTTCATTTTTCATTGATGACTTCTTTGTTAAACATCTTCTTTTTCTTCTTCTTCACATTTCCTCCTTCATTTTTTCATTGATGACTTCTTCTCTGTTGAACGTCTTCTTTTTCTTCTTCTTCAGATTTCCTCCTCCATTTTCCATTGAGGACTTCTTCTCTGTTGAACGTCTTTTTCTTCTCCTTCTTCACATTTCCTCCTTCATTTTCCATTGATGACTCCTTCTTTGTTGAACGTCTTCTTTCTCCTCCCATTTACACTGACGGCCTCTTCTTTTTTGTAAAAGGTCTTCTTCTTCTTCTTCACATTTCCTCCTTCATTTTCCATTGATGACTCCTTCTTTGTTGGACGTCTTCTTTTTCTTCTTCTTCACATTTCCTCCTTCATTTTCCATTGATGACTCCTTTGTTGAACGTCTTCTTTTTCTTCTTCTTCTTCACATTTCCTCCTCCATTTTCCATTGAGGACTTCTTTGTTGAACGTCTTCTTTCTCCTCCCATTTACACTGACGGCCTCTTCTTTTTTGTAAAAGGGCTTCTTCTTCTTCTTTCTCTTCTTCACATTTTCACCTTCTTTTTTTTTATTGACGGCCCGTTCTTAACGTTTGTTTGTTGTTGTTGTTTTTTTTTTGGGGGGGTTGTTTTTCGTCATTTTCTGCTTTTCTTCGATTTCTGTTTTCCCCGGTTAGGGCGAAAAGAATCATTTTTTTTTCCTTTGTAGATAAATTATTCCTTCACTCTTTCTTTCTTCTTTCTCACGCCACTTTTGCTATGCCTTTCCTTTTCTTTTTTCTTCTCGCTTCTTTTTCTTTATTTTTTCTCTTCGACTACTTCTTTCCTTCCTTCCTTCTTTGACTTTCTCTCGTTTTAAGACCAGAACCTTCTTTACAAGATCCATATATTTATATTTTTAGGTTGTTATTGTAATTCTTTTTACATTTTATGACATTCCGCCGCAAGGTAACTTCCTAGTCGGGCGTTTGCTATTCGCCACGTCCAGCCCAAACCCAAAATGACCATTTCTTTAAATATAGCTGCAAGCGAAAAATAATAAACTAAAAATGCAAATAAATCAATGAATAAAAAATATATATATATGTGTGTGTGTGTGTGTGTGTATAAATACCCCCTTCTTAACAGATAACAAGTGCCTTGTGGCCAAATAGATTCGATCAAATGTGTTTCAAAATCGGCTATTCTAAACAGCCAGTCCATATTTTGGAAAGAAACAGAAAGAAAAAAAAAACAAGAAGAATAAAAATATCTTAGTCGATCAGAGGCTTGTTATACTTGATTTTCATTCATTTATTTACTTCAGAGACAGACAGACTGATATATATATATATATATATATATATATATATATATATATATATATATATATATATATATATATATATATATTGTACAGATTGTCCAGTATTCACATGCCATATAGGAGGACTGATATTATATAACCGTTCAGCACCCTTTTCTTTGTTTCTTTTGCCTCAAGTCTCTTCTTCATCTGTGAGGAGATTGTCCAGCATTCACTGCCATATAGGAGGACTGATATTATATAACCGTTCAGCACCCTTTTCTTTGTTTCTGTTGCCTCAAGTCTCTTCATCTGTGAGGAGATTGTCCAGCATTCACTGCCATATAGGAGGACTGATATTATATAACCGTTCAGCACCCTTTTCTTTGTTTCTTTTGCCTTAAGTCTCTTCTTCATCTGTGAAGAGATTGTCCAGCATTCACTGCCATATAGGAGGACTGATATTATATAACCGTTCAGCACCCTTTTCTTTGTTTCTGTTGCCTCAAGTCTCTTCTTCATCTGTGAGGAGATTGTCCATCATTCACTGCCATATAGGAGGACTGATATTATATAAACGTTCAGCACCCTTTTCTTTGTTTCTTTTGCCTCAAGTCTCTTCTTCATCTGTGAGGAGATTGTCCATCATTCACTGCCATATAGGAGGACTGATATTTATAACCGTTCAACTCAAGTCTCTTCTTCATCATTGTCCATCATTCACTGCCCTATAAACGTTCAGCACTCTTTTCTTTGTTTCTGTTGCCTCAAGTCTCTTCTTCTTCATCTGTGAGGAGATTGTCCATCATTCACTGAGGAGGATTAACCGTTCCATTTTTTCTTTGCAGTCTCTTCTTCATCAATTGTCCAGCAATCAATGCCATATAGGAGGACTGATATTATATAACCGTTTAACACCATTTTCTTTGTTTCTGTTGCCTCAAGTCTCTTCTTCATCTTTGAGGAGATTGTCCAGCATTCATTGCCATATGAGAGAACTGATATTATAGAACCGTTCATCACCATTTTTTTTGGTTGTGTTGCTTCCATTTTCTTCATTCATGAAAAGATTTTCTTGCGTTCACAGCCACATCGGAGGCCATTATTACATAACATTTCAGCACTCTTTTCTTTGTTTCTGTTGACTCAGCTTTCCTCTTTACCTGTGAAGGGATTGCCTAGCATTTACTGTCAGATATAACGGACAGATATCACGTAACAGGTCAGTATGGATGGTCACTTACTGAAACTTTACTCTAAAAGCTTAGTGAATCTCTCTCATATGTGAAGGATTTTTCAGTGTTGACTGACATATATACTGATATTACATAACAGTTGAAGTATCTTTTCCTGTTTCTTAATACCTTGCTTAGTTTTTAGAAAGCATCTTTTTGCTATTTAGATATGTCTTACGTATTCAATGACACATTTTCTATTCGCTGTTAAATGAGTGTCATCTTTATATAATTTGACACGGCCATTTGATCTGTTATTTTGACATGTTAGCAAATGAAAAGCACGTGTTAAATTGGTTTGGTTTGGTTTATTTTGTTTATGGTATATAAACATTAATAGTATATCAAGTGAAATGCCGACAAGATTTTTAGGATAGGTTAGTATGTATAGAATATATTTTTTTTTTATAAGAAATCAGTTTTTATATCAGGTTTCAATTCGTATCATTGTAAAAAGTGCTTTTGTCGGAAGTCAAATGTATTGCTGGTGATTTTTTCCCCAAAATCTATTGCTGGAAACTTTTTTTTTCAAAATAGTATTGCTGGTATTTTGACTATAAAAATCCATTTTTATACGTTCATAGTGTTTTGGCCCGAGTTTAAGGGCAAACCATTTGTCCGTATCTGGGTCCGCCGACAGGTGATACGAACCCCGGTCAGGATGGACCTGGGACTAACAGCAATTAAGAGGTGGTTCTACACGCCTCAAAACCTCCCGATCAGAGGCCTTCCTGCCGGATATAGTTTATCATCTTAGGACGATGTAAAATTTGGAAGAAATTTATGATATGATATTACTGTGTAGCCAGAAAGCTCTTTATAAAATTAAGAAAGAAAGCTGTGCTGTCCTAAACTTTGGATTTGATTCAGCGATAAACGCGTTGAGATTAACGGAGCGACCATCTTGCGAACTGCGTGAATCAAGAAAATCGCAAAGATCCTAATCGTCGCTGACAATTTGGCGCGAAGTGACGTCCTTTGCCTTGTGATTCGGCTAAATGTTGAAATTTACAATGACTGTCACTTTGCACTGACCTTTTACGGTAACCTCTTCAAACAGAGAAACCTCTATTTGATTTTAATGTTCGGTGCACGTCCTGTGTCGCGGCCATTATTGATGTCATCATCTTCGCCCTGTTGTCACGGACGCCATCTTGCCGCCGCCATCGTCACGGAAGAACAGTAGAAAATAGCAATCATGGAGCCCACTCCGCTCACCACCTGATCCACACCAGCAACGAAGGAATAAGCCGAGCTAGAACTGATTACAGGTGGTCGTAAAAATCGCCATCTCTCAGTTTGTAGACAACGAGCTTGCTTCTCGTGAGGTCGAAGAACCAAATATTTTTAACGATATTCTATAGCTAGGTTTCCCAATCATTGGTGCGTAACAGCATTCTAAAGAGTGTGAGATAATATTTCAGTATTTTTTTTTAATATTTTGGGTACCGTCCTATATATTCAAGATAAAAGTTCAAATTAAAGATGGGGACAATCACTATTTTCGCAATTCAATACAACATGATTCCCTATGAATTTTAGCGCGTTTCGACTCGCTATTTCCTTTTCAATGGCATCGCCATATAACTTTTTTTTTTAATCGGGGCATTGAAAATGGAGTTCAAATAGTTGCTTCGTGATTTGTATCGAATTAAGTTCGATTTTTTAATTCTTTTTTCATTTTTTATTGTTTAATTTATATCATTTTTATTTCGTATTAATTTGATTATTTCTTTTTTTCTTTCTTATTATTTATTTGAGTCCTTTGAAAATTGGGACGTCGTTGATTTGGGATGCGACCTGTGCGGATACATTTTCGGCCAGTAATTTGATCAGTTCCGCGGTTCAACCGGGGTCTGTCGCCCGGGACGCAGAGATAAAAAAAAAATTGTTAAATATTTTTCACTTGCTGATATATATTTTTTTTAAACTACTGTGGCATTGGAGACTTCAGGGGTTATTGGCCCTCGTCCGATGGCGTTCCTTCGGAGGATTGGAGCGATTGCGTCTCGATTAAGGGACGAGCCTCACGAAACAGAGTGGCTCTTGCAGCGTGTCTCACTGGCGATGGTTCGAGGTAATGCTTTCTCCATCATTGCGGCTGGCAGACGATAGAAAAAAATATGTTTATATTAATTTTGTCCAAACTTTTTTGTCAATAAATTTAAATGTTTTACAAATTAAAAAAAATTATTTAAGCTATGTAGTCATGTGATCGCGCCTCGAGAAAATTCCAGAAGTATCAAGAATTAATCGATGACGTCGTTTTTAGAATATTCGAGACTTTTGCATGATGTCATATAACGAATATTTGAGAATCATCTACATAGATTGCCATGAACCAACGGGTGATGCTATGGCCGTCAGTGCATTGTCAGTTCATTCTGCGATTGTGCTTTGTTCAGTTCTCTTGTGTATCATATAATTTATAAGTAACGTTATTTTACTTATTGCGATGTTGTCTTTTAAAAACACTCACTTGCAGCCATCTAATCAGTTGCTTCAAATCTTTTCATCTGTGAGGAGATTCTCCAGCAATCAATGCCATATCGGAGGACAGATATTATATAACCGTTCAGCACACTTTTCTTTGTTTCTGTTGCCTCAAATCTCTTCGTCTGTGAGGAGATTATCCAGCATTCACTGCCATATAGGAGGACTGATATTATATAACAGTTCAGCACCCTTTTCTTTGTTTCTGTTGCCTCAAAACTCTTCGTCTGTGAGGAGATTATCCAGCATTCACTACCATATAGGAGGACTGATATTATATAACCGTTCAGCACCTTTTTCTTTGTTTCTGTTGCCTCAAGTCTCTTCTTCATCTGTGAGGAGGTTGTCCAGCATTCACTGCTATATAGGAGGACTGATATTAAATCGTCCAGCACGCTTTTCTTTGTTTCTGTTGCCTCAAGTCTCTTCTTCATCTGTGAGGAGATTGTCCAGCATTCACTGCCATATAGGAGGACTGATATTATATAACCGTTCAGCACCCTTTTTCTTTTTTTTCTGTTGCCTCAAGTCTCTTCTTCATCTGTGAGGAGATTGTCCAGCATTCACTGCCATATAGGAGGACTGATATTATACAACCGTTCAGCACCCTTTTCTTTGTTTCTGTTGCCTCAAGTCTCTTCTTCATCTGTGAGGAGATTGTCCAGCATTCACTGCCATATAGGAGGACTGATATTATATAACCGTTCAGCACCCTTTTCTTTGTTTCTGTTGCCTCAAGTCTCTTCTTCATCTGTGAGGAGATTGTCCAGCATTCACTGCCATATAGGAGGACTGATATTATATAACCGTTCAGCACCCTTTTCTTTGTTTCTGTTGCCATAAAGTCTCTTCTTCATCTGTGAGGAGATTGTCCAGCATTCACTGCCATATAGGAGGACTGATATTATATAACCGTTTAGCACCCTTTTCTTTGTTTCTGTTGCCTCAAGTCTCTTCTTCATCTGTGAGGAGATTGTCCAGCATTCACTGCCATATAGGAGGACTGATATTATACAACCGTTCAGTTGTTAAAGCACCCTTTTCTGTGAGGAGATTGTCCAGCATTTGCCATATAGGTATAACCGTTCAGCACCCTTTTCTTTGTTTCTGTTGCCTCAAGTCTCTTCTTCATCTGTGAGGAGATTGTCCAGCATTCACTGCCATATAGGAGGACTGATATTATATAACCGTTCAGCACCCTTTTCTTTGTTTCTGTTGCCTCAAGTCTCTTCTTCATCTGTGAGGAGATTGTCCAGCATTCACTGCCATATAGGAGGACTGATATTATATAACCGTTCAGCACCTTTTCTTTGTTTCTGTTGCCTCAAGTCTCTTCTTCATCTGTGAGGAGATTGTCCAGCATTCACTGCCATATAGGAGGACTGATATTATATAACCGTTCAGCACCCTTTTCTTTGTTTCTGTTGCCTCAAGTCTCTTCTTCATCTGTGAGGAGATTGTCCAGCATTCACTGCCATATAGGAGGACTGATATTATATAACCGTTCAGCACCCTTTTCTTTGTTTCTGTTGCCTCAAGTCTCTTCTTCATCTGTGAGGAGATTGTCCAGCATTCACTGCCATATAGGAGGACTGATATTATATAACCGTTCAGCACCCTTTTCTTTGTTTCTGTTGCCTCAAGTCTCTTCTTCATCTGTGAGGAGATTGTCCAGCATTCACTGCCATATAGGAGGACTGATATTATATAACCGTTCAGCACCCTTTTCTTTGTTTCTGTTGCCTCAAGTCTCTTCTTCATCTGTGAGGAGATTGTCCAGCATTCACTGCCATATAGGAGGACTGATATTATATAACCGTTCAGCACCCTTTTCTTTGTTTCTGTTGCCTCAAGTCTCTTCTTCATCTGTGAGGAGATTGTCCAGCATTCACTGCCATATAGGAGGACTGATATTATATAACCGTTCAGCACTCTTTTCTTTGTTTCTGTTGCCTCAAGTCTCTTCTTCATCTGTGAGGAGATTGTCCAGCATTCACTGCCATATAGGAGGACTGATATTATATAACCGTTCAGCACCATTTTCTTTGTTTCTGTTGCCTCAAGTCTCTTCTTCATCTGTGAGGAGATTGTCCAGCATTCACTGCCATATAGGAGGACTGATATTATATAACCGTTCAGCACCCTTTTCTTTGTTTCTGTTGCCTCAAGTCTCTTCTTCATCTGTGAGGAGATTGTCCAGCATTCACTGCCATATAGGAGGACTGATATTATATAACCGTTCAGCACCTTTTCCTTTGTTTCTGTTGCCTCAAGTCTCTTCTTCATCTGTTTGCATTTGCCATATAGGAGGACTGATATTATATAACCGTTCAGCACCCTTTTCTTTGTTTCTGTTGCCTCAAGTCTCTTCTTCATCTGTGAGGAGATTGTCCAGCATTCACTGCCATATAGGAGGACTGATATTATATAACCGTTCAGCACCCTTTTTCTTTGTTTCTGTTGCCTCAAGTCTCTTCTTCATCTGTGAGGAGATTGTCCAGCATTCACTGCCATATAGGAGGACTGATATTATATAACCGTTCAGCACCCTTTTCTTTGTTTCTGTTGCCTCAAGTCTCTTCTTCATCTGTGAGGAGATTGTCCAGCATTCACTGCCATATAGGAGGACTGATATTTATATAACCGTTCAGCACCCTTTTCTTTGTTTCTGTTGCCTCAAGTCTCTTCTTCATCTGTGAGGAGATTGTCCAGCATTCACTGCCATATAGGGGACTGATATTATATAACCGTTTCAGCACCCTTTTCTTTGTTTCTGTTGCCTCAAGTCTCTTCTTCATCTGTGAGGAATTGTCCAGCATTCACTGCCATATAGGAGGACTGAAATTATATCATCTGTATTGTCCAGCATTCCTGCCATTTCAGTACGGCCTCAAGTCTCTTCTTCATCTGTGAGGAGATTGTCCAGCATTCACTGCCATATAGGAGGAAATATTATATAATGTAAGCACCCTTTTCTTTGTTTCTGTTGCCTCAAGTCTCTTCTTCATAAACAAGATATCCAGCATTCACTGCCATATAGGAGGACTGATATTATATAACCGTTCAGCACTCTTTTCTTTGTTTCTGTTGATATAATCTTCTTCATCATAAGAGATTGTCCAGCATTCACTGCCATATAGGAGGACTGATATTATATAACCGTTCAGCACCCTTTTCTTTGTTTCTGTTGCTTCTATTCTCCTCTGTAACTGCCCTATAGAGGGACAAATATCATGTAACATTTCAGTACGGAATATCATTTAAAGCTTTAAATATTCACCGAAATAATGATGTAAATTTTGTGGGGACAGCCTGTATAATAAACAAGATATATAATCATAACAGAAATTATTATAATAACAAGAAGTATAATAATCAATACAGATATAATACTCACTAGAAGTATTATAATCACCAGAAGTATAATAACTAGAAGTATAATAATCAATAGAAATATAATAATAGCCAGAAGTATAATAATAACCAGAATTATAATAATAACTAGAATTATAATAATAAATAGAAATATAATAATTATTAGAAGTATAATAATCACCACGAATATAATAATAGCTAAACGTATAATAATAACTAGAAGTGTAGCACTCAATAGAAATATAATAATAACTAGAAGTATAATAATCAATAGAAATATAATAATCACTAGAAGTATAATAATTAATAGAAATATAATAATCACTAGAAATATAATAATCATCACGAGTATAATAATAACTCGAAGTATAATAATCAATGGAAATATATTAACCAGAAGTATAATAATCACTACATCTATAACTAGAAGTATAATAATCAATAGAAATATAATAATAACTAGAATTATAATAATAACTAGAAATACCCATGAATGATCTTATTTCTCTGATTTATGATAATAATAACATATAATTAAGATCATTTCGTGTTTAAAAATAATTAAATATAATTCCTGTTAAATAAACGGCCTCTTCTTCAGCAGATCCCTGACCGACAAGGATCTTTTTCCTAAATGTTTCTATGCAAGATACCGACCTCCTCTGTCTTAAATGCGCGCCCCCAGAAGCCGAACGAACCGAAACAGCTGCCCAAAATCACCAAACCAGACTCGCGTTTCCCAGCGCCTGCCGAACGAGATCTTTTTTTTTCCCGCCGTTTCTATGCAAAGTCCCGCCCTCTTCGGTCTTAAATACGCGCCCCCAGAAGCCGAACGAACCAAAACAGCTGCCCAAAATCACCAAACCAGACACGCGTTTCCCAGCGCCAATAATTTAGAACTGGATCTTATAATAAAACTGTAATTAGCATCTAATTGTCAATCACTATTCTCATTTTTCTTTGTTTCTTGATTCATTATTATTATTATTATCGGTCGTAGCTGTCTAAACAGTCACATTAAATAAGTCGAAGGCTGCCATAGTGACTTTGATGCCTACGACGCCATTTCGTGCCAAAATAAACGAGTGTCATAAATACGATACAAATGAACATTAAATAACAAATAGTGATAAAAAAAATTTATTGCAATTAATTATCATAATTACTGCTGTAATATTAATAATAATAACAATAATAATAATATTATTATTATTATTATTATTATTATTATTAGCAATGCCGTGAAAATTTTCCGACATTCCTATTTAAATTTTCTGACGAATCATAATTCTTAAGTGAATAATTCAATAAGCTCCTGACGAGTTTCACGACTTCAAAATGTCCGTAGAAATTATTTCATTGCATCGTTAAATATCTGAGCTTAACAATTCTAGCAAAGTATTACAATAAAAATCATAAGTACGAATACAGGTCATTATTTAAAGAAGTAAGAGGGTAGAAATGAAAATATTTAAAATTGATAAGGTTTTTTCCATTTCACTGAAGCAGACGTTAAACGGCTGAGAGCGTTATCGCCTCCCAATCTTCCCTTTCTTTCTGCTTTTTTTTTCTTTCCTTTCTCTATCCCAAAAACCTGACTGCACCTCTGATATATTTTCCCTTTCCGTTTTTCTTCGCAATCAAAACGGAATTGTCCATTATTTATCTGAGGTAATAACAGGGAGTAACGTACGTAGTAACTGTGGCAAGAAAGAGGCAGAATTATATTATCATATAATAATTGTGCTTACCCATCGCCCTTCTTTAGTTTGCATGACTGTTACGTCCTGCCAATACCTCATAAATAATGGACTATTCCGTTTTGATCGCGTAGAAAAAACAAGAGACATATCAGAAACTTGGTTTTAGTGAGAAAAAAAGAAAGAAAATAAGAAAGAAAGAAAGATAGAAGTGTCTAACGCTTTCTGCTAATACCTCATAGAGAATGGACAATTCTGTTTTGATCTCTTGAGAAGACAAAAGACTTATCAAAGACGCTACTTGGTTTCAGTGAGAAAATTAAAGAAAGAAAGAGAAGATAGAAGGGTTTAAAGTGTGTTTCAGTGAAATGGAAAAAATTGTCAATTTCAAATCTTTTCCTTTATACCATCTTATTTCTTGAAATAAGACCAGAATCCATATTTATAATTGGTGTTGCAATTAAGGTTAAGCGCAAATTCTTAACGATGTGACCAGGAGAATATTATTGTCGTAGAACTCGTCATGAGCTTATTCTATCATTAACTGCTGCAATAATAATAATAATAATAATAATAATAATAATTATTATTATTATTATTATTATTATTCATAATTCTTAAATAACCCATAATAAAAAAGATAGATTGCATTGATTAGCATTTGATGTGCTGAAAATACCAAAATGCAATAATACCACCCAGCCATAGGAGTCTGCTCAGGACCATCGCCCTGAAAATTTCACGATTTTCCTATTTGAATTTTCTGACGAATCATAACTCTTAAGTTAATGTAATAACAGGAAGTAACGTACGTACGAACTGTGGAAAGATGAAATAGGCAGAATTATCATATAATAATTGTTTCTCCCCACCCTTCCTTAGTGTACACGACTGTTACGCCCTGCCAAATATCGCCTCTTCCATCTTCAGTGATGGGTATGGGGTTCGACTCCATCAGCCCGTTTAGTACGGACATAACATTGACCATGAAGAGCCATATCTTGGCATCGTTTATATATTTAGCCCATTACATTTACTTGTTTTCATTTTGTAGACACTTTGCCACAGCAATAGGAATATTATGCTTTACTTGCACGTCTTTACCCACTTGAAATTCCATTTTGAATATATTGGCAGCCTTTATTACTGAATAAAGTTTTTTTTTATTGCTTTCATGTTCGTTGACAGAGATCATCATCTAGTCTTCTGTATTTTCCAGGTATTTTTGAAGACCGATTGTCGTGGTTTTGTAAGACAGTTCTAATCCGTTTTGTAAGACAGTTCTAATACGCTGAAATCAGAAAGAACTCCGAAATTGCTGTCACGCCTCAAGTGTTATGAAATGTAAGTCGATATTATCTAATATAGTTCTAAGAAGTGTGCGAGAAAACGGTGGGGGGACAATTTCTTGCGACACAAAAACGAACGCCTTCTCTTCCGAACGAACACTTTACGACAGCCAACGTGCAAAACGACACCCAAGACTGCTGCCGACGGACGACCGACTGCAACGGCTTTTGTCGCCCAAGAAAAGATTATTTATTTGTACGTTAGTACAAAATGTGGCACAAGGCCAAAAAGAGGGTTGGGGAAGGACGGTCATCTTCTGTCTTAATTCTAAACTTAGCTAGTCACAGACACGGACCCAAACATACCAACAATATTCCTATCACCAAAACAACACATTCACTCCTACCTTTCTTACTGCGTCCACCATAATACCTCAAATTCTCTATGAAATCCTAACTAGTCCCCATATGTCTGTGGGGGGAGGGGAAATAACAACAATTTAAAAAACACCAATGATTATTTACAATATGATTTAATACTATTTACATAAAACAAAACAAAAAAGGGTTAGTAATACCTCCCCTCACTATCCCTAAAAGTGGCAGAAACATTAGTTAACTGGACGAAATAAATGCGGGATTATAACATTATAAAAAACAAACACGCCCACAAACACGCACTCATTTAGACACAATAACAAATACGAAAACAACCAGAGTACTGACATCACTGACCACCTAACGAAGGAGGGGATGGGGAATTAAACAAAAGAAAAATAGGGACAGAAATAAAAGGGGCAATGAGCATGCTAAGTTAACCACAAAAGGGAAACTAAAGATTCAAACTAAAAAAAAAACCTAAACTAGCCTAAATATCGGGGCGGGTTGCCTCTGTTCAAAATCCTGTACCTAACCAACATCCAAGTGCCACTCCAGGTCAGCCCCTTTCACTCAACATCCAAGATTTGCCACCCTGATGAAGGTCAGCCCCGTTCTTTCTTGACTCTGGGGAACATTCCATGAACGACGTGTCGACCAAATCGACTCTCATAACTCCTAGCAAGCAGTGGAACACATAAAGTTCAGCCTTCGTCAACGGCGGTGCCACATTGCTACAAACAGAAGAGGCTGCAAGGACAAAGAACTTTCCGTGCAACATGCGAACCATGAGGCCTTCAACAAACTTACACAACGGAGCTACCAACTTGCAATCAAAGAAGACGTGACCTAGGGTCTCGACTACCCCACTACAACGTCGGCAGTTTGGATATTTCTCCAAGCCCGCTGCGCAAAGCTTTTTGGCGACCCAGAGGGCCCCACGCATCACCAGCCAGGTGAGGGATGCCTCATCGTTGTTGAGACATTTCAACCCGGGAGCCCAAGGCCAGATCGAGCGAGCCGCCTGCTTTGTAAGACCGAGATCGTCAATCAGATCATCATGAACGCACCCGCTAACTAATACTTGATATAATGCCCTACGAGACAACGCCTGGACGTTGGAGACGCCATCCGACGCCCGTAAGAGGCGTTTCAGAGCAAGACGACATTCACGATAGAAGGAGCACTCGGCTCGGGGCAAACGGTCCCGGAATTCCTGCTCGCCAAATAACGAGCAGTTGAATTTCCAGTAACCAGCCATCCTAACCTTAGGACAAGCCTATGATCCGAATAAACTATATAATGGAAGCTTGGACACCCTAAGAGCCCTACATCGACTCTCCTAACTAAAACTCGGTCGAGGTAGCTAGCACGCACCCCTACAGCCGAGCTGCCACTATTAGTCCAAGTCCAAACTACCCGCTGAGGGTGCTCTTTCCGGTATTTGTCGACGAGATCGAACCCGTCGACAAAGTCGCGAAATGGTTTCACGCCCCAGAAGTTAGTACCCGAATATGAATTTGACCCTATACGATCTATGTCGGGATCAAGGATGGCCTTCCAATCGCTCGCTAAAACTACCCAGCGTGATGTCGTCATAAACGTCCCGATCTGCCGAAACAAAGCTCAGTCTGGATATTGGGCCCATAAACCCCAATGAGACGCAAAGCCTTATCCTTTATGGTAACATCCAGCACGCAAAGTCTGCCCGCCGGATCTGCGAAGACAAGAACACACGCAGCCTTCAAAGACTTGCTCACCAGCCAAGAGACACCCCTCGAGCGTCCATCAAAACATGCTGAATAAAGAGTATTCTTTTTTTTAGACAGAATGCCTTCATAATCGCGAGAAGAAAAACGGGTCTCTTGCACACAGCATATATTCACCCCTAAGCGCTGAAGATCACGAGCGAGCCTCACCTTTCGAGACTCGGAACTCAGGGCTCGGGCATTCACACTAGCCAACCAGAGAGACATTGAAAAATCGATTAGGGTTGTCCTTCAGGATAGAACATGGCTGGGGTGAGGACACCGACAGCTCGTCCCATAGAACAGGACGCAATCTCAATTTCGACGGTATCATCTTGAGAAAAGCCGCCGATGTCCGCAGGATACGTTAATTTAAGAGCCCTATAAAGGGGTGGGTGAACAAAAACGGGGACCCTCGATTTAAACTCTTGGTTTGTTTCGTCCATCTCTGGGTCGAGTAGGTAGGCAGCTGGGGGCACCATTTTTAGAGACGACTGGGCCTCATCTATCATAAGCCAAATCTCCCGCCTACCCGGGCCAGTTCTAATGACGGTTAGTACTCTTTTTGCTGATGGAAAATTGTCGGGCACTTCTACATCCAATCCGTTGATCTTTTGGAAATTCCATAACACTTTTAAGGCTTTCGGGTTTCATGTCTGCCCGAAAACCCTTTCCGCCTGTACCCGGGATACGCGGCAGACGTCTTCCCCTGGGAGATATGGTGGCTTAATCTTTAATTTTTTTTTTGTCTATGGCTGCCTGTAAATCTGGGCTTCTGTTTCTTCTTTTTTTGTGGCGATTGAGAAGGTGTTCCAATAGGTGTGTCTATGGGCGAGGGTGTCATGCCAGAAGGGGTCCTAACAGACGAAGGTTTTGTTGATGTATAATGTTTCGCAGGTGAATTTGTCAATGATTTGGGCGGAGGTGGTTTTGTGAATGTTTTTTTTGGATGATGAAGGGGAAGACGGGGCAGCGGATAAGGGGCCCGGTGCCCCCAGCGATTTCTGATTTTTCGCCCTCTTTCCGTCCAGTTTTTCCTTGAGCTTTTTGAGGTCTAAAATTTTTTGCCAGCTAGGTTCGTTCAATTTTTGGGTGTTTGTGGCATTTTCTTCATACGACGCCGAGGCGTCGCCCTCAGAGCTGGTAGAGGGAATGGGGCTGTAGGTGTTTTTATCCCAGGGGTCATTATGGGACAGAGGCCCTGCTGTTTGGATCTTCCCTTTGCCCCTAACTACGAGACGCCATTCCCCATCTTCCTTCTCCTTATCCACACTTGTGGCAGGTGTTGGTTTTGGGGGTAATGTGGGTAAAGACCCAACCGAAGGGTTTTCCCTCTCGGTCTGCTTCGTAGTTAGGCCCACTACAGGCGCAGCGGATTTGACAGTCTCGGCCAAAGGAGGGTTTTGGTCGCCAGCAGCCGGAACTCAAGGGGCCTTTTTCCCTGGGCAGCAGGAGGAAAGGTGACCTGTCTCTCCACACCTCCAGCAAGTAGGTTCCTACCGGTCACAATGACCGGCATTTTCCGGCCGCCTAAATCCAAACAGTTTGGGATGGACTTGAAGGCCTTCTGATCTAACATGATATCGAAAGTACATCCCCCGTTCAAGTTGTCGAAGAGAGCCCCTAAAATCTGGCTGTGCTGCATAAAAAATGCAGCCAGGTGCTCTCCCGATACCTGAGGAGGGACCTCATATACGGCCACATGGTCCTTCGCCGGCCCCCATACTCTGTCCTTAGAATAAGGTCTTTTGTAATTAGTTCCTTTTTTGCCATTGCCAGACAATCTTCAGATGTGGGCAGCAGTGCGTCCCACATGAAAAACCCAGCACCTTTAATAACTCTTTGGGGTTTTATCCCCAGGGACAAAAGTGATTTAATCACTATGTCTTTCGTGGAGCGACAAATTTTGCGCGAAAGCTTGTCCACCACGAAAAACGATGCCATTCTCTTTGCGAACACTTCGAGCTCTTGGACGTCTTCAAGGAGCCCATCTTTATTTACAAGATGAGCGTATCCCTTAGCCTTTTCCAAGAAATCCGCTCTGTTCACTATGCAACTTGAGCGGGGACTTCCAGCAAGAGGGCGATTCCTCGGCTGTCTTCTTAGCTTGTGCCTCCTTCGGCACCTCGTTTGTTGAGCTTTGGCTTGAGATCTGCCTGGTCTCTCCCTTCGTAAGGCTACTAGCATGCTTCGCACTATCTTAGTCCTGCACATGAGGGGCAGTATTTGCCCGTTTTGAAGATTTTGGTTTATCAGGTGGATCGACCTTAGCAGCCGCCCCCAAAAGGTCTTTTTTAACTCCTGACCGACTTACTTCGTCGGCCATTTTTTTAAAATAACTGGAAACTTCCACTATCGGGTCTATATATATTATTTTTATGTCCAACAATGGGAAAGGAGTTGGGATAAGGGAAAAAAAATAAAATTAGAAGAAGTTAAACAAAAAAATAAAAGCCTGGTTACACCAGGAAATTAAAAGAATACAAAAAAAAAAATAAACTTTTAAACAAGGGCTATTAAATAAATAAACTGGGAAAACTAAAAGTTAACACAAATTAGAAATAAAATAAAAAAAAACTAGATCAACTGAAAAGAAAGACTAAAATAAATAGTCAGGTAGGACTTTTAAAAAAATCAAAATGGCGCCCAAAGGCTGCCGAGAATAAAAGAGAAAAACAATAAAAGAAACTCCTCTCTTTTTTGGTCAATAAATAAATTCAAATGTAATATACAGAAAGAAAAAGAAAAGAAATAAAAAGTCTGGTTTGAAACTAGTCAAACCAAATTAAAAATTAAACGTTTGCGGCCGGAGTCGCTAAAGAAATAAATTAAATGAAAAAGAAATACAAAAGTATTAAACTAGTCAAAACAAAAATAAAAGATTGCGACCGAAGTCGCTAATTAAATAAAAACGAGGGAGGGTATAAACTAAAAAGGAAATAAAAACAAAACTTTCTTTCCTTTTCTCTTTTTTTAAACGGTACTTTTTAAAAACGAGAACTGAAAAGAAATAAACAGAAATAAAAAGCAGTAATCCGGTAAGACTTTGTCAAACTGGACTAAAATAAAAAATAAAAATGTGGGCCGAAGCCCAGAAAAAAACAAACAAAAGAAATGAAAGAAAGAAAAATAAAACTTAAGAAATAACTTAACTTTTACAGAAGAAACTTCGTTAATTAAGCAATAACAAGTTCGTGAAATGAAAATCCTTGTGGGCCGAAGAAAGTTCGTCGAATTAAGCAACAAAACAAGTTCGTCAATCTGCAAAATAGAATCCAAAAATCTCGACGCTTCCGGTAAAAAAAAAAAAAGGTCTGACAAGCGAAGTTTTTTTTTGAATTGTCGCCCAAGAAAAGAGGCCAAACGACTCGCGCGTCTTATTCTTGCAGTCCTCGGTCGAGTCCGGCGACAACACACACACGCAGTTCGAGGACGTTTCCGCGCATGCTCGTTACAAGAAGCACAGCTTATACTCCGGGAATAGTACTTTTTTATGACATTAATGTTATCAATAGATGACAGATATTGCGTATTCGTTTGGTTAAATTTCTTAATGAATTTCCTGTCTCTAAGTTGAAATAGGTCTTGGTTGTGATATTAATATCATCAAAAGATGACAGATCTTGTGTATTCGTTTGGTTAATCTTCTTCATCAATTTCCTGTCTTTGAGATAAAATAGGCGTTGCTTGGGACATAGTTGACATCAAAAGATGACAGATCTTGTGTATTCGTTTGGTTTTCTTAATCAATTTCTTGTGTTTGAGATAAAATAGGCCTTGTTTGTGGCATTAATGTGATCAAATGATAACAGATTTTGTGTATTCGTTTCGTAAAATTTCTTAATCAATTTCCTGTGTTTGAGTTAAAATAGGCCTCGGTTGTGAAATTAATGTCATCAAAAGATGACAGATCTTGTGTATTCGTTTGGTTAAATTTCTTAATCAATTTCCTGTCATTGAGATTAAATAGGCGTTGCTTGTGACATAATTGTCATCAAAAGATGACAGATCTTGTGTATTTGATTTTCTTAATCAATTTCCTTTGTTTGAGATAAAATAGGCCTCGGTTGTGACATTAATGTCATCAAAAGATGACAGATCTTGTGTATTCGTTTGGTTAAATTTTCTAATCAATTTCCTGTCTTTGATATAAAATAGGCCTCGGTTGTGACATAATTGTCATCAAAAGATGACATATCTTGTGTATTCGTTTGGTTAAATTTCTTAATCAATTTCCTGTCTTTGAGATAAAATGGGCGTTGCTTGTGACAATGTTATCGAAATATCAAAGATCTTGTGTAATTCTTTACTTAATTTTCTTCATCAATTTTCTTTCATTAAGGCGAAATACTGCCATTTAAAAAAGATATGGCCGATATATCAAATAACTTTTGTAAAATATTATCTACACCTACCAACTTTCTGGTTTATTGCCTATTGTGCAGAGTGCATTTGCATTTGTTTTTCTTTATATTAAGAGTGCTTACTCGTTATAAGCTGAGTGACAAAAAATCTACTTTTGTATAATACGCACCCTCTTTTTGGCTTTAATTTTCCTTCAAATTTTTTCGTATTATACACAATAGATTATTTCGAATATAAACCATTAGTATTTACCTATACTCGAATAAATTAAATACTTATATAAATTAGTATTCATCAACCCCCACATCAAGTAAATTCTGGCAGACTAATATATAAATGACTTATATTTACCTATCCCGAAAGGTAAATACTTATAGACTCAAATATAAGAGACTAATATCTACCAAGCAAATAAATATGTACGCAAATAGTAAGCACTATTTACACTATTGACATTGTTTGGACTGTTGTCCTCATCATTACTGCCACATTCACGACGTTTCGGCAGTTATACGTTCCGGCCTTCTTCAGGGGAGATCGTCTTGGAAGAAGCACACGCATTTATTTTTCAGTGTATTATTTTGGGAGTAAAAAAGCGTCTTGTATGCCGGAAAATACGGTATTTTTTTATCGATATTCGGTTAGTTGCTCGTCTTTTACTGGCAATGCGTCGAGGATCGAAATCTCTACAGCTATTTGCTACTCGATTACTTCGCTCTCCATTGCCCGGCCGCAAATTGGCTTCCTATCTGGTTATTGACCAGGGAAACCTGTCTACCTTTTCCCTGTCGATCGTTTCGTTTCATTTCACCTCCTCTTCTCAAATTTTCGCTATAGCTACTTGATCCCTGGTTGACAGCTTTGGTGGCCACGAAGTATAGGTCAAGCAGTCGCTTTCCATATGAAATACATTAGGCTTCATTGACATGTGAATAGGGCGAGCTGTGTGTGTGTGTGTGTGTGTGTGTGTGTGTGTGTGTGTGTGTGTGTGTGTGTGTGTGTGTGTGTGTGTGTGCGTAATAGTAATTCCGCTGTAGGTATTCCATATGAAAATAACTCTCCCACCAACCCCTTACCGACGCTCCCCTCTGAAACAACACCGAATCCATAAACTTCAAGGTCTCTCCCGGTCGTTGGTAAATAGACGATGTTTGGTCTTTGTTCTGGGCGGTAAACTGACTATTCGTCAATGCAATTGCATCAGCCAAATTTGTTGACAGACGTTTAAGATTAAATGCATCGTCAGAAGTGATCACAGGAATTATGTTATTAACTGCAAAGTGGGTGGAGGATTCTACACTGGGGGAGAATTTGTCATCAGTACCAGCAGTTTGGGTTCAAGCCCAGTTATACGCTTATATATTTGTAAAGAATTAATTGGTTCTATTTCTTTATCCTATTTTATTATTTACAAATTCGGATTTAGTGGATAACTATGTTTGAGTAGACGAACCGATTTTTTAAAATAAATTTGGGCCTAACGTAGACCGGCTTGCGCATTCGAGAACCTATAACTGTAAGTAGAAACCAGATGGGCCGTGACGAACTTTGTATCACACTGAGGCTGAAAGACGCTTGATCAGGCGGCGACTTCCCTTACAAAAGGGAAACATAGGATAACACCAACCATAGAACACACACACACATATATATATATATATATATATATATATATATATATATATATATATATATATATATATCAGTTTAATCATAATCTATGTATAAATCTATCTCAGTTTAATCATAATCTATCTATCTATCGCAGTCTGTTTATCTATCTCAGTTTAATCATAATCTATCTATCTATCGCAGTCTGTTTATTTATCTATCTATCTATCTATCTATCTATCTATCTATCTATCTATCTCAGGTTAATCATAGTCTATCTATCTATCTCAGTTTAATCATAAGCGATCTCAGTTAATCCTTATGTATATATCTCAGTTTATTTATCATCTATCTATCTATCTATCTATCTATCTATCTATCTATCTATCTATCTATCTATCTATCTATCTATCTATCTCGGTTCGTTCATGTCTATCTATCTCAGTTTGTTTATATATGTCTGCCAACGCGAGTCTGTCCATATCTATCAATTTATTACAGGTTTTCATATTTTTCTATTTATTTCAGTCCATTCTTAATAGTTTTTCTATTCAAGTATCTTGATAAGTATGTATGTATGTACGTATCTATCTATCTATCTATCTATCTATCTATCTATCTATCTATCTATCTATCTATCTTATATTCTGACCGTTTCGAAACTCTTCTAACAAAGGAATCACCATT
This sequence comes from Acanthosepion pharaonis, assembly GCA_903632075.3. Taxonomy (NCBI): domain Eukaryota; kingdom Metazoa; phylum Mollusca; class Cephalopoda; order Sepiida; family Sepiidae; genus Acanthosepion; species Acanthosepion pharaonis. Next base: position 207,659 of record CAHIKZ030000566.1, read on the forward strand.
TCTATTGATCTTCAATCGGTGGCACTCGTTAAGGAAATTCAGACGCCAAAGACCTTCAAAGGGGTTAAAAAGCTTATCAAATCATTGTGTCAAAAGCTCATAGCATCGTACCAAACAAAACAAAGCTTTAAACAGTAATTCTCGACCTTTTATTCCGAGCGCACTTCTAGAATAACTATACCCCCGGGTCGCATTTAAAATCTTGAGGAAATTAGTCATGGAATTTAAAATAATAAAGACTTGTTCTGAAATCAGCACTTATTTTGAAAATATTACATTGGAAATCTAAGCACACTTGTATGAAAACACTGCTGAGATGTTTGATCGATTTTGTTTAGGAGTATATCGACACTTTTTGGGGTTAATTAATGTCGAAATTTAAATAATTTCTGTTACGGTTTTTTGGGTATTTAATACATATAACTAGTGAGCGAGTCAGAATGACTTATTTCCCTTTATAGTCGACCAATGGAAGGTTGACCAATCCGAAGCCGCACAACACTGTATTCGTCGTGTATAAAGGCGGCCATCTTGTTTCCTCCTACCGGAAGCACCAAAGGCGACCAGGAGAAGGATGAAGTACACTCTGCTGTGATATCCACTGCGAACCTAAAGTACGCTTTCCTACTGTCTCCGAAATATTCACTGCCAACCTCTGGATGCGATACTCGAGGATCGACCGTCATGAAAATGTCTAACAATTTCAACAGAGTTTTATGGCGTCAACTAAATATATTTCGAACACAGTTGCATTGTTTCAACTACAGATAAACTGTATTATTTTAATTTTGCTATAAAATGTATTGTTGTTCATTTTTCTGTAAAAATGTATTGTTGGTCATTTAGCTATAAAATGTATTGTTGGTCATTTTGCTATTAAATGAATTGTTGGTCAATTTGCTATAAAATGTATTGGTCAATTTGCTATAAAATGTATTGTTGGTAATTTTCCTCATAAATGCATTGTTGGTAATTTTCCTAATAAATGCATTGTTGGTAATTTTCCTATAAAATGTAATGTTGGTCATTTTGCTATAAAGTGTTTTGTTGGTAGTTTTGCTATAAAATGTATTGTTGGTCAATTTGCTATAAAATGTATTGTTAGTCATTTTGCTATAAAATGTATTGTTGGTCAATTTACTATAAAATGTATTGTTGGTCATTTTGCTATAAAATGTATTGTTGGTCATTTTGCTATAAAATGTATTATTGGTCATTTTGTTATAAAATGTATTGTGGGTCATTTTGCTATAAAATGTATTGTTTGTCATTTTACTATAAAATGTATTGTGGGTTATTTTGCAGTAAAAATGTATTGTTGGTCATTTTGCTATGAAATGTATTGTTGGTCATTTTGCTATAAAATGCATTGTTGGTTTATTTGCTATAAAATGCATTGTTGGTCATTTTGCTATGAAATGTATTGTTGGTAATTTTGCTATAAAATACATTGGTCAATTTGCCATAAAATGTATTATTGGTCATTTTACGATTAAATGTATTGCTAGTCGTTTTATTAATAAAATATATTGATGGTCAATTTGCTATAAAATGTATTTTTAGTCATTATAATACAAAATGTATTGTTGGTCATTTTGTTATAAAATGTATTGTTGGTCAATTTGCTATAAAATATATTTTTGTTCATTTTCTATAAAATGTATTGTTGTTCAATTTGCTATAAGATGTACTGTTGGTCATTTTAAACAAAATATACTGTTGGTCAATTTGCTATAAAATATATTGTTGGTCAATTTGTTATAAAATATATTACTGGTAACATTACTATAAAAATATTATTTTCATTATTTGCCCTTAATGGGAACTTTAACAGGTTCTACTACCCCCCGGGTTTGGTTGGATCTGGGCCCAACAGCAATTAAGAGGTGATTCCACGCTCCTCAAGACGTCGAATCTCGCAATGAGAGGACTTTCTGCCGGATTTATATTATCGTCATTCTCAAAACTAGTATGTGGTTAGTATCGTGTAGTGTCAGCCTCTAGCCCATAGACGTGCTGTCACTCGATTCCCCAAGTAAGGTAGGAAGATCTCTGAGTTGCTATCGAGTCATGCTCTGACGATAGGTGGGCGAAGAAGAAAATTACCTTTAATGGTTGACATGTTTAGTTTAGCGTTCCCAATTAAGGTTAGCTCTAAAAGTTTTCATTTGAAAAGATTTATCAAGAATCTGCTATTCTTTTTTTTGTTTTTAGGGAGGCTGATAATAGCTTTTTTTAAGGAGGCCGATAAAGACTTTTTGGGCGGCAGGTAAATGTCCCTAGGAAAGCATAAGGCATAAGAGAAAGGATTATCCACTCCTTAAAGATTAAGGAATTTAACATCCATTTTAAAACATCAAATGACAAAGACTTGACGCAGACCTGGAAGCTATATGCTTGGGCTCTGTAGCTTTTTATAAATAATGATTTTTTTAAATAAAAATATTTCATAAATTACTCTTCTGTCAACATGGGCCGCACTTGGCTAGCTTTCAGGGCGCTTTAGTGCTCCCGGGCGTACCCGTTGCGAAACGATGGTCTAGATTATTATTTTGTGCTCGACATTAGTAGTGATCAGGTTTCTCTCTTCAGATGCCCTCTTCGCAACCATCGTAACTTATGTGAACTTTAATGGTTTTAAATCTCTTGCGGTATCTCTGTGGTTGTTTTCTCATATTCTTCTGTCAACTTTGGCTGAACCTGGCTAGCTTTTAGGGCGCATTAGTGCTCCCGGGCGTACCCGTTGTGAAACGCTGGTCGAGAGAATTGTTTTGGGATCGGCATTAGCAGTGATCAAGTTTCTCTCTTCTGATGTCCTCTTCGTAACCACGGCAATTAATCTAAAATTTAATGCTTTTAATTCTCTCGCGGTATCTCTGTGTTTGGTCTCTCATATTCCTCTGTTAACTTGGACCGACACCTGACTAGCTTTCAGGGCGCATTAGTGCTCCCGGGCGTACCCGTTGCGAAACGATGGTCTAGATTATTATTTTGGGCTCGACATTAGTAGTGACCAGGTTTCTCTCTTCAGATGCCCTCTTCGCAACCATGGTGACTTATGTGAAATTTAATGCTTTTAAATCTCTTGCGGTATCTCTGTGGTTGTTCTCTCATATTCTTTTGTTAACTTTGGCTGAACCTGGCTAGCTTTCAGAGCGCATTAGTGCTCCCGGACGTACCCGTTGTGAAACGCTGGTCGAGAGAATTGTTTTGGGGTCGACATTAGCAGTGATCAAGTTTCTCTTTTCTGATGCCCTCTTCGTAACCACGGCAATTAATCTAAAATGTAATGCTTCTAAATCTCTTGCGGTATATCTGGGGTTGTTCTCTCAATCAATTATCTGTCTATTTTGGGATTATCTTCTCGTAAGTTTCTGATGTTGTCACTTCTGTATTAACTTTTGACAGGGCATTATCAATCTGTCATTGTCCTGTTTCGTGTTACCTTCAGCTCCTTTCATAGATGAGTAAACACCGCCATTAATGCCCTCTCCTCTACTTTACACCGATTTATTTTCGTTTCACGCCTATTCTCACAACCCCCCCCCCATTTACATTGTTCCCGCGAGTGACGGGCTTAATGACTGGCCCTCAGTTCTTCTATCCTTCAGTAAATTACGAAAAAACACCAAGGGGCGTGTTTAAAGTTGCCTCTTTCTCCTTCATGATTAACAAAGGATATAACAGCCTTTGCCTCCTGAACGAATAATAGTAATAATAAAAAAAGTGAAGTTTCGAATAAACAGAAAAAAGACCTACAGTCGTCTTTAACTTAGCCGTCTTGCTCGACGAAGTTGCGTACTCCACCTTCATGACTAATAAGGGATATAGCAGCCTCTGATTCTTGAACGAATAAAAAAAAAATCAATTGAGAGCAATGCACAAATAAAAGGACCTGCATTTCGTCTTCGACCTAACTAGCCTCATCGGGAAAGATGCCTGCTCGTTCTCAGGAGGAGAACAGACCGAAATTATATGGTGAGAAATTTATTTATTAAAGACATTTTTATGTTTAACGTTCTTTTTTATAGATACAAGTATTTAAGTAAAAAGTATCTATAAAAAAAAACGTTAAACATAAAAATGTCTTTAATAAATAAATTGTCGGACTTTGTCCATTTCTTAATATATGGTGAGAAATGTAAAACTACGGAAGAGAGAACGGAAGTGATTGGAGGAACATGGAGGAGAGAGAACGAAAGAAAATGTAGAACATGGAGGAGTGAAGTGAAAAAGAAATGTGTCACATGTAGGAGTGATATGAAAACTTTGTGTCACATGTAGGAGTGAACTGGAATATATGCCACATGGAGGAGTGCAGTAGAAAAAGTGGCACATGTAGCAGTGAACTGAAAAATGTGTTACATGTAGGATGGAACTGAAAAAAAAAGTGTCCCATGTTAGGTCAAATGCAGTTGGGTCAGTAACCACAGAACTAACCAATCAAAGTTCTTTCCAACGTCAAGTCCCGAAGAGGTGCGGACACGAGAACGGTTCGACGTCCTCACATAACTGATTTGACATGTTGAAACATCTTAATGACACACTGTTTTTACTATGTTAAAACATGGCTACGGCGTACCGTTTTTTCTATGTTAAAACATCGCTACAACATAGCGTCTTTGGTACCTTAAGACAACACTACGACATACAGAATTGACATGTTAAAACATCTCTACGTTGAACCACCGCTACGACATACTGTTTTTAGTATGTTAAAACATCGCTACGACATTGTGTTTTGCAACTTAAAGCACTGCTACAACATACCGTTTTTGCTATGTTGAAACATTGCTACGTCATACCATTTTTGCTATGTTAAAACATCGCTACAACATAGCGTCTTTGGTACCTTAAGACAACACTACGACATACAGAATTGACATGTTAAAACATCTCTATGACATACTGTTTTTTCTACGTTGAACCACCGCTACAACATACTGTTTTTAGTATGTTAAAACATCACTACGACATTGTGTTTTGCAACTTAAAACACTGCTACAACATACCGTTTTTGCTATGTTGAAACATTGCTACGTCATACCATTTTTGCTATGTTGAAACATCGCTACGTCATACCATTTTTGCTATGTTAAAACATCGCTACGTCATACCATTTTTGCTATGTTAAAACATCGCTATGGCATACTGTTTATACGATGTTAAAACATCGCTACGAGATATTGTATTTTCTATGTTAAACATCGCTACGACATACCGTTTTTTCTATGTTAAAACATCGCTATGACGTAGCGTTTTTGCTATGATAAAACAGCACTACGACATACAGATTTGATATGTTAGAACAGTATCATGACATGCTGTTTTTGCTATGTTAAAAGACCGCTACGACATATTGTTTTTAAAACATTGCTACGGTATATTTTCTTGCTATTTTAAACACTTCTACACCTTATCGTTTTTGCTATGTTAAAACATCGCTATGACATACTGTTTTAGGTATGTTAAAACACTGCTAGGATATAGTGTTTTTATGTTGTTAAAACATCGTTACGATGTCTTGTTTTCGCTGTGTTAATATGATATACACATTGGCAAGGTGAAATATGTCATTATAATCCAGGCGTCTTAGTGGCATTAATAAACAAATTACTCATTCGAAACTCCCGACCGCCTAGATTATAATGATATATCTTACGTTGGCAATATGTACATTCTATTAACTCAGCAAAGACAGTATGTCGTAGCGATGTTTTAACATAGCAAAAAGGGTATGTCTTAGCGATATGTTAACATGTCAAATACGGTATGTCGTAGCGGTGTTTTAACATAGCAAAAAAGTTGTCTTAGCGATGTTTTAACATAGCAAAGAGGGTATATCGTAGCGATGTTTTAACATGTTTTAACATGGCAAAGAGGGTATGTCTTAGCGATGTTTTAACATAGCAAAAAAGTTATGTCAGTGATGTTTTAACATAGCAAAGGGTATGTCTGAGCGATGTTTTAATATAGCAAAAAAGTGTTGTGGTAGGATCCACCTAATTTGCATAGTGGAGTATCGACCATATAAATATGGTTGGTACCGGGAAGAGAGGTAGGAATCAAGAGATTCAACCAGAGACTCTGCCCGACTGCGACTCAGTCAACACATTCTCCAGGAACGGTCTTACCAGGAATATACAAAAGACTATATGTAAATATTGTGTACACTTTCTTGTTTCAATACATTTTGTTCTAAGTACATTTTGTGTTGCATTATTATTCCATGCATTAGTCAAGTTTCAACAAAAAGTTATGTCAGTGATTTTTTAACATAACAAAAAGGGTATGTCATAGCGATGTTTTAACATGGCAAAGAGGGTATGTCGTAGCAATGTTTTAACATAGCAAAAAGGGTATGTCGTAGCGGTGTTTTGATATAGCAAAGAGAGTATGTTTTCAACCTGCAAAAATAGTATGTTGTGGCGATGTTTTAATTTGTGGTGTGATTCAACTGATACATAGTAAACAATCCTCATCTTTTGAACTGACTTGCATTGGAACAACTGCATTAAATCGATAGCTGCATCTATTGCATGGAGAGTTGGATCATTTTGCCCGCAATCCTCTATCCTGAAGCCTACCCTGTTTCTAATCTTCATTAATGATCTTCCTGAAGTCATCAGTTCCTATTTACTCGTGCCTCAATAGGAAATACGTCAGACATCAGATAATTAACCTGGCCGCTGCTTTTGAAAAGTCAGTGCTTAAATGGGGCAGGGAAGGGCTTGTAAATTTTACTGCCTCCAAAACTAAACTGCTCTCATTTAACGACCATAAAGAAACTTCCCTTCCCGCCATCTGCATGGACGATTCTCGATTCCAAGTAACCGGCTCACTACGCCTTCTTGAAATCACGTTTTCAACTGACTTGAAGTAGAACAACTACATTGAATCAATAGCTGCATCTACTGCAAGGAACGTTGGTTCACTGTGTCGTGCTAGAAGTTTTTCTCGTCAGAGTCCGTCTTGCACAAATACAAATGTACTATTCGTTCGTGCATTACATACTATTGCCATATCTGGTCTGAATATCGCTGCCATATCTAGTCTGGTTGCCCTTCTGTTCATCTCGAGGTTCTAGATAGATAGATACATATATACATACATACTGAGCTAGCTTGCTAGCTATATAGATAGAAACAGAATAAGATCGATAGATATTAGGTAGATAGATATATATATGAGTATAATCAGATAGATAGATAGATAGATAGATAGATAGATAGAAAAGATAGATAGAGAGAGAGAGATAGATAGATACGAACAGATAGATAGATAGATATAGAATGAGATCGATAGATAATAGGTAGATAGATGTATGTGAGCATACTCAGATAGATAGATAGATAGATAGATAGATAGATAGATAGATAGATAGATAGAAACAGACTGAGATAGATAGAAACAGAATGAGATCGATAGATAATATGTAGATAGATACATATGAGCATATTCAGAGACATATATATATATATATATATAGATAGATAGATAGATAGATACTGAGCTAGCTAGATAGAAAGATACAGACTGAGCTAGCTAGCTAGATAGATAGATACGAACAGTTCATAGAGAAAATCAAAAGAAGGATATGTAGTGTAATATATCCTGACTTAGCGTCTCGACTTCCGTCATTTTCGACAAAGACATGATGTGGCTTCCCTCTGTCTTTTCTACAAATATTTTCATGGCAACTATTGTGGTGCCCCGACTACATGAATTTAATCGTGTTACTAGATTGGCATCTAGGTCCCACATTTTTACTGTTAAAATAGTTAAATATAACCGACACTTCTACTCAAACAGTTTCTTCCTCTTACTTGCTTCCCTGATAACTTCAATCTTCAAAAATCTTCCCCTATACTCAGTCTTTTCTCTTACGCCGACTTTCTGTAAAGCCCATGCGTACTAGAGGCATTCACGCCTTGCTTGGGTAAATTTATTAAAAAAGATCTGCCAGAACAGTGAGGAACATAGCTGGTCTATTATAGAGAATTGCTGTCGGATGGTCCCAAGACAAAGTCTGTATATAATATGGATGTCGACAATGGGTTCGCACAAAATAATTTTAATACCTCCAAAATTAAACTGCTCTCATTTAGCGGCCATAGAGAAACTTCCCTGTCCGCCAATTAGCATGGCTTATGCTCGACTCCAGGAGAGCTTCCCATTGCGTTTTTTTGGCCTCCTGTTTTCAACTGACTTCAAGTCGGACGACTACATTGAATCGATCGCTACATCTACTGCAGGTAGAGCTAGTTCACTGTGCCGTGCCAGAAGTTTGTTTTTTTGTTCTCATCAGAGTCCACCAAACACGTCTACAAATCCACCATTCGTCCATGCATTGAATATCGCTGCCATATCTGGTCTGCTTGCTATGCTTTTCATCTCGAGGTTCTCGATAAAATCTAAAGAAGAAGCTGCAATGTAAATGATTCTCACCTGTTATCTCTACTTCAGTCACTTTCTCACAGACGTGATGTGGCTTCCCTCTGTCTTCTCTACAAATATTTGTATCGCGACTTCTTTGAGGAACTTTTTTTTTCCCTGGCTCCCCAACTACATGAATTTAAGTGTACTACTAGATTGGCAGCTAGGTCCCACCCTTTTTACTATTGAAATAGTTAAATGTAACCACCACTTCTACTCTAACAGTCTCTTTTCTTCCACTTCCCGACTGTGGAACACCCTTCTTCTTATTTGCTTCTTTAATAACTACAATCTTCAAAAATTTAAATGCAATGTCAACCGCCATCTTATGTTGCCTTGAACCATTTTCAACTTTTACCCTTTTCTCAATCACCGCGATAACCAGTCTTTTCTCTCACTTTCTGGTCTGACTTGGTTTGTTTTTTTTGCAGCATATCGACCTCAATGGGTTATTTAATGCCCACAATTTCAGACTGCTGGTAATATTTTTTACTTCTAAAATCTATTGCCGGTAATATTTTCTTAATATATATATATATATAAACCTGGTAATATTGTTTTTCTAAAATGTATTGCTGATAATGATATTTTACAAAAAAAAGTATTTCTGGTATTAAAACCTATTTTTAAGCTTTTATCGTGTTTTGACCCCAGTTTAGGGGTTAACTATTTGCCCATAGGTGGAACCCTAACAAGTGTTACTACCCCGGGTCAGGGTGGACCTGGGAACACCAGTAATTAAGAGGTGGTTCCACGCTCATCAAAGACTCCTGATAAGAGGCCTTAGTTTATCGTTTTACCCAGGACACGGATGTAGTTTATCGTCTTACCCAGGACGCAGGTGTAGTTTATCGTCTTACCCAGGACGCATGTGTAGTTTATCGTCTTACCCAGGACGCAGATGTAGTTTATCATTTTTCCAGGACGCGGTTGCAGTTTATTGCCTTACCCAGGACCTGGATGTAATTTATCTATTACCCAAGAAGCGTATGCAGTTTATCTTGTTACCCAGGACGCAGGTGTAGTTTATCGATTTACCCAGGACGCGGATGCAGTTTATCGTCTTACCCAGGACGCAGGTGTAGTTTATCGTCTTACTCAGGACGCAGATGCAGTTTATCGTCTTACCCAGGATGAGGATGAAGTTTATCGTCTTACCCAGGACGCAGGTGTATTTTATCGTCTTACCCAGGACGCGGATGTAGTATATCGTCTAACCCAGGACGTGGATGTAGTTTATCGTCTTACCCAGGAAGCAGGTGTAGTTTATCGTTTTACCCAGGACACAGGTGTAGTTTATCGTTTACCCAGGACGCCGATGTAGTTTATCGTCTTACCCAGGACGCGGATGCAGTTTATCGTCTTACCTAGGACGCGGATGTAGTTTATCGTCTTACCCGGGACGCAGGTGTAGTTTATCGTTTTACCCAGGACGCGGCTGCAGTTTATCGCCTTAACCAGGACGCGGATGTAATTTGTCGTTTACCCAGGACACGGATGCAGTTTATTGCCTTACCTTGACAAAATCCAAATAAGTATCTCTAATCTAACATAGCTAGGCTACCATAGAGACTTGCTGTCGGTTGGTCCCAAGACAAGGGCTGTATATATTACGGGTGTCGACAATGGGTTCGCAGAAAATAAACACGGAAAGAAAGTGAATGATTTTAAAAATAACAAATGATGTAATCAAGTGAAAAAAAATAATTATGGCAGTTAGGATCATAATAAAAAGTGAATGAAAAACCCAAATCGGAATTAAATCGGAAACGAAGATACTGAAATATTGATTTGCGATCAAAAACCTGTCCTTCCCTGGGTTAGAACTGAAAAGAAAAGAATATCAAATAGATGTATCATCAGTTGATCTATTATAGATTGAGTTTTGGTACTTGTCACTTCTGTTTGACCTGTCGATTTGTAATCCCCGAGACGTGGTCGAAGCCGATCAACACAGATCTTAATCGGCACGGCCGGCAGGCCAAAGGGTGGATTCGACTTGACTTGATCCCCGGGCAGATGAGGGAAAAATCAAATTCAAAGGATTAAGGAAAGAATTGAATACAATGGAAAGAAGAAATGAAGCATAAATGCTAACATACGGGAAAAGAAATGGCGAAGGTCGGCTAGAATGAAAAAGAAGGACAAAGAATTTTAGATAGATAAATAGATAGAAGCTGAATAAGAGAGATAGATAATAGGTAGATAGATATGAGCATACTCAGATAGATAAATAGATAGGTACAAACAGATTGAGATAGATAGATAGATAGATAGATAGATAGATAGATAGATAGATGATACGAAGAGACTATGATAGATACGAACAGACTGAGATAGATAGATAGATAGATAGATAGATAGATAGATAGATCTACAGACTGCAATAGATAGATAGATAGATAGATACTGAGCTGGCTAGCTTGCTTGCTAGCTAGCTAGACAGATAGACAGACAGAAACAGAATAAGATCGATAGATAATAGGTAGAATACTTAGATAGATAGATAGATAGATAGATAGATAGATAGATAGATAGATAGATACGAACAGACTGAGATAGATAGATAGATAGACAGATCTACAGACTGATATAGTAGGGAGAATACTTAGATAGATAGATAGATAGATAGATAGATAGATAGATAGATATGAACAGACAGAGATAGATAGATAGATAGATAGATAGATAGATAGATACTGAGCTAGCTAGATCGACAGACAGACAGAAACAGAATAAGATCGATAGATAACAGGTAGACATATATATATGAGCATACTCAGATAGATAGATAGATAGATAGGAACAGACTGAGATAGATAGATAGGAACAGACTGAGATAGATAGATAGATAGATAGATAAACATTAGAAGAAAAAATGAATGATGAACAAAATAAAACTAAATGAAAGGCAAAAGAAATGAATAATGTGAAAAATGGATAAAAGAAAAAAGAAAGGAGAAAATTGAACAAAATAAAATAAAGAAATACTCGAAAAAAAACATGGAGCAAGAAAGAACGAAAGAGAGAAAGAAAAAATGATCGAAAGATTATGCATAAGTTACAGGGGAAAGAAAAAGAAAGAAAAAACCTTGAAAAAGAACAAGATTAAAAATAAAATAAAATGGGAAAAAAGAAAAATAGAAATAACGAAGAACAAAATAAAAAAAGAAGAAAGAGCAATCAGAAAAAAGAAAGAAAAAATTAATTTTATATTCTTCGTCTTCTTCTTCTCCTTCTTTTTCTTCTTCATCGTTTTCTTATTTTCTTCTTCCTTTTTCTTCTTCTATTTCATTTTCTTCTCCATCTTCATTTTTCTTCAGCGTGTTCTTCTCTAATTCATTTTTTCTTTTTTTCCTTCGTTTTGTTTTCTTCGTTTTATTCTTCGTTTCCTTTTTTGTTTTGTTCTTTTTATTTTTCTTCGTTTTCTTCTTCTTTTCTTTCTTTGTTTCCTTCTTTTTATTTTCTTCGTTTTCTTCTTTGTTTCCTTCTTTTTATTCTTCTTCCTTTTTCTTCTTCTTTTCCTTCTTTGTTTTCTTTTTATTCTTCTTCATTTTCTTCGTCGTCTTCTTCATTTTTTCTTTTTTCCTTCGTTTTGTTCTTCTTCGTTTTGTTTTCTTCGTTTTATTCTTCGTTTCCTTCTTTGTTTCCTTCTTCATTTCCTTATTTTTATTCTTCTTCCTTTTTCTTCTTCTTTTCCTTCTTTGTTTTCTTCTTTTTATTCTTCGTTTTCTTCGTCGTCTTCTTCATTTTTTCTTTTTTCCTTCGTTTTGTTTTCTTCGTTTTCTTCTTCATTTCCTTCTTTGTTTCCTTCTTTTTATTCTTCTTCGTTTTTTTCTTCTTTTCGTTCTTTGTTTTTTCTTTTTATTCTTCTACGTTTCCTTCTTTGTTTTCTTCTTCGTCTTCTTCATTTTTTTTCCTTCATTTTTTCTTCTTCGTTTTGTTTTCTTCGTTTTTTCTTCGATTCCTTCTTTGTTTTCATCGTTTTATTCTTCGTTTTTCTTCTTCGTCTTCTTCATTTTTCTTTTTTTACTTCGTTTTGTTCTTCTTCGTTCTCTTTTCTTCGTTTTATTCTTCTTCGTTTTCTTCTTATCCTTCTTCAAAATTGGCATTAAATTTTTTGTCTCTCCGTCCTCCATCTCTCCCGAGGAAAATGTGTGTATAGGTTTTTTCTAAGCGCACCGCCCAAGTCCTCCAAAATAATTTTCTAAGCTGCTACAACTACAGCAACGGGCGCCTTATCCTGGAGCAAGAGCAGATCTGCCCTCATCATCCCTCTGCGTTTCGACTCGATTGCTTCCTTACGTTGTCTTAATTCTGCGGCATTAAAAGTCCATCTCTTTTCCAAGTAGCCTATCATTATTACGCCTTCAGAATAATATTTAAAAAAAAAAAAAAAAAGAAAAGAGAAGCCAACAGACGCTGCCTGCTTGAACGTCTTCGTGGATGGAGAACCAGACTGTTTCCCACGTTTGCTTCGAATCTTTGAGTGGTGAACCCAGATTTCATCTTGATTTACTAATCTGCGGTGAAAATTGTCGAGGTCAGTCTGGAAGCGAATCCGAAGAATCCGGGAAAAGTCGGCCCTTTTTAACTTCTGCTCCAGTGTCAGCATTCTTGGGAACCCATCTTGCCGAGAGCTTGCTCATCCCCAACATCTCAGTTAAAACAGTAAGGACCGAACCAGAACTAATGCCTATGTTCTTTGTTATCGGTGAATTACATCAACTTGTTTACCGGTGATTGAGATTTTTGAACCACCTGACCGTGGGGCATCTTCTGTGCTATCAATGTCACGCTTGAATTCTGCAGGCCACTTCTTCACGGTTGCATAGGAAGGGCAGTCTTCAGCAAGCGTCGGTACCATGTCTTCATGGATTTTTTTTAGTAACCCTTATTTCAATTTTAAACATTTTCTTGAATTTAACTGATTGTTTTTTGTTTTTTTTTATCCAACGACGCACTTGAATCTACAGTTAAATACCCGCGGTGCACTTCAAGGAGAATGATAAAAAAGACGCAAAAAAAAAGAAGATTATATTAGGTTGTCCCAAAAGTTCGTAAACACTTGCAAAAAAATTGAAATTTTACTCGCCAAGTAATAACAAAAACAAAAATTATTCCTCAAAATAAAGACCATCATTTTCCAAGACTTTCTAATCATTGATCTGCAAGCTTTCGGATCTGGTGAAAGTACCATTCAGCCGGTTTCGAATCAAAGAATTCTTGACATGCTTCTTCGACTTCATCAAACGAGTCGAATCGGCGGCCCCTCAGAAAGTGTTGCATTGAGCAGAAAAGGCCGTTATCTGATGGAGTCAAGACTGTAGGCTGGATGTGGCAGAACCTCAATGCCGTCCAGCTCTTCAAACTTGTGTTTGGTCTTCCTGGCGGTGTGTGGCTTGGCATTGTCCTGCTGCATCAAAGCGCGCTTTCGGTTGATCAGAGCCGGGTACTTTTGCTTCAACTTTTCGTAGACCCGCTCCAGTTGCTGACAGTAAAGTTCGGCACTGATGGCACGACCATTCGGAACCAACTCAGAATGCACGATTCCTTCAAAGTTCCACCAAATGCACAACATGACTTTCTTGCCGAATCGATCTTGTTTTGGAACCGACGGTGTCTCTTGCCCTTTCTGAACGCATCGCTTGTCTCGATTGTGCTGGACCAGATAGACCCATTTCTCGTCCGATGTCACAATGCGCTTCCAAAAACGCTCGTCCAATGGCTTGTGCTTCGGGGAGTTCGTGCGGATCTTGGCGCGGCTTTTTGTGAACAAAATCAAGTTGCTTCAAGTGTCGGTGAATTATCGATTTGCCATCTCCAAGCTCATCAGCCAATTCTCGATAAAGTAAAAAAACAATTAAAAATTGTATAAAAATTCAATTTTTCGCAAGTGTTTACGAACTTTTGGGACAACCTAATACTTCGCATGGTTTATTTATTAACACACAACCAAAACAATTTATTATGATTTGTAATAGTATGATAATAATTAAAAATCTTATATTTATTTATCTGTTAATTATAATTTAACATTTAATGACATACACTATTTACATTATTCGGACTATTGTCCTCATCTTTGTTGTCATATTAACACAAAGTTTCGGCCGTTGTACGCTCCAGCCTTCTTTAGGTGGTTGGAATGTCGAACTGAACCTTTTATTTCGCTGACTGCGGCAGACTGCTCTAGTTCCACGTGCCGCGTCTAATGGATGTCACTTATCAGTTATCTCCAGTTAATTCACTTCTCCAAGTTCTCCACCGCCTTAACCAGGTATTGGGTCTGTCCCAGGATCTAACCAACGCCTATATCCACTGTGCAATGTGTCCTTGAGGACATCTGTGTATGAATTTCTGGAACTTAATGTCTCCAGCACTATTTTTTACCAGTGCTCATATTGCAAATTTTGTTGTTATATGGCAATTTTCGTTGTTGTTATTGCTTTTCTCCGGCACACCTTATTTCTGGTTGACATATTGTATTCATTTCTATGCTTGGTCGCCTCAGGAGATTTCTGTGGCCGAGAAGAAGGCCGGATTGTACAACGACCGACACGTTGTGATAATAGTGCGAATAATGTAAATAGTGTACATAATACCTCATCTCAGAAATATAGACAGATACTGAAAGGCAGAAACGTTGTAATAAATATGTCGACAAAGATGAGGACAATAGTCAGAATAATGTAATTAGTGTACATAATACCTCATCTCAGAAATATAGACAGATACTGAAGTTCCGAAATGTTGTAATAAATATGTCGACAAAGATGAGGACAATAGTCAGAATAATGTAATTAGTGTACATAATACCTCATCTCAGAAATATAGACAGATACTGAAGTTCCGAAATGTTGTAATAAATATGGCGACTAAGTTGAGAACAATAGTCCGAATTATGTAATTAGTGTACATAATACCTCATGAGGACAATAGTCCGAATAATGTAAATAGTTTATATAATACCTCATCTCAGAATATAGACAGATACTGAAAAGCCGAAACGTTGTAATAAATATGGCGACAAAGATGAGGACAATAGTCCAAATAATGTAAATAATGTACATAATAACTCATCTCAGAAATATAGACAGATAAAGAAGGGGCGAAACGTTGTAATAAATATGGCGACAAAGATGAGGACAATAGTCAGAATTATGTAAATAATGTACATAATACCTCATCTCAGAAGTACAGACAGATAAAGAAGGGGCGAAACGTTGTAATAAATATGGCGACAAAGATGAGGACAATAGTCAGAATTATGTAAATAATGTACATAATACCTCATCTCAGAAGTACAGACAGATACAGACAGGCCGAAACGTTGTAATAAATATGGCGACAAAGATGATGACAATAGTCCGAATAACATAAATAATATATCGCTTTTTAAATACATACCGCTTTTATTATTTTCATTAATTTCCTAATATTTGAATGATGAGGAATTTTAGTTTTTTTTTTTTTTTCTAGCAAAATCTTAAAAAAAAAATTATCGGTATCAATAGCCCGCTAACATGAGGGGCTCTTAAGCCTTGTATTAGGTCAACAATAGTAAAAATAAAGTCTTGTTTAATGATATCGCCTTTCTTTCAGTCTTTCATTATTTTTATTTTTATTAATACTTGAGTGAAGCAAATTTTTAGTTGTATTTGGCAAGAACTTAAATTATCGGTATCACTAGCCCTCTAACTTGGTTGGCTCTTCGGCCTTGTATTTGGTATTCGCATAGTTTCTAACGAAGAGTAGGAGTTGATTGGTGCTTCTTCCCGACCGCTTTCATCATTAATTCGTCACGTGGGACGATTCTTGAGGTTCTTAAATCAATTCACC
Source organism: Acanthosepion pharaonis (assembly GCA_903632075.3). Taxonomy (NCBI): domain Eukaryota; kingdom Metazoa; phylum Mollusca; class Cephalopoda; order Sepiida; family Sepiidae; genus Acanthosepion; species Acanthosepion pharaonis. Next base: position 223,937 of record CAHIKZ030000566.1, read on the forward strand.
TTGATACAGATGATCTGAATACAATGATATAATTTTTTTTTCATTGTTATCGACGTAATTCTCTTTTCGTTGTAGCATATAATCTTTTGGACAAGTTTAAGAGACAACTTCTTCCATATTCTTGTTCGCTAAGGATAAATCTAATGGTTCTATCGATTTTTTTTTACCTTGACATATGCGTAAGACTCAGACATCTGTTGTTGCGTACGAGTGTCTTAGAATAGGACTATATATTTTATTTAGAAAAAAAAAAGGAAAAAGAACTTAATTCTTTTCCAAATATATCCAGTATTTTAGCATCGTTCTGTTTCTTTTTTTTTCCTTTTACTTCTTCGATAGGATTTAACTATTCTTTGTAACTGAATTTTTTTTTTCTTGGGGCTTTTCCTCCCGTTTTATCGACCCCGACCATTATTAGCGGGAAATTTCTTTCGACCTGAAAGCAAAGGAAAAAAAAAAAGAAGCCCCCCCCAAAAAAAAACGAAGAGAAAAGACAGGATTTACCCCAAGTGACTTGGACACATAATATGACTTCATCGTTACAGGCTCTTTCTGGATTTTAGTTGGAGGCCTGTTGCCATTTTGGCTACACGTATATAGATATATGTCTCCAGCCCAATATATATGTAATTTCTATGCAAAAATAAAATACCGCATCAAAATAAATGTTTACACATATCCATTCGCATAAACTCATACACATTGTTTCCGGGTAGACCTCAAGGGCTTCACATATATATCTTCTCTATACACTGTGTCACCTCAGGACGTAGGGGATCATGGTTCTCCACAATTTCTTGTCCTTTGTAGCCCATAAAAAAACTTTATCCTAAACTCTGTTCCGTCATCAATTTACTCAAGCCTACCAAGTAAGCTATTCATTATTTTCCTCTGTCCCTCTTTTCTTTAATCGGTCCCGTGAGTATCAGATTTTCCAAGCCCTCTTTTCTCATTACGTGCCCGATAAATTTTAACTGCTTCGTTCTTATGTTAATTCGGTTTCATTTTTGTTTCCATTTTATCTGAAACCTCGTTGTTGATCACATGTTCGGTCCATAGTATCCTCAGCATCCTTCTGTAGAACTACATTTCTCTTGCGCCAAGTTTCTTCTTCATCTTTGAGGAGATTGTCCGGCATTCACTGCCATATACGAGAACAGACAGCATATAACAGTTTAATACTTATTTGTTTGTCCTGGGTGAGACGAAAAAAAAAGTCTAACAGCAAAACCACTGATTTGGAATTGATTTTACACGAAGAATGTATTAGAAATGATTTTACTATAAGAATACATTGAAAATGATTTTACTATAAGAATGCATTGAAAATGATTTTACCATAAGAATTCATTGGAAATGAATATACTAGAAGAATGCATTGGAAATGATTTCACCATAAGAATGCATTAGAAATTATTTTACAAAGAGAACTCTTTGGAAATGATTAAACATTGGGAATGATATTAATTTGAGAATTCATTGGAAATGACTTTTAAAAAATGCATTGGAAATGATTTTACTATAAGAATGCATTAGAAATGATTTTACTATAAGAATGCATTGGAAATGATTTTACTATAAGAATGCATTAGAAATGATTTTACTATAAGAATGCATTGGAAAGGATTTTACTATAAGAATGCATTGGAAATGATTTTACTATAAGAATGCATTGGAAATGATTATACCCATAACATTGCATTGGAAATGATTTTACTATAAGAATGAATTGTGTTACTGGAAAAGAAGAAGTTTATTATTTTAAGTTCAACTTATTACACCAAGACAGTTAGAAGCTTAGAGAGGGAGAAGATCATCTTGAATAAATTGGTAATAACTAATCCTGTGTTAGTGTATATATATATATATATATATATATATATATATATATGTGTGTGTGTGTGTGTGTGTGTGTGTGTGTGTGTGTGTGTGTGTGTGTGTGTGTGTGAAAATATATAGAAAATAGGAAGGAACTGGTTAGGTAAATAATCCAAAGTCCCTTAGTATTTTAGTTATTATTTTTAAAAAATAGTGCTCGATACAAGAGTAGAGCATAAATATAATTATTTATTTAAAAATAGGATTCCAAATCGCTACATAAGAGGTCTCATGTTTCAAAACTAGAGCCGAAAACTTCAATATAATCCTTTAAATTAAATTGAGTTGAAAGTAAAATGGGCTCCGTTCCATCCTCAAGCGAAATTTTTTGTTGGAATAACGTATATCTGAAATTTACTTGTTTTAAAATTGAAATCAAAATCCCCATGGTAACAGCTATGGTGAATTTTCTAAATTGGGTAGGCGAGTGTAGGGTGTTTATATTAAATAAGACACCAAAAGTTAAATTAAAATTATTGACAATGCTAGAATATGTAAAGCTTGGGATGACCCATGCCCTTTGTGCCTCCATGAAAAATTGCACATCATTAAACTTCTAAATAATAATAATCTATTAAATAATAGACACGAGTTAACGGTTTTTTGTAGGCATCATCAGATTTTTGGTTTGAATTATTAGATAAAAAAAATTTATATAACTTGTTTAACAAATAGCCGAATCATCAGATTCATAGTAGGAATAATTAACTACAAACATGCATACTATATAACACACTTCATAATCCATAGCCTAAATTAGTAGTTTAAATACCTTACATATAAGATAACCCTTTATGAAGTCGTCAAAAAACAAACGTTACGAAAGTTTTTCTTTTTTTTTTTATATGCACAATTCCCTTTCATAATAAAATAAAATAAATAAATAAATAAATCTCCATAGACAAGCAAACTAGACGATGGCCAATACATCTTCCGTTTCACTTTTGACACCCCCACCTTTCCCCGACTTGACACCTTGAAACTATCTCTATACCGCTACTTAATATAAGCACCCTACACTCGCCTACCCAATTTAGAAAATTCACCATAGCTGTTACCATGGGGATTTTGATTTCAATTTTAAAACAAGTAAATTTCAGATATACGTTATTCCAACAAAAAATTCGCTTGAAGATGGAACGGAGCCCATTTTACTTTCAACTCAATTTAATTTAAAGGATTATATTGAAGTTTTCGGCTCTAGTTTTGAAACATGAGACCTCTTATGTAGCGATTTGGAATCATATTTTTAAATATATATATATATATATATATATATATATTTATATATATATATATATATATATATGATCTCTGGATATTGACTTCTAATTTGATTATATATATATATATATATATATATATATATATATGATCTCTGGATATTGACTTGACAATTTGATTTATATATATATATATATATATATATATATATATATATATATATAATTATTTAAAAAAAATGATAACATAAATATGTAATAAAATCACTACAAAAATATACAAACAAAATACAGACATATTTAGATATATATACACACAAAAAAGTGACGAGACAGGGACAGCTTCACGGCTCTTTATGAAAAAAAAGAAAGAAAAGGAAACCAACACAAACATACAATTAAAAGTGAATGCATTTTCCATACACATAAACACCGATGACTACATGTACACACATCCACAGACATTGACCTAGGCAAGCAGATACCACAAACCAAGAGTTATTTAAGACTGAAAGTGTCATTAAACAAAAGCTAACCACTTATTAAAATACAACTTAAGCAAGCAAATATACAAAGATAAAAATGGTTAAAAATAATATCATTTAATATATTAAAAGACGAATATTTCAAACCCACAAATATCAATAAAAACTTATATTTTTATCATATAAATTGATATATGTTTTCTTATATATTAGGTCTGGGTGCTTATGTATTATAATCTCTGTGTGTCTGTGTTGTTTTACGTGTGAGGTTAGGACCCAATTCACACACTTGGGATTACAATGTATACATATTGTCAGAGGACCGGATGACATATCAGCGTCTATTCTAACGTAATTTCAATGAAGAAATAAATTGAATAACATATGTATTTCTTCTTTTCCCCTCAGTAATTTAAAAATTTTAAACTTGATAATGATTAAATTTGGATTTTAAAATTGGTAATTTTTACTTTTAATTTTAATATCAAATTTTATCATAAAATTTAATAATTATTGGTTAGAATAAATTCTTTTTTTTAAATATTACCCGTATTTTAAAGATCTGGATAGCTATTACTTCGTTGTCAAGCTTTTTGAATTTTCCTTTACTTGCATTTTGATTGGTCATTCTAGCTTTTGTAACGTTTTCCCCTTGAGAAGGACCATTAATTAATTTGAAATTTTTAAAACCATTTATTTTGCATTCAACATCATTACTTGATAAGACACCGGAGGGGTTGAAACAAAATAGCTATTTTTGTAGTGATTTTATAACATATTTATGTTATAATTATTTCATTTAAATAAATATTTATATCTGCTCTACTCTGTATTGAGCACTCTTTTAAGTTGGTTATTGGAATTCATTCCGTATACACCAATTATATACTTGTATATATATATATATACATTATATAAGGGACTGGGCCTTTTTCCTTTAGGTTTTTGAATGTTATGTTCTACACTTGTCCTGTGACGTATTTCCTGTGACTTTTTATCGTGACTTTTTTGTGATTCTTTTTTATTTTTACCCGTGACGACTTTTTACTTGTATTCTTTAACCTATAGCTGGGGAGATTTGCATCGGAAATGAATGTAATGCACACGATTGGAATGGGAACTCGGCTGTCCGAGCCGCTATCCATTACACCACATGAACAATCCGCCATTTTGTCAAGTGAAAAATACCTTTAAACACGTATGGATATTTTTTTTCAAAATTTGAGTAAACAAAATAATCATAATATATGAAAAACAAAACTAAAAAAAAAAAAAGGAAGCGTTAGTTTCAGCTGATGCCAGGGAGAGTGGGATTGAACCCATACCAATGTGCCTACTGACTCTCCGTCCATTGAGAGAGGCGAATACAATTGTCTGGAATGTAAAGAAATATAGTAAAGATATTGTTGTTGTTGACAGGGGTGAGTAGAGTGCTCATTAATCTCGATTGTGTGCAACTGGATGTGCACCTGTTCGCGACAGTTTCGAGAAACAAGATTGTATTCGTCGATTTGGAAAAAAAAAAAGCCTGCTGGTGTCCACGCCTATCGCACGCATGGCGATTGTTAATTATTGCATCCAGAACGCCTGTACGTTTCGACATTGTAATCGGCGAGGTATATAGGTCACTGATAATTCGGGATTATTGATTTTCGTAGATTAATCTATGCATGGCGTTGGCTGACTTGGACTAGTTTTACTTCTGCCTTTAAATGAGTTTGTTTATTTTTTTTGTTTTTTTGTTTTTCATGATAAAGCACGAGTTAATTAGTATGGTGTAAGAAATACAGGTACCGTCACGATTAATTGATAGCCATCATTTATTTCTACTTTCACGAACTGACTTTTACTTCAAATAATTTTCTCCGTGTCACATTTATTTATTTATTTATTTATTTTTGAGGTATAAAAAAACATATGGCGATTTTAATTCGTGAAAACAAGAGTTCAAGAATGCATTATGAAGGCTTTTATTGTAGGAAGACATTAACAATGTTTTCTACTATAGTAATGCGATGGAAAGAAATATACTATAGGAATGTATTTGCTATAATATTGCATTGTAAATGATTTTATTATAAGAAACCATTGTAAACGCTTATTTTTTTTTTACTATGAGAATAAATATGGAACTATTCATTATAAGAATACATTAGGAATGATTTTACTTTAAGAATGCATTGGAAATGATTTTTATTTTTGATTTTACTATAAGAATGTATTGGAAATGATTTTATTATAAGAATGCATTAGGAAATGAATGCATTGGAAATGATTTTATTAAAAGAATGCATTGGAAATGATTTTACTATAAGAATGTATTGGAACTGATTTTATTATAAGAATGCATTGGAAATGATTTTACTATGAATGCATTGGAATGGATTGGAAATGATTTTTAATATGGATTGAAAATGATTTTAATATAAGGATGGATTGGAAATGATTTTTTTATAAGAATGCATTAGAAATTAAAAAATAATGATTGATATTAAATTTTTGAAAATCAAATTTGACACGAAATCAGAGAACTGAAAAAGAGTCCCATAAGTGAGAATTGTGAGAGAAAAAACGTTAGCAGAAAACTTGCAATGAAAACTAGTCATTTCCGTTTTAAGATGATGAGATCCTTTTGCCAATTTTCTACCGTGATTAAATTGGTAAAGTCTAGATATCACAGAGGTAAATCCACCAAGACAACTATATAGGGAAGCTAAATTACGATTTTAGTCGAAATGCCAGCTCCGGACAATTAACATTGCAGATTTTTTGCTCGTATTTTATTATATTTTATATATCACTTATATTATCATTGACTATCTATCTATCGATCTATCTATTACATTCTGTTCATTGTCTTGTCTATCTATCTATCTATCTATCTATCTATCTATCTATCTATCACACTCAATGCATATCTCTCCCACTGTATATATGTATTTATTTTGGGCACCTGGAGGCGGTGTAATAGTTAGCAAGCCTGCCTCGGTAGAACAGTTACGATTGAGCACTGAGTTCGATCCTCACTGGGTGCCCCCCCCTACTTTCGGCCTTGTGCCACTTCTAATCTAAGCTATATGTATGTATCTATCTCTGCCTCTTCCTAATCTAAATATCTCTATCACATTCTTTTCATTATCTATCTATCTATCTATCTATCTATCTATCTATCTACCACAGTCATCACATATACATCAGACTGCTCATATGTGTGTGCGTACGTATCTATCTATCTGTCTATCTATCTATCTATCTATCACAGTCATCACATATATATCAGACTTCTCAAGTGTGCGTACGTATCTATCTATCTATCTATCTATCTATCTATCTATCTATCTATCTATCACAGTCATCACATATATATCAGACTTCTCAAGTGTGCGTACGTATCTATCTATCTATCTATCTATCTATCTATCTATCACAGTCATCACATATATCAGACTGCTCATATGTGTGTGCGTACGTATCTATCTATCTGTCTATCTATCTATCTATCTATCTATCACAGTCATCACATATATATCAGACTGCTCAAGTGTGCGTACGTATCTATCTATCTATCTATCTATCTATCTATCTATCACAGTCATCACATATATATCAGACTGCTCATATGTGTGCGTACGTATCTATCTATCTATTTATCTATCTTCTATCTATCTATCTATCTATCTATCACAGTCATCACATATATATCAGACTGCTCATATGTGTGTGCGTACGTATTTATCTATCTATTTATCTATCTATCTATCTATCACAGTCATCACATATATATCAGACTGCTCATATGTGTGTGCGTACGTATTTATCTATCTATCTATCTATCTATGTATTTATCTATCATAGATTTTTTGTTCGTCTTTTATCAAGAATCTCTAAAAACAGAGCAGATGTCCCAAACCAAATATGGCATATGAAATAAATAAAATAATATTAGTGAAAATGCTTAAATCTAAAAAGCAACAATAATAAGATGTAGTAAAACTGGTATTAAAATAACACAGGTTCAGAATCCTTTATCCGAAATTATTTGAACCGGAAGTGTTTCGGTTTTCAGGTTTTTTTTTTCGCATTTTGTAATACAGATTATTTATTTGGTATATAGCATCTATAAAATAGGTCATCTTGAAAACGGGACCAAGCATAAATACGATATCCTTTTATATTTCATAACACAGATTATACATATACCCTGGATTTGATACATTTGATTTGCATATGGATACACAGGTAATTACCCTAGTCAAGTAAGGCTCACGCGGATTATGAAATACTGAAATTAACGTTTCACGTAAAAATAACGTTTCGTACCATTGCGTACCTGTACGAAAGGCAAGGTCACTACTTACAAAAAAAACAAAAAAAAAACATATAAATGCAAGAAAATTGTGAATAATATCTTTGCTGAGCCCGAAATACATGTTAAGTAGTACACGAACGAAGGGGTTATTCTGACGATCGCTAACAGAAAACTGGCGCTAATGGAGGCAAAGTAGCTGGGTAACCGCCACCCAAGAGAGCTGTGATCACATACAACACCCGCACATCACTTTCCATTTGTTTTAAGTCATGTCAGCAACTGAAACATTTTTCGGATTTTGGAATTTCGCATAATAGGTACTCAGCCTGTAATAGCGAAATGCTTTTCTTTCTTATAAAAATCAGCAATAATAGTAAAGGTAGTAATAAAATTATCTATCTATCTATCTATGACTTTCTGTTCATTATACTCACACACACACACACACACACACACACACACACACACACACACACATATATATATATATATATATATATATATATATATATATCTGTATATCAATTTAACACACTCTACTCATTATTATCAAGGACTACACATATATATCTTTCTTTCACAGTGGGCTCATATCTATCTGTCTAACTATCTATCTATCTATCTATCTATCTATCTATCTATCTCATTCCGTTCATTGTCTATCTATCTATCTAGCTAAGTAGCTAGCTATCACAGTCTGTTTATATTTATCTATCACATTAGTTAATTATCTATCATAGTCAACACATATCTATCACAGACTGGTCATATCTATCTATCTATCTATCTCTCTATCTATCTATCTATCAATCTCTGTATATTTATTATTAAAATTTATCAATTTAACTCAGTCTAATCATATCAACGGCTATTCATATCTATCTTTATCTATCTATATCTATCTATCTATCTATCTATATTCCGTTATATCTATCTATCTATCTTAATTGTCTGTCACAGTCTGTTTATATTTATCTATCACATTGTTAATTATCTATATGTCAACACGTTCGGACTCTCACACATGTATCTATCACAGATCTATCTATCTATCTATCTATATATATATATATATATATCAGATTCTCTTCATTGTCTGTCTGCTTATCTATGTATCTATCTATCAGTCTGTTTGCTCCATGTATATATATGTATGTATGTGTGCATGTATGTATCTATCAGTCTTTTCCCATCTATATATATATCTTTCTTTCACAGTGGGCTCATATCTATCTATCTATCTATCTATCTATCTATCTATCTATCTATGTCTTTGCCATGTTGTATTGATAATGTTATAATTTATGAATATATCCTGAAGATGCTTTATTAGACCGAAACGTCCGACGTTGACATATTAACATTGAAACAGCATGTATTGTATGTGGGGATATTTGTTTGTTTTTTCCGTATATATTTTTCTTCATATATATATATATATATATATATATATATATATATATATATATATATATATATATCATTTTATTATCTGCCCTTTTATCTATCTATCTAAGTCTGTTCGTATCTATATATCTTTTTTTTATCATTATATTATCTGCCTCTTTATTATCTATTTATAGATAGATATATCTATCTATCTATTTATCTATCAAAAATGCAATGTTGATGGGGCAGATTGAACAAATAATAAAATAATATTGTATATAATTTCGAACTTCAAAAAGCTTCGATACAATTGTGAGATCGTAAAAACAAAGATGGCGTAGAGAAACTACATTACGACATGAAGGATTCACGGCGAATCTAATCTTCTTCAAACGTGTCAAATGTTTGCATTAAGGTTCAATGCAAGCAATAAAATAATGATATGTATGAAACTGCGGTACATCGTTAACAAAAAATGGATGCACATTAGGGAAATGGAGTTTTATCCTCGTAACTTGATGGCCAAAATAGTGCGTAATAAAATACAAGGGAAGGTTTTTGCTACCTGATCTTTTTAGGCTGTGAAACAGGTCTTTGCAATCAGTAAATTTGGCGCAATGTTATTCAAGTATCCCTTCCTACCCAGATTTTGGCTTAAACTAAGATAAACTAGAAGGAGTCGGCCTGTTGGCTAAGGCAGTTTCTTTTCTGCGCTTTACGGGCTCAGTTACTAGTTAGAAATTGACTGCTGATATTCGAGGTAGGTCCTCAGAAGTTGGAGAGACGACAAAACAAACCCTTCGTACTTTGTTTTACATATCTCTGCTTGTACAATCCATCAATCTATTTAACTCTCGATGTCAGTTCATGCATATCTATCTATCTATCTATCTATCTATCTTATTTATCACAGTCAGTTTATATCTGTTTATATATATCCTTGTATGTCTGTCTGTCTATCTATCTATCTATCTATTACAGTCTGTTTATATCTGTTTATATATATTCTTGTATATCTATCTATCTATCTATCTATCTATCTATCTATCTATTACAGTCTGTTTATATCTGTTTATATATATCCTTGTATGTCTGTCTATCTATCTATCTATCTATCTGTTGTGGTATGATCCACCTAATTTACATAGTGGAGTACCGACCATATAAATATGGTTGGTACCGGGAAGACGGGGGAGGAAGAAGAGATCCACTGATCTTTGTTGGACTGTTTTTGACTTCCGTTTTGATTGTTTTTGGATTTTTTGTACTGCTGTGTGCGTGAAAATTTGTTCCATTGCTTTTGGACGAGCTTTGTTTGAAACACTGACCCTTTCTCTGATAAGTTATTGTTTAAGTTTTTATTCTTTTAATTTTTTCCATTTCTTTTGTTGGTTTTTTAATTTGTTTTTGGGCTTCGGCCCACATTTTTTCTTTTTTTAGTCCGGTTTGACAAAGTCTTACCGGACGACTACTTTCTTATTTTTGTTTATTTCTTATCAGTTTAAAAAAAAAGAAGAACAATTTAAGACAAAAGAAAAAAGAAAAAGAAAGCTTTTTTATTTTTTTTTCCTTCTTTTCTTTTTTTTTCTGGTTGTAAACTAGACTTTTTATTTTCTTTTCCTTTTGGTTAAATTTTTGAATTTTAGAAAAAAAAAGAGAGAGGAGTTTCTATTTTTGTTTTTTCTTCTCGGCGGCTTTTGGGTGCCATTGTTTTTCCTTCTTAACTGTATTGATCAAGTTTGTCTTTTATTTTGATGTTTTATTTTTTGATTGTCTTTGCTATTTTTTTTTTCTGGTGTTGCCAGACTTTTGTTTAATTTCTTTTTTTTTTTCTCTCTCTCTCCCAACTCCTTTCCCAAAGTTGTAAATAATAGCGAAGACCCGCAGGTGGTAGTCTCCACTTTTTCAATATGGCCGACGGTGCCAGTCGGTCCAACGTTAAAAAAGACCTTTTTGGTTCGGCCGCTAAATCCGACACCCCTGTCAAGCCAGTAAGAAAGCGGGCTGATGGAAACCCAAAATCTGACCCAAGTATCTCCAAAAAAGGAGATGCTAACAAACCAGACCAAGTACCAAAGGAGGCACAAAGTAAGACGACCGAGGAGTCGCCCTCCTGCTGGAAGTCCCCCCTAGCTGTATTCTGAACATGGCGGATTTCCTGGATAAGGCGAAAGGATACGCCCATCTTGTTAATAAAGATGGGTTCGTCGATAATGTCCAGGAACCCGATATGTTCTCAAAGTGAATGGTGATCGTTTTTGTGGTCGACAAGAAAACCCGAAAGATTTGTCGCTCCACAAAAGACACTGTGATCAAATCACTTTTGTCCCTGGGGATAAAACCCCAAAGAATTATTAAGGGTACGGGTTTCTTCATGTGGGACATTCTGCTTCCCACACCGGAACATTGCCTGGCCATGGCAAAGAAAGAGCTAATCACAAAAGATTTGATTCTAAGAAAGGAATATGAAGGCCGCAGGCAGACCAGGGTGGCCGTTTTCGAGGTTCCTCCTCAAATTTCGGGAGAGCTCCTGGCTGCATTTTTTATGCAGTACGGCCAAATTTTAGGGCCTCTCTCCGACAATTTGAACGGGGGATGGACTTTTGACATCATGCTCGACCAGAAGGCCTTCAAGTCCGTCCCCAACTGTTTGGTGTTCGGCGACCGGAAAATGCCGGTCATAGTGACTGGTAGGCGACCAACTTGCTGGAGGTGTGGGAGACTGGTCACCTTTCCTCCTCCTGCCCAGGGAAGAAGGCCCCTGGAGTTCGGTCGTAGGTGACCAAAATCCCCCTTGGCTGATAAGGAAAAATCCGCGGCGCCTGTAATGGGCCTAGCTGCGAGGCGGACCGATGGGCAAAATCCCTCGGTTGGGTCCAATCCCACTTTGCCCCCGAAACCAACGCCTGCCACTAGTGTGGTTAAGGAGATGGATGAGGGGGAATGGCGCCTCGTAGTTAGGGGCAAGGGGAAGACCCAAACAGCGGTTCCTCAGTCCCAACATGACACCAGGGACAAAGTCACCTACAGCCCCATTCCCTCTATCAGCTCTGAGGGCGACGCCTCGGCGTCTTATGAAAAAACAGCAACTGCAACCCAAAAATTGAATGATCTCAGCTGGGAAAAAATATTGGACTTAAAGAAGTTAAAAGAGAAGTTGGAGGTGAAACGCGGGGAAAAATCAAAAAATCGCTGGGGCACCGGCCCCCTCTATCCTCTGCCCCGTCTTCCCCTTCTTCATCAAAATCAAAATTCACAAAGCCACATCCGCCCAAATCTGCTTCAAGCTCTCCAGTAAAACACATTCATTCGTCCAAGCCTTCACCGTTAAGGACTCCTTCCGGGTGGACTCCATCAACTACGCCCAACATCTCACCTATGTCAACACCCATCCAAACACACAAAAAAAAAAAAGGGTCAGAAGCCCTGACTCTCAAATCATCACAGACAAAAAGAAAAAAAAAGTAAAACCACCATATCTCCCAGGGGAAGACGTCTGCCGCGTATCCCGGGACCAGGCGGAAAAGGTCTTTGGACAGACCAGGAATCCAAAGGACTTTTAAGTCCTTTGGAATTTCCAAAAACTTAATGATCTTGATGTGGAGACGCATGAGAATTTCCCTTCTGCTAAAAGGGTGTTAACCGTTATAAGAACTGGCCCGGGTACGCGGGAGATTTGGGGCATGATAGAGGAGGCCCAGTCATCTCTAAAAATGGTGCCCCCTGCTGCCTACCTTCTAGACCCAGATAATGATGATGCAAACCAGAAACTTAAAGGGAGGGTCCCAGTTTTCGTTCACCCATCCCTTTATAGAGCTCTTAAACTCACCTACCCTTTGGACATCGGCGGCTTGTCTCAGGACGATACTGTCGAGAATGAGATGGCGTCGGGATCCATGGGACGAGCTGTCGGTGTCCTCACCCCAGCCATCTTCTATCCTGAAGGGCAACCCTAATCGGTTTCACAATGGCACTTTGGTTAGCTAGTTTGAATGACCGGGGCCTGAGGTCCGAGTCTCGCAGGGCGAGGCTCTCTCGTGACCTTCAGCGCCTCGGGGTGAATACATGTTGTATACAAGAGACCCGGTTTTCTTCTCATGATCGTGAGGACATACTGTCTAAGGGGTTCGCCCTTTATTCAGCATGTTTTGATGGTTGTTCGAGGGGTGTCTCTTGGCTAGTGAGCAGGTCTTTGAAGACTGCATGTACCCCTTGTCTTCGCGGATCCGGCGGGCAGGCTTTGCGTGTTGGATGTTACCATAAAGGATAAGGTTCTTCGTCTCATTGGGGTTTATGCGCCCAATATCCATTCGAGCGGCCTGCTTTGTTTCGGCAGATCGCGCCGTTCTTGACGACGTCTCGTCGGGTAGTTTTAGCGGGGATTGGAATGCCGTCCTTGACCCCCGATATAGATCGTATAGGTCATAAAAAAGGTACTAACAACCCGGATGTGAAACCATTTCGGGACTTTATCGATGGGTTTGATCTCGTCGATAAGTTCCGGAATGAACACCCTCGGGAGGTAGCATGGACTTGGACAACTAGTGGCAACTCGGCTCCTGGCTCGCGTGCGAGCTACCTGGACCGAGTCTTAGTTAGGAGAGTCGATGTAGGGCTCTTAGGGTGTCCAAGTTTCCGATATATAGTTTATACGGATCATAGGCTTGTCCGGGTCTGTGTAAACTTAGATAAGCCTAAGGTTAGGTTGGCTGGTTACTGGAAATTGAACTGTTCGCTTTTCGGTGACCAGAGTTTCTGGGACCAGCTGTTACTAACGATCCAAAGGGAATTGACGGGAGCGGTTGTGGGAAATGCCTGGTGGGGCAATTTAAAATCTAAGATTCGAACGTTTGCTGCCAATTTTAGTCGTCGACTAAATCTAGATAGATTAGCGGCGCAAACGGCGTTAGAAGAAAAAGTTGATCGGGCCGTGAAATCCCGTGTTAGTGGGGACATAGTCTTAGCTAAGGCAGAGTTGTCCTCCTTGCTTATCAAGAAGGATCAAGCTCTGGTAGTTAGGGCTAGGTTAAAAAAGAATGTCTTCTGAGGCAACGAATATGGCCGCTGAACTGCGTGTAGAGGGAAAATCGAAACGCGGCCAGGCATTTATATAGCGTGCGTCACATTACCGGATAAGCGGACCGTGACTACAAACGCGGGCATATGTGAGGTCTTTCGAGATTACTTTCAGGAGCTTTTCACCAGGGAGCCCGGTCTGAGCTCTGCTCAGTTCGACGCCTATTTAGCTGACTTTCCTTGCCCTCTCGGCAGCTGAAGTGGCTAGGTGCGAGGTCGGAAATCTGGGAAGCGCTGAAGCAGGTTGGCCTGGATAAGTCTCCGGGATTAGATGGTCTTCCCTACGAAGTTTACTTGAGGTTGTCGCACGTTTTGTTCCTTTGCTGGAACTGATGTACAACCACTGGATGAGGCAGGGTCTTTACCTCAACGCTTCACCATGGGTGTCATCAAGTTGCTGCGTAAGGACAAGGACGGTGGGGATGGGTTAGGGAACTTTCGCCCTTTAACGATGTTAAACACTGACTTAAAGATTTTGGCGAAGATCTTAGCCAACCGTTTGCAGCTTGTCCTGTCTAGTTTGATTGGCCCAGAACAGACTTGTGCTCTGAAGGGCAGGACTATTCAGGATAACCTTCATATGGTACGCTTGATCTTAGAACAAGTCGACAGTGAAGCCGCGCTGATCAATTTAGATCAGTCCAAAGGCCTTCGATAGGGTTGACCATCGATTTCTTGGAGGCTGTCCTTTCGGCGGCCGGTTTCGGAGCCGACTTTCGCTCCTGGATCCGACTCTTGTATGCGACCCCCGGTGCGCTGGTGGAAGTGAATGGGGTAAGATCGAAGCCTTTCGTATTGTCTCGCTCCATTCGTCAAGGTTGTCCGCTATCGCCTCTGCTTTACGTTCTTGCCTTGGAGCCATTCCTTTGCAAGTTAAAGGCGAATCCGGTCCTACGCGGAATTTCGCTGGCTGGTGCTTCCACCTCGGCCAGGTATTCTGCCTATGCTGACGACGTTTCGGTTCTTGTGTCGAGCAGAGCCGAGATTAACGAAGTCAGTAAGCAGATTAGTGGGTATGAGATGGTGACAGGGGCCAAGATCAACCGCGATAAGTCTGTGGGCTTGCGGTTGGGTGCGTGGAAGGGAGTTTCTCTTCCCGGACCTTTCCTCTGGACGGACGAGCCGATCAAGATACTCGGCGTCTGGTTCGGTCCTGATCTCCAGTTGGAAAAGAATTGGTCGGAGGTACAAGGGCAGGTCGAGGCCGCGGGTAACCTCGGAGGAGACTTTCCCTGAAGGGAAGGGCGGAAGTATGTGTTTCACACATCTATCCGATCCTCCTCTACCGTCTTTCTGTGCTTCCTCTCCCGTATGCCCGACTAATGTCATTAGTCCAGGCTTTGTTCTCTTTCTTGTGGAGAGGCAAGGCCCATATGGCATCTCGCGAGATCTGTTGCCTTCATCCCTCTGAGGGCGGTCTGGGTATGCCTAGCATTGAGATTCGTCAATATATGCTTCGCATTACCTTTCTAGATCGAATGTGTCGTGGTTTGGATGAGGTGGGCACCTTTTGGAAAAAAGATGTCCGAAAACATTTCCCATCCATGAGAAGTGTGCACTCGTGCGAGGAGGAGGCCGGCCGTACTCCTCGTGTCGAGTGCTCCTTCTACCGTGAATGTCGTCGTGCTTTGAAGTTCCTCTTGCGGACGTCGGATGGCCTCTCCGACGCCCAAGCGTTGTCTCGTAAGGCATTATATCGATTGTTAGTTAGGGGGTCCGTTCGAGATGGTCTGATCGACGAGCTCGGTCTTACGAAGCAGGAGGCTCACTCGATATGGCCTTGGGCGCCTGGGTTGAAATGTCTCACTAACGATGAGGCATCACTCACCTGGCTGATGATTCGTGGGGCCCTCTGGGTCGGCAAAAGACTTTGTTCTGCAGGCTTGGAGAAATATTCAAACTGTCTTCGCTGTACTGGGAATGTCGAGACCATTGGTCACGCCTTTTTTCAGTGCAAGACGGTAGTGCCGTTGTGCAAGTTTGTTGAAGGCCTCATAGTTCGCATGCTGCAGGGAAAGTTTTTTGTCCTGGAAGCCAGTTCTGTTTGTAGCAATGTGGTGCTGAACACTATGTGTTCTGTTGCTTACTAGGGGTTATGCGAGTCGTGATTTGGACGACGCGACAGAAGGGATTCTATGAAGGTGAGAGGTTCACCTCTTCCCAACTGATCTTGTACTTTAAGCATCAGCTTAAAGTCAAGATTAGGACGGAAAGGCGGCGGCTCCCATCATCAGGATTCGGCAAAAGGTGGGTGAATCTTACGCGAATGTGTAACGTGAAAGGGGCTGACCTAGAGTGGCATTTGGATGTCGGTTAGGTACAGAATTTTGTCCTAACAGGGTTGAACATAGGCAACCCACCCAGATATTAGGCTAGTCTAGGTTTTCGACTTTGAATTTTTAGTTTCTTTTTTTTTCCGGTTAACTTAGCTAGGGTATGCAAGCTCATTGGTCCCTTTTATTTCTGTCCCTATTTTTTCTTTTGTTTAATTCCCCATCCCCTCCCTCGTTAGGTGGTTAGTGATGTCAGTTCTCTGGTGGATGCGGGGTGCCTTTTGTTTCGTGTGTGTGTTTTCGTATTTGTTGTTGTGTATGAATGAGTGAGTGTTTGTGTGAATGCTTGATGGTTTGAATGTGTACTTATTTTCTTAGTCCCGCATCGATTTCGTCCGGTTAACTGATATTTCTGCCACATTCATAGTTTGTGGGGTTTTTTATTACTAACTCAGTTTTGTTTAGTTTATTGTAAATAATTAAGTCACGTTGTAAATATTCATTTGGGGATTTTAAACTTTGTTATTTTACGACCCTCCCCCCATGAACAATATCTGTACATAAGGGGACTAGTTAGGACTTCATAGAGAAGCTGAGGTATTATGGTGGACGTAGTAAGAAAGGTAGGAGTGAATGTGTTGTTTTGGTGATTGGATTATTGTTGGAGTGTTTGGGTCAGTGTGTGCGACTAGCTAAGTTTAGATTTAAGACAGATGAAGACCGTCATTCCCCATCCCCGTTTTTTGGCCTTGTACCGCATTTTGTATTTTAATACAAATAAAGGGAGGAAGAAGAGATCCAATCCAGAGACTCTGCCCGACTGCGATTAAGTCAACCCATTCTACAGGAACAGTCTTCCCAAGAATATACCAAAACTAACTGTAAATATTGTGTACCTTTCCCTTGTTTCAATACATTTTGTTTACGTACATTTTGTGTTGTATTATTATTTTCCATGCTTATTTCCAGATAGATAGATAGATAGATAGATAGATAGATAGATAGCACCATCATAATAAGACACCAGAAGAGTTGAAACAAAATGGCTATAATAGGACAGACCTCTATAGCCTTGGATAGCAACTGATTTACCGTAGAAAGAAAGAAATATCATGATTTTGTATATGTATCACGCATGCCACATATCTGACTGACTGGCGTGGTAATACACCTGGGGAAAGGTATATCCTCTTCTCCCCGCCAAGCTATAGGTAAATAGCAGGACAGACCGGGTTCTATAGCATTGGATCTGTATAAGACACCAATATCTTTTTAAACTATAGTTGGTGTTTTTTTCTATCTTGTATAGATAGCTGAAACGCTACATTTGATTATTTACAGAACAAGGGTATCTGTTTGCCCGACTATATTTTATTCCAAGAATATACCAAAAGACTATATAAATATACTTTTTAACACATTTTATTTATATTTTCTGTTTATATTATATTCATGCTTTTGTTTTATCTATCTATTACAGTCTGTTTATATATATTCTTGTATATCTATCTATCTATCTATCTATCTATCTATCTATCTATCTATCTATCTATCTATTACAGTCTGTTTATATCTGTTTATATATATATCTATCTATCTATTACAGTCTGTTTATATCTGTTTATATATATTCTTGTATATCTATCTATCTATCTATCTATCTATCTATTACAGTCTGTTTATATCTGTTTATATATATTCTTGTATATCTATCTATCTATCTATCTGTCTATCTCGGTTTAGTCATATATATATATTTTTTTTTTTCTTTCTTTCTGTCCTTCTTTCTTTCTCACTATCTCGGTTTAGTCATATATATCACTGTTTCTTTCTTTCTCTCTCTCTCTCTATCTATCTATTTTCTATCACGGCCTCGTCATTATCTATTTATCTTACTTATTATAAAACGCAGATTGTGTGTGTGTGTGTGTGTGTGTGTGTGTCTGTACGCTTATATATTGGATCGAATTTCCTACATGTTTCAACCGATTTCAACAAAACTTCACAGGACTACGTAAAATTACCTTGTGGTGGTTCTGACAGCGCCAAAAATTGGAAAAACACAATGGTTTTTTCCACGAAATCAGTTTGAAAACACGATTAAGAAGCATCGCGAAAATGAAAGAGGGACAACTCATAAAACCCGGTTCGTTTGTGTGTGTGTGTTCGTTTATATATGGGATCGGATTTCCTACATTTTTCAACCGATTTCAACAAAACTTCACTTTTTTTTTGGCAGGTAGTGTTTCTTATTGTCTTGCACACTTTTTCTTTTTATTTTACATTCAGAATGCTTTAAAAATTCCATTTACAAGACAATTGTTTATAATAAAATTCTATTCAATCGGTAGACTCATAATGATTGAAAACCTTGTTTTTGTTTGAGTTTGGGTTTAACCAATTCGTTAAAAAAAAAAAAAACAAAAAAAAAACAAAACAAAACAAAAAAAACTAATTAAGACATGCGTGTCCGTCAACCTTAAACAATAATCTTTGTCAATTTTATTTTTCAGTCTTTATGGTGGTCGATACTTGATCTATCTCTTACTGTTACATCCCCGGGCAACGCCGGGCTCTCCTGCTAGTCTATCTATATATCTCGATTCAGTCATATATATCACTGTTTGTTATTTCTTTCTCTCTCTCTCCCTTTTCTATCTATCTATTTTTTATATTGGCATCTATCTATCTATCTATCTATCTATCTATCTATCTATCTGTCTGTCTGTTCGTATCTATCTATCTATCTATCTATCTCAGTCTGTTCATTATCTATCTATCTATCTATCTCAGTCTGTTCGTATCTATCTATCTATCTATCTATCTATCTATCTATCTATCTATCTCAGTCTATTCATTATCTATCTATCTATCTATCTATCTATCTATCTCAGTCTGTTCATTATCTATCTATCTCAGTTTAGTCATTTACATCTCCGTCTTTTTCTTTCTTTCTTTCTTTTTATGTTACTATCACACTGATGAGCTGTGATACAGCGAAGCAGTCTGTCTGTGGATGACTATATATATATATATATATATATATATATATATATATATATGTGTGTGTGTGTGTGTGTGTGTGTGTGTGTGTGTGTGTGTGTGTAATCTTATATATATTCACCGTGTCATGTGTCCTTGAGGACAAGGCGTTGGCTAGATACAGTGACAGGACCCAAAGAGTGTGAGTTCAATACCCGGTTAAGGCAGTGGAGAACTTGGAGCGGGGAATTAAGAGGAGATAACTGATAACTGACATCCATTAAACGTGGCACGTGGAATTGAACAGTCTCCCCCAGTGAGCGAAATAAAGGGTTCAGTTCGACATTCCAACCACCTAAAGAAGGCCGAAGCATACAACAACAGAAACGTTGAAATAAATATGGCGACAAAGATGACGACAATAGTCGGAATAATGTAAATAATGTACATAATACCTCATCTCAGTAATATAGACAGATACTGAAGGGCCGAAACGTTGTAATAAATATGGCGACAAAGATGAGGACAATAGTCCGAATAATGTAAATAGTGTATATAATACCTCATCTCAGAAATATAGACAGATACTGAAGGGGCGAAACGTTGTAATAAATATTGCAACAAAGATGAGGACAATAGTCCGAATAATGTAAATAGTGTACATAATACTTCATCTCAGAAATATAGACAGATACTGAAAGGCCGAAACGTTGTAATAAATATGACGACAAATATGAGGAAGTTTGAATAATAAATAATGTACATAATACCTCATCTCGGGGACAGATACTGAAGGGCTGAAACGTTTTGTAATAAATATGGTGACAAAAGATGGACAATAGTCCGAATAATGTAAAACTATCTATCTATCTATCTATCATCAAATTTCTCCCAGACCATTTGAATCAGCCAGCACTGACATTAAAAGAACCTGGCGGTGGGGCGGGGGATGCAAAGAGACGACGATTAAACGCTGACTTTGCAAATGGAAAAAACCTTCCAGGAATAAATAAAAAAATAAAAAAACAGCCGATTAAACTATAAACAACTGACGTCGCAAATTATAAATAAGAAAGTTGTTTAATAATGAAAGTGAAGATAATTTTCGGACTACTATTAGACTTCGGAACGAAGGCGTCAGTAATTAATCATTCCTTAAAAAAACAAAAACAAAAAAAACGTTACAAATAAATGTTTGAGGACTCGTCTGATCATTTGTCTATCCAGCTGAGAAGCAGATGATAGTTTTGATTGTTTTTTAAATATTTTATTTTATTTTTAACCTGATAGAGGATTAATGGTCTTGGAAAAACCAAGGTGAAATATATTTATATATATATATATATATATATATATATATATATATATATATATATATATTATCCCAGTAAGATATATAACCGGTGTTTTGATATTTTATTTTTACAAAATAGTGCTCAATTAAAGAACATGGCGGTGGATTTAAAATAGGATTTTTTCGGTTCTAACCATGTTTCAAAAATGGAAGCTAAAAGCTCCGAATTTAATTTTTGTAATTAAATTGAAGACATTAGTTCCATTTCATCCTCAAGCAATTTTGGAGTAAAAACCTTCTGGGTTTTAAATAAATAAAAAAAACGTTTCCAAAAAAAACTAGATATCTTGGAAACGAATTAAATTTATAAACAAAATTAAATTCGCTTTTAAATTTTGAAACATGGTTAGAAAGCGAAAAAAAATTTTAAATTGTTTATATATATATATATATATATATATATATATATATTTCGGAAACTAAGAAAAGAAGATAAAGGAAATATAAAAAAGATATGCGTGATGAAGTAAGTCATTTCCTTAAAATGAACGTTAGTCATTTTCCCACAGATGAAGAAAAAACAAAAAATGCCGCGTTACAGTAGGAAAATAAATGTCTTTTCAAATGTTTTACCCTTGTGGAACCCTGATCATTTGTCTATAAATATATTTCAATAACAGCTACATGTGGAAGTCAGATGATATGTCTTTGATAAAGGTTTTAAATGTCGTCAAAATTATGCAAAATTTTATTTTTATAAGATCAGCCTTCGTTTAAATTAATGTCGTCTGGGCGAAAAACCTAAAAGGTATTTTGAATGAAAAACGAAAATATATTTTATTTAAAACTTATATATGTATATATATATATATATATATATATATATGAAGAAAATAGTTTTAACAGTATAGATATATAATCCAATATGTTCTTAAATATAAATATTTTATTTTTCGAAGTCGTTTTTAAAAATAGCAATGGCGATTTTATTGAATGAATTTTATTCAAGATATTTTTTTTATAATTTTGGTAAATATACCTTTTAAATGTTATGTTAGTGTTATTTTCATTTTGGCGTAATTTAAAATTTATCCATGCGCCATGCACATTTTTTTAAAAAAACAGCACTCGTGTAAAAAAAAAAAAACAGTTGTTTCTGATAAAAAATATGCATATATTTAAATGTACATGTATTATTCTGGTCGTAGTAGATGTGATATATATATATATATATATATATATATATATATATATATATATATATATATATATATATGCCTTCTTTTGTGCAAATAGCGTGAGTGTTTGCTGGGACTCGCTGTCATCAGTCTCTAGTTCCTTCTGGCATATATACAAATATATATATATATATATATATATATATATATATATATATATATATATATATATTTTCTTTTCACCTATTCTTATACATTTTTCTGTTTTAATTTTGAATCTCCCGTGGAAGCCTGAAGAGCGGGAGCGAAACCGGTTGCTCCTCGCCGTTGTTGTGTTGTTTTTTTTTATTATTTTTTTTATTGTTTAATATGTCTCGTAATATTAAATTTTATACTTTTATTTCGATCATATATATATATATATATATATATATATATATATATATATATATATAAATATAAATATATATATATATATATATATATATATATATATATATATATATATATTATAAATAAATTGATTTAAAATATGTTTTTTTTCCGCTACACAGTTCTAACATGGTTAGAACTGTGTGGAAAATATATTTAAATCAATTAATTATAATAATAATGCTCTGTAAATTTACATTGAGCACTATTTTGTAAAAATAGAAATATCTATTAGAACACTGGATTATATATCTTACTGTTCTTTCTTTATATATATTTTATATATATATATATATATATATATATATTTCGATGATAGGGGCAGTTCAATTTATAATTACATGAATCATTCATACAAAAAACAAATATAGATTTAAATGGCGAGAATACATCTTCGCAAACAATTCAATAAAGTACACTAACCCCGAACCTGTATATGAATGATATGATCCCTGTTTATAAATTCCAGTTGCATAAGGTCATTTAAATCATTAACCTCTATATTTGTTTTTTGTATAAATGATTCATGTAATTATATATATATATATATATATATATATAAAGAAATATACTCTTAAGATATGCTATATTTATGGGATAAAGTGCTCAATACAAGAGATAGAGTGTTTGTAAATAATATTTAGCCCCCCCCCCCATGAGAGTTACATATGGCACAAGGCCGGGTTTAACGTGGGATTTCCGAGCCCGTCGGCTCGGCCAAATATATTCCCTCTTTGAACCCGCATAAACGGTTCAGGGGCAGTCAACCACCCCGAACGAGACTCTGCCCTTCAGCGGAGCCTCGTCCGGGTTCCTCTTCGCCCGAGAGCAGTGAGTTAGACTGTTACTTACCCCGGAGGCAAGTTTGTAAATATAAAAGTGAACATTGAAGTCAACACTTGGAGGCGACCCGCTGTTTCAAGCCTTACGATTACGTCTAGCATGAAACAGCCTGTTCTGGAGTGTTATATATATATATATATATATATATATATATATATGTATAGAGAGAGAGAGAGAGAGAGGCAATCAGAGAAAAAGACAAGGGAAAACAAACAGTGAGATGGAACTTCATATAATAAAAATACAAAGCTAAACTTTGACGTTGTGAAACGTTATCTTTTGTTGTCTGGGTGGCCTTTTCACTCTTTCTGGATGGCCTTAGTTTTTTTTTGATTTCTTTGTGTGTGTGTGTGTGTGTGTGTGTGGATGACAAAATATACGCCCCCGAAAAAATAAAATTCGGTCGAGCACTTTAGGGGAAAAGCGCGAATTTGTAAACAGTGACTGCTACCGCTAGTAATGCAAAGCTCTTCTGTGAATCGAGCACTCCGTGTCACTGTTGTGTTAATTCAAAAATAAATACGTAAAAAATCGCCTTCCTCTCCGCCGGGAGCTGATAGCTTCGGTGGAAAAATCTCCGACTGATGCTAAATTGGGTTTCGATCCCGGCTTGAGACAATCGGGTGACTAGCCACACTGATGAGTTGTGATACAGCGAAACAGTCTGTCTGTGGATGACATACATACATACATACATATATTTTATATATATATATATATATATGTGTGTGTGTGTGTGTGTGTGTGTGTGTGTAATCTTATATATATTCACCGTGTCAAGGACAAGGCGTTGGTTAGATCCAGTGACAGGACCCAAAGAGTGTGAGTTCAATACCCGGTTAAGGCAGTGGAGAACTTGGAGAGGGGAATTAACTGGAGATAACTGATAACTGACATCCAGTAAACATGGCACGTGGAACTAGAACAGTCTACCCCAGTTAGCGAAATAAAGGGTTCAGTTCGACAATTCAACCACCTGAAGAAGGCTGGAGCGTACAACGGCCGAAACGTTGTAATAAATATGGCGACAAAGATGAGGACAATAATCCGAATAATGTAAATAGTGTACATAATACCTCATCTCAGAAATATAGACAGATACTGATGGGCCGAAACGTTGTAATAAATATGGCGACAAAGATGAGGACAATAATCCGAATAATGTAAATAGTGTACATAATACCTCATCTCAGAAATATAGACAGATACTGAAATGCCGAAACGTTGTAATAAATAATCCGAACAATGTAAAACTATCTATCTATCTATCTATCTATCTATCTATCTATCTATCTATCTCTCTATCTATCTATATATTGGGCATTTCACATTTATTTATGTATCTATCTATGCATCTATCTATTTCAGCTTATTTTTTCTCTGTATGTATGTATGTACCTATCTATGTATATCTGGCGTTTCACATCTATCTATCTATCTATCTATCTATCTATCTATCTATCTATCTATCTATCTATCTATCAGGCTTTTTGCATCTATCTATCTATCTATCAAAGTATAATTTTTACTGTTACACCCGGTAATGGTCACACTGGTCAGCAAATTTGGAAGTTTTCGTAAAAGCAGAAAGGGTCACAAGAGAAAGTTTTAGACAGCCTTGATAGTCCATGCCCTGAAGTTACCTAGCACATAAAAGAAGGGGACAGGTTTAGGCTAACGTTCAGGTACAGAGCGTGGGGTCTGCGTGTTTTGCACTTAGTGATCTATATATTACGAGATCATTTATTCGGATTCAGTTATATTATTTGCACGTTTTCTCTTGAGCAACTTGAAACACGTATTCAGGTTGATGCGTTTTTATTCTCAGCCAACATATAAAAGTGATGAAAAAGATAGATTGATAGATAGGTAGACAGATAGATATGTATAAACTGAGATAGATACGAACAGACTTAGATAGATAGATAGATAGATAGATAGATAGATAGATAGATAGATAGATAGATAGATAATGAACAGACTGAAATAGATAGATAGATGTGAACAGACTGTGATAGATACGAAGAAACTCAGATAGATAGATAGATAGATAGAGAGATAGATAGATAGATACGAACAGACTGAAATAGATAGACAGAAAGACTGATTGATACGAACAGACTTTGATTGATTGATAGGAACAGACTGAAATAGATAGATAGATAGATAGATAGATAATGAATAAACGAAGATAGATAGATAGATAGATAGGAACAGATTGAAATACATATAAAGATAGATAGATAGATACAAACAGACTGAAATAAATACGAACAGACGTGATAGATACGAACAAACTCAGATAGATAGATAGATAGATAGATACGAACAGACTGAAAAAGATAGATAGATAGATAGATAGATAGATAGATAGATAATGAATAGACTAAGTTATATAGATAGGTAGATAGAATAGACTGTGATAGATACGAACAAACTCAGATAGATAGATAGATAGATAGATAGATAGATAGATAGATAGATAGATACGAACAGACTGAAAAAGATAGATAGATAGATAGATAGATAGATAGATAGATAGATAGATAGATAGATAGATAGATAGATAGATAATGAATAGACTAAGTTATATAGATAGGTAGATAGAATAGACTGTGATAGATACGAACAAACTCAGATAGATAGATAGATAGATAGATAGATAGATAGATAGATAGATAGATAGATACGAACAGACTGAAAAAGATAGATAGATAGATAGATAGATAGATAGATAGATAATGAATAGACTAAGTTATATAGATAGGTAGATAGAATAGACTGTGATAGATACGAACAAACTCAGATAGATAGATAGATAGATAGATAGATAGATAGATACGAACAGACTGAAAAAGATAGATAGATAGATAGATAGATAGATAGATAGATAGATAATGAATAGACTAAGTTATATAGATAGGTAGATAGAATAGACTGTGATAGATACGAACAAACTCAGATAGATAGATAGATAGATAGATAGATAGATAGATAGATAGATACGAACACACTGTGATAGATACGAACGGACTGAAATAGATAGATAGATAGATAGATAGATAGATAATGAACAGACTGAAATATATAGATATATAGATAGATAGATAGATAGATACGAACAGACTGAAATAGATAGACAGAAAGACTGATTGATACGAACAGACTGTGATTGATAGATAGGAATAGACTGAAATAGATAGATAGATAGATAGATAGATAAGGAAAATAGAGAGAGCTAGACAAGGAAATGTCTTGGGAGGATAGATAGATAGATAGATAGATAGATAGATAGATAGATAAGGAAGTTAATTTCATATATAGTTAGAGAAATAAATGTCTTAGAAGGACATACAGACAGACATAGATAGATAGATAGATAGATAGATAGATAGATAGATAGATAGATAAGGAAGTTAATTTCATATATAGTTAGAGAAATAAATGTCTTAGAAGGACATACAGACAGACATAGATAGATAGATAGATAGATAGATATGAACAGACAGTGAGAAAGACTCCAATATACAAGTAATCAATAACCGATATTTTAATGACCCGCCCTTATTTGCCTTGGTGTTCTGAAAGGAACTGCTTTGAGTAGCGTTTGGAAGAATTACTACAATTTTGTTTTAATTTTTATTTTTTTTAAATCATTTATTTATATTTCTCTGTACATTTCCTTTTCTGGTCTGCCTTTAATTCTTGCGAAAAGCAACATGAAGCGAAACAGAATTTTGGATTAAAGCAATACTTTTATTGACGCCCGATAATTTTGTTTTCATTCACACGAAGCAATGCGATTATTTGCAAGAAATTTGACAGCGTTTTTATTTTGATGAAGACGGAGAAGGCGAAGGTAGCCTATTTGCAAACTCGTACGCAGTGGCTTCGAATTTATGTAGGTGGTTCGATCCATAAAATCAATAGAGAAAATGACGAGTCGAATGAGGAGTCGAAATGAACATAAACAGTAATGTAGAGGCAAATGTACAAAACAAAGATATATTGGAATGTATTACGCTCATTTGAGTGTCTTATATCGATCCGTCTGCCTCAGCTTGTTTCTTTCTTTCTTTCTTTCTATCTATCTATCTATCTATCTATATATATCTATCTTGGTCTGGTCATTTCTATCTATCTGTCTATCTATCTATCTATCTCATCTTATTCTTTTCTATCTATCTACGTATCTATCAGGATTTTTCTATCTATCTATCTATCTATCTATCTATCTGTTAGGATCGAACTCAGTACTCAATCATAATTGATCTACCGAGACAAGCTTGCTAACTATTACACCGCCTCGAGGTTCCCAAAATAAATACATATATACAGTGGGAGACATATGCGCTGAGTGTGATAGATAGATAGATAGATAGATAGATAGATGAGAAAATGAACAAATGTGATAGATAGATAGATAGATAAGAAAATGAACAAAAGTGATATATATATATATATCACTTTTGTTCATTTTCTTATCTATTCCAGTCGAATTCACTGCATTCACTTACGTGCTAATACCCTTGGGAAAGGTATGTATCCTCTTCATCTCCCTCCAACTATGGGTAAAATAGCAGGACAGACTGGGTTCTATAGCCTTGGATGGCAACTGGTCTAGGAGAAGGACAACTCTGAATCCAAAACCTGCGGAGGGTCGTTTGGGAACCTTGTGGCATGCATTCGGTGCACCAGGTTTCTGTATTCGTCCCTCCAAAAAGTGTGGCTGGTCCTGCACAAGGCCTTCACCACTATAAACAAATCTCATGTGCCGGTGTCGGGATATCGGTTCCCTGGGGACTTATCGGCCTGACCCTCATACGTCGAACGCGACGGGAGAGTCGATTATATATATATATATATATATATATATAGAGAGAGAGAGAGAGAGATAGATAGATATACAAGACAATGAACAGAATGAGATAGATAGATAGATAGATAGATAGATAGATAGATAGATAAAACAATGAACGAAATGTGACAGACAGATAGATAGATAGATAGATAGATAGATGAAAATGAACAGAATGAGATAGATAGATAGATAGATAGAAAAAAACAAAATGAGATAGAGAGATAATGAATAGAATGTTGAAAAAACGTCTTTTTTACTCATTTTATAACATATTTATGGTATAATTTTCGAATAAATTATATTTGCTCTACTCTATATTTAGCACTCTTTGAAGAATGGTATTTTTTGGTTATTGGAATTTATTCCGTATGTACCACTCCTATTATATATATATATATATATATATATATATATATATATATATATAAGTGAGCATTGAAATCAACACTTAGAGGCGACAGTCTTTTTCATGCTAGATGCAATCATTGTGACCTGACTAATGCGTCTGGCATGAAACAGACTGTCGCCTCTAAGTGTTGACTTCAATGTTTACTTTTATATTTACACTCGCTCTGTCTCTGATATTGAGCACTATATACCATAAATATAGCACACCTTAAGAGTATATTTCTTTCATATATATATATATATATATATATATATATATATATATATATATACCACATCTACTACGACCAGAATAATACATGTACATTTAAATATATGCATATCTATTTTAGCAGCCTAAGTTTTAACTGTTTTTTTTTTTTACATCGAGTGCTGTTTTTTTTTATCACCTGCAGTTCATTTGCGATGTGCATGGCGCATGGATAAATTGTCGTCTAAATTACGCCGAAATGAAAATAACACTAACATCTCATTTTAAAAGGTATATTTACCAAAATTCTAAAAAAAAAATATCTTGAATATTAAACATTAAATTCATTCAATAAAATCGCCATTGGCTTCAATCCCGGCCTACACACGACTTCGGAATCTCCTGCATCTCTTCTGGACGGTCTCCTTGTTTAAGTTGGTGAATGCTGCCATAATCCTTGCCTTCAGTTCATCTTTGGTGTTACAAGGAGTTCTGTTGGTCTCTCACTCAACTTCGCCACACATATTATAATCAAGAGTGTATCAGTGTGGGTTGCAGTTTATTTGCCAGATGGAAGTTGCAGATATTGTCTGATGGCCATGACTGAGTTCGCTTGCTTGTGTAACTTGATGTAGCGTCCTCTTGCCATATATAGGATCTTCCAATAGCCACTCTTTTAACCCAGAGCATCATTACCTTCTCAATGATGTATGCCTCTGTGTTGAGTCTGAGGCCCTCACCAACAATGTCAGAAGTTATTTTCTTATGAGAATGATCAAAGTGAGTTTTTCAATCTGCTATACATTCATAATCACCATAAAACTCATCTAACACTTTCCAAATCCTCTGCACTGTCAACAGATTGACACCCAAACACTGAAATGTTCATATTAGAGCTTCCGGTGCAAATGCCAAGCAGTACAACATGCCGTTTCCAAATTTCTGGTGGAATGAATTGCATCAAAGTGGTCTTTTTCTCACAGACGTTACACAACTGATCCCACTGTACTGTGCAGACGACAAAATCAAAAACAAACAAGTATGCATGAAATTAAAAATATAAAATGGCGACAATTTACCCATTGCACCCTGTATTATTGTCTTGGATTTAGTATTCATACCATAAATGTTTGAATATCTCTTTTAATCCACTTGCTTTTCATTTGTAAGAAGCTAAAACAGGATCAGTCAATTCTTCATCTCATGAAAAAATTAAAGCTAGTAATTTTTTTCTTCTTAACAAGAGTTGTCTCCCTTTCTACCTGTAAGCACATCCATTTAGTTGCAAACAGGACTTAACCTGTTTAGTTAATAGGTATCTGCCTGGGTTGCAGTTTAGTGGACAGGTGGAAGGGGTGATGTGCTTACAGAAAATGTCTGTCAGCCATGACTGGTTTCGCTAGCTTGTGTAACTTGATGCAAAGTCATCTTGCCACATATAGGATCTTCCAGTAGCCAATCTTTTGATCCAGGGCAACACTACCTTCTCAATGATGTATGCCTCTGTGTTGAGTCTGAGGCCCTCACCAACAAAGTCAGAAGTTCTTTTCTTATGAGAATGATCAAAGTGAGTGTTTCAATTTGTTATACCTTCATAATCACCATAAAACACATCTAACACTTTCCAAATCCTCTACACTGTATTATATATATATATATATATATATATATATATATATATATATATATATAAAAGGCAGGATGTGTGTGTGTAACAATGCACGGCCGCAATTTTCGTCGGATTTGCACCAAAATTTACATGCACTTGCTCTAAGTTAGCGGGAAGGCCAAGACCGACTTTGCATTTCCCAACTCCCATCAATAGTGGAAATAATCGATTTTTCATGCTTTTACGGCCGTTTTCATGTAGTTTGAGGCCATTTTCTAGTGGCCAGAGTGAGAGCCTATAGGTGGCTGCCACAAATAGGCAGGAAGGTTCTATTGGCCAGCGTGAGAGCCAACAGCTGACTGACACGAATGTTAACTAGCATGCTAGCATGCAAAAAAAAAATCGATAGCTGCATTCGTCACAAGTGGGAAAAATTTAAATCTGCATTGCACTTTACTCCAATTGGCTCATTCGCTTGCTTAAACTCAACGTTGATTCTGATTCCGCAGAACTGGGTTGGGTGTGAAAAAGTATTCGTTGTTAACATTCTTTTTTCATTCGGTTTTTCCAGTTACGAGTCCTTTTTTAAAGCTGATCGTTTTGTGTTCATTTTGTTTAGTTCTTGTTTCGTAACAGATTTAATGTTTAGTATAGAGCTTAGAAAAAATTCGCAGTGTGATATAGGCAAGAAGTAAGGCATGTAGCAACATCAGCACGGCAAAGGGCACTCCTTTAAAGGCAAGGAAGGGCAAAAATATTTTAAGTCAAGTGATAGCGATTGCTGTATGAGTCGTACCATTTTTGAATCAAGCACGGGCAACGCCGGGCTATGCTGCTAGTATATATATATATATATATATATAAATTCCAAAAAATCTCTTGAAATACTAAAGAGAAAATTTATTCAATATAATCACCATTGGCTCCAAATACGTTCTCAAGGCGACTTCGGAATCTCTTGCAATTCTTCTGAACGGTCTCCTTGATTTTGTTGGTGAATGTTGCCATAATCTTTGCCTTCAGTTCATCTTTGGTGATACAAGGAGTTTTGTTGGCCTCTTGCTCAGCTACGCCCCACATATAATAATCAAGAGAGTTGCATTTTGTTAAGTTAGTTGGCTAGATGTAAGGTGTGATGCAGTCGCTGAAATGATCTGACAGCAATGACGGGTTCCCCTGTTGCATGTCATGCTGCAATGTCCTCTTGCCAGAATTGAATCTTCCAACAGCTACCCTCTTGATCCAGGGAAGCACTACCTCTTCAAAGCACTTGATGTAGGCATAATGTCGCGATCACTAGCAATCACTCCAAACACCTTCATCATCACCATTAGACTCATCCAACTCTTTCCGAAACCTTTTCATTTTCCTCAGATTGACTCCCGAATACGTTGAAATGGTCGTATAGTACAGTATGCCGTTTCCAAATTTCTGGAAGATTGAATTGCGTCATGGTGCTCTTTTTTCTCAGGGTTGGTTCCCAATTGACCCTACAATACTGTGCAGCCGACAAAATCAAAAACAAACAATGCGCATGCGTGATATTAAAAATGTAAAATGGCGACAATTTATAATTATTTTTAAAAAAATGTTTCCATCGCGACATAGAAATTACAAGGTTTCAAAATCAAAACTTAAATCTTAAATTAAACTTAAAATGTGAAGTTCGGTACCATTTTCAAGCGATGGTGAAAATAAACTTCGTAAAAAATTGATTTATTCTATTTATAAGCCAAATAGTATTATATATTTTATGTTGGTGGCTGAATGGGAATTCAGAATTTTTTTTATTAAGGGGTGTTGGGTTTTTGACGAATGAAGATACAAGTATGATTTATTTATATATATATATATATATATATATATATATATATATATATATATATATATATATATATATATATATATATATATATGGTGGACTCTCCGTCGTATTCGAGGGTGAGGATTAACAACTCACTTCCTAGAAACCAAAAACCCAGACACCAGTACATGAGATTTGATTATAGTGGTGAAGGTTTCGTGCAGGACCATCCACACTTTTTGAAGGGTCGAATACAGAGACCTGGTGGACTACGTGCCACAAGGTCCCCAAACGACCCTCCACAGGTTTTGAATTCAGAGTTGTCCTTCTCCTAGACCAATTGACATTCAAGCCTATAGAACCCGGTCTGTATATATATATATATATATATATATATATATATATATATATATATATATTGTATTTCGACAGCAATCACTCTTTTATACATGTTTCCTTAAAAAACTACTGAAACTATATTTTTCTTATCCATGATATCAATTACGAAGAAATGTTTTAAATTGCTGGTAACCCGAGTACTTTTAGCTATAATTTTAGCCATTATTTAAAGATGGTCAGTTCATTCTGGCCGTATTCATAGCTGATGTTATTGAGTGTTGCCTTTTTTTCTGTTTTATTAATAATGCATCCATTATTTTATTTATGTATTTTGTCAGATATATTTGAGGCTGTTATATTTGTATTATCAACGAGTATGTTTCGGATAGAGTTTGGTAGGTCTCCATGTGTATTTAAACGAGAAATGGTCAAAGAGATGTAACGTGAGCCTTCGTGTTAGGGATGTTGTTGCATAGTAGACATGCAAATTCGTAAATAATATTGGTTCCTAGGAATTTGGGTTACATTGGATCATCTAATCTAGTGTTTTTTCTTAATATATAAAGATGGACATATCTTTTTCCTATTTTCTAATATATATAATATATATATATATATATATATATATATATAATAAAAAGGCTTAAACACTAATATTGTATGACCATAGAATATTAGTGTTTAAGCTTTTTATTATATCCTTACTCTGTCCTGGACATTGAGTTCTACCTGGATTCTATTAAAAAATATACATGTATGTGTATGCACCTATGTATATATATTTATATATTTTGCATATGTATGTGTATATTTACCACTAATATCTATCTATCTATCTATCTATCTATCTATCTATATATATATATATATATATATATATATATATATATATATATATATATATATATAAGTATAGGATTGGTGCATATAGAATAAATTCCAATAACCAAAAAATACTATTCTTAAGATGTATTTTGGCTGCGAGAACTCTTTTAAACATTTTATGATGTACAATGCCAACAAGGTCTGTCTATACGTTTTCTTAATGTTTAATAAATCAATAAATTCAATTAAAGCAATTCGAAAAACTCATATACAGTGATCGCTCGATTAATGTGATTTCAATTAGTGCACTAAAATTCGTTTACATCAAAATTCGATTAAAGCATACCTTATACTCGATTAGTGCTCTAAAACTCTCTGCAGTTGAACCACAGCGATTGAAAACTGATTTTTTCTATACCTACCGATTAATTAAAAATTTTCTAAAATTTAAAAGTATGTAATTATTTTGTTTGTCATTTGTGTGTGTGTGAAAAGTGTATATAAATATAAATAAATATATATATGTATAATTATTTATATATTATATACGCGGTACTTAATTAGAAAGCGCTCAATATCAGAGATAGAGCTAACATATTTGGTTGGACTGACATCTCACATCTATCCAACAAACATCTATCAAACTCACATCTATCCAACCAAATATATATATATATACAAACTCACATCTATCAACCAAATATATAAATATATATATATATATATATATATATATATATATATATATATATATAAATCACTCAA
Source organism: Acanthosepion pharaonis (assembly GCA_903632075.3). Classification (NCBI taxonomy): domain Eukaryota; kingdom Metazoa; phylum Mollusca; class Cephalopoda; order Sepiida; family Sepiidae; genus Acanthosepion; species Acanthosepion pharaonis. The sequence goes on from CAHIKZ030000566.1 coordinate 258,100, forward strand.
TTATATACTATATATATATATATATATATATATATATATATATTTAAATCACTCTTATATACATATAATTTTTTATTGAAAATTGATTTTTCATTGTTAAAATATATATATATATATATATATATATATATATATATATATAGGGATATACAAAATTACAATATATATATATATATATATATATATATATATATATATATATATATATATATATATATATATGAATTTAAATACGAATGTACACATCTTATTAGTAATTGAAAATTGATTTTCTATTTGTTAAAATTTTTCATTATTATCATACTTTTTCATGTTTATTTTGAAGGTCTTAAAAGGAAAATATTTTTTTTTTCTTTTAAAAAAAAAGCCGATTTAATTAGATACAGAAATTTACATTCATATTTACAAATATATATATATATATATATATATACGGATATAAGAGACCCGGATATAAGAGAAACCCGGATATAAGAGACTTCTTCTCCGGTCCCGACAACTCTCTTATATCCGGGTTACACTATATATATATATATATACAAAATTTAAAAGATGTATGCATTTATTATGGAAAGATTAGAAATAAAATCTTCAGCTTAAAATACTAAGTATTATGGTATATTTGGAAAATTTGAAGAGCCAATTCCTCAGTACCGGCAATTATATGAAGAAGAGAAAAATAGCATGCTGCAAAGCATTCTGAAAGAAAAATCAGATTAATAAATATTAATTCATGACATTTTTATTTTTTATCTTCTTATATGTACCAATACTGTAATCAAAAAGTACGCACATAAAAATTAATTGTAAATGAGTTTAAAATTTCAGATACAAATAACATTATTTCCCATAAGGGATTATATTCGGTTAATGCGTTTTCGATTACTGCGTATCATTTAATGTACACATTAGCCGCACTAATCGAGGCATATATATATATATATATATATATGTGTGTGTGTGTGTGTGTGTGTGTGTGTAATCTTATATATATTCACCGTGTCATGTGTCCTTGAGGACAAGGCGTTGGTTAGATCCAGTGACAGGACCCAAAGAGTGTGAGTTCAATACCCGGTTAAGGCAGTGGAGAACTTGGAGAGGGGAATTAACAGGAGATAACTGATAACTGACATCCATTAAACATGCTACGTGGAACTAGAACAGTCTACCCCAGTGAATAAATAATCCAAAGTTCTTTAATATTTTCGTTATTATTTTAAAAAAAAATAGTGCTCGATACAAAAGTAGAGCATAAATATAATTATTTATTTAAAAATATGATTCCAACACGCTACATAAGAGTTCTCATGTTTCAAAACAAGAGCCGAAAACTGAATTAAAGTACTAAGCGCTGTTCCATCTTCAAGCGAAATTTTTATGGGAATAACTTATTCCTGAAATTTACGTGTTTTATAAGCATATTCATTATTGAAATTAAAATTACTCTGGTAACGGCTAGACCAATTGTTTAAAGAAAAGGGGTATAAGGGTTAATTGCTGTGCTTGATATACGCATAGGCGATCATGTATCTTTCGATACATGACTACCGAGGCAGATTTATCTCTGCGGTAGAACAGTGGCCATCTAAAGCTATAGAACCCGGTCTGTCCTGCTATTTACCCATAGCTAAGGGGAGAAGAAGAGGATCCATACCTTTCCCAAGGGTATTAGCATGTTAGTCAGTCAGTTATATGCCATGCATTATACACGCTTAGGCGATCATGTATCTTTCGATACATGACTGACGAGACAGATTTTTCTACAGTAGGTTGCCTTTTATACACGCTTAGGCGATCTTATTTATCTTTCGATACATAACAGATGAGGCAGATTTTTCCCGTAGGTAGACCAGTCTGTTCCACTATTTACCCATAGCTGGAGGGAAAAGAGGATTCTTACC
>CAHIKZ030000566.1:262500-292500 GCA_903632075.3 Acanthosepion pharaonis
TTCCGGAAAATCCTTGTTGAAAATACATCTATACTTAAACATGAAAACAATTAACAAAAACTAAAAATTCTTGAAGCTATATACATAAAACAGTTGAAACCCTACCAGAACAAAATAAACTACGAAATCTCCACAAACATTCTTAAATTCCTATAACTGATAACAGAAGCCATTGGTTTATACCAACAGCTTCCCATACTTAATACTTTTCGTTTTCAATCTCGCGTGGTCATGTGTGACGTCACGATCTGCGACTCGATTTTCACTTCCGCGTCTCGTATACACCAGTTAGTCGTTGCTTTGAAATTTTTCGTGCAACAAAAATAGACTATCATTATTGTTCCGTGTATTGGTTGATATATTGAAATGTAATTGTCATCTTTGATAATGGCTTATGTAAGCCAAAAGCTTAGATTGGATTTAAACATGTCTCAATATGGTGATTTCCTTTCGTCCTTCACTGATAATGTTATTAAGCTTATCAGACAATATGAAAGGAACTTACTTAAAATAAATCGACAAAACTTGTCTATATTCTTTGATGAAACATTCATCAATATATATATATATATATATATATATATGTGTGTGTGTGTGTGTGTGTGTGTGTGTGCGCGTGTGTGTGTGTGTGCGTGTGTGTATGTGTGTGTGTGTGTTGGATAGCATGATCTATTTCATTATTCCCACAATTTATGAATCTATCAGTCAAGTGGTTTACCTAAATTTAATTGGTCTTCAGGTTAAATACTCATTACTTATTAATAACATTAAATCATTATGGTCTAAATACTATTTAATGTAAATCACTCCCACACCAAAAAAACACACTTGTTTGTAGCCTATGGAGCACACCATAATAGTAAGTGAAATTAAGTTACAGACAAGGAAAGGGTCTAGCCATAAATAAACTCCAACCCAAGACTACCTTCTTCGTAATGAGATCCCTCAGATACATCCACCACTAGCTCCGCAGTCACCAACGCAGGCCCTTTATTATAAACAAGGCGTCTCTCTGAAGGGAACTGATATTGATTATATATTCTAATCCCTCCCTTCCAGACAAACACTCAAGAGCTGAAGACAGCTGAGTACAGATTAGCCAGAAATAAACTATACTCATGCTGAGGTTATTTTGGTTTTTGCCTTACAAAATATGCTCTGTTATATATATATTTTTATATATATATATATAGTAATAAAAAAATTATTATCTCTAGAACAAAATTTCCGCCTAGAAAAACGCGATTTCAAAACCCATGCCAAATTCACTATAAATGAGAGAATAGAAAAGTTCAGAGCAGATAACATTAGAAAGATTTTAGAGTTCTATGAAAATAAGTGGATACAACGTTTAAAAAAGCATTATCCAGCCGGTCTAAACCATAAATTTAACAATATAGATAGTATTAATATACAACACTACAAATCAAAACCTACCCATATTTCTCACCCACACAAGACAGACATGCTTCCGGAGGTGTTGAGGCCTCACACTTATACACACACCCACACGAATATACACACTTACACACATCATACTCACTCACTCCCGAATGAGCCAAATGATAACACACACACACACACACACACACACACACACACACACACACACACACACACACTAAACAGAGAGATATCCCTTCTCCAGGACCAATAAAACTGTCAAACTGACCAAGGGAATTTAGAGCAGCACGTATCCATCCAGCTCTTATCTCAAATAACAACTTAAAAGAGACTGTTTGACCAATAGAAGGAATACTAAAAGAGTCATGTTAAAAAGATAAAAAAATAAAAAAAACAAATCAAAACTACAGACAAAAGTTCATTTTCTTCATCTAGACATTCATTTCTGTAGTTCACTGCTACCAGCAAGCATAATTTCGTTGGCCCAAACTAGTCGAGGAATCTAAATGAAATAATAATAATAATAATAACGAAACAATATTAATCTGCAACCCGGTGTGTCTGAAGATTTTAATTTTTTAATATTTTTTATTGTTCAATATATAGTAATAAATATATATATATATATATATATATTTATATAGTATATATATATATATATATATATATATATATATATATATATATTACTATATGTGCATATATATATATATATATATAAATATATATATGTGTGTATATATATATATATATATATAAATATATATATATATACATATATAATAATAAAATAAAATAAAAAAAAAAAAATTTAAAAAAAAAAACAAAATAATGATTGTAAAATAAAATGCATTGGAAATGATTTTACTATAAAAACATTGGAAATATTGAAATTTTACAATAAGAATGCATTTGATTTTAATATAAGAATGCAAAATTTTACTATAAGAATGCATTGGAAATGATTTTACTATAAGAATGCATTGGAAATGATTTTACTATAAGAATGCATTGGAAATGATTTTTACAATAAGAATGCATTGGAAATGATTTTAATATAAGAATGCTATTGGAAATGATTTTTTAAGAACATTGGAAATGATTTTATAAGAATGCATTGGAAATGATTTTAATATAAGAATGCATTGGAAATGATTTTACTATAAGAATTTTTATTTTAATATAAGAATGCATTGAAATGATTTTACTATAAGAATTCATTGGAAATGATTTTTTAAGAATGCATTGGAAATGATTTTACTAAGAATTCATTGGAAATGATTTTTTAATATTGGAAAGAATAAGCATTGGAAATGATTTTAATATAAGAATGCATTGGAAATGATTTTTTAATCATTGAAATGATTTTAATATAAGAATGCATTGGAAATGATTTTACTATAAGAATTCATTGAAATGATTTTAATATAAGAAATTGAAATGATTTTAATATAAGAATTCATTGGAAATGATTTTAATATAAGAATGCATTGGAAATGAAATAAGAATTTTTGATTTTAATATAAGAATGCATTGGAAATGATTTTACTATAAGAATTCATTGGAAATGATTTTAATATAAGAATGCATTGGAAATGATTTTACTATAAGAATTCATTGGAAATGATTTTAATATAAGAATGCATTGGAAATGATTTTACTATAAGAATTCATTGGAAATGATTTTAATATAAGAATGCATTGGAAATGATTTTACTATAAGAATTCATTGGAAATGTATTTAATATAAGAATGCATTGGAAATGATTTTACTATAAGAATTCATTGGAAATGATTTTAATATAAGAATGCATTGGAAATGATTTTACTATAAGAATGCATTGGAAATGATTTTAATATAAGAATGCATTGGAAATGATTTTACTATAAGAATTCATTGGAAATGATTTTAATATAAGAATGCATTGGAAATGATTTTACTATAAGAATTCATTGGAAATGATTTTAATATAAGAATGCATTGAAATGATTTTACTATAAGAATTCATTGGAAATGATTTTATATATAAGAATGCTATAAAATTCAGAAATGATTTTAATATAAGAATGCATTGGATTTTACTATAAATGATGATTTTAATATAAGAATGCATTGGAAATGATTTTACTATAAGAATTCATTGGAAATGATTTTAATACATTGAAATGATTTTACTAAGAATGCATTATAAATGATTTTACTATAAAATTATTGGAAATTGTTTTTAATATTTATTGGAAATAATTTTACTATAAGAATGCATTAAAAATGATTTTACTCTAAGAATTTGGAAGTGATTTTACTATTTTAATATAAGAATGCATTGAAATGATTTACTAAGAATGATTTTATTATAAAAGAATGCATTGGAAATGATTTTACTATATAAGAATGATTTATTGGAAATGATTTTACTATAAAAATATAAATAATTTTAATTGAATGCATTAAAAATGATTTTTTTAAGAATATGGAAAGATTTTAATAAGAATGTATTGAAATGATTTTACTATAAGAATTCATTGGAAATGATTTTACTATAAGAATTCATTGGAAATGATTTTACTATAAGAATGCATTAGAAATGATTTTAGTATAAAAAGTAATAAATAATTAATAATAAAGAAAAGATTAACAAAAAGATAGATAGATAGATAGATAGATAGATAGATAGATATCCATATTTCATCCTTATACATCGGGACAAATGTGCTGGAACTCCATCATATTCTTGCGTGTCTGGAAGTGTGTTCGAAATAAATCCCTCTAGACAAATCATATAAAACGTGCTGGGAGAACATATGGACCTACCAATCAGTCACCTACATTTCCATACCACACATTAATCGTATATTGATCTCGGTGTCTAGTCGATATTGTGCATTGTGCCTTGTTGGTTTCCGATCCTCGCACAAATGGTGGTCGTGTAAATTTGTTGTTCCATCTCTTCTTAATATTGCCTCACACTTAAAAAAAAAGCCTGAAGCCTGAAGCCTGAAGCCTGAAACAACGTATTGACAGTTAAATAAACAATTGGCAAATGTTCTCGCGTGGTGAGTGACCAGAAGTCGAAAGATCCTGCGCACGTTGCAAATGGTACGAATACAGAAGCTGCTCTTGAAGCATCCTCAATACGGTGTTTGAGATTGTGATGGTCTAAGTTCCTTGTACCACGGTGATGGTCCAAGGTTAGAACCAATGAAAGAATAACACGAACATAGATATGGAATACAAAGATATTTTACAACAGAAATATTATACAAAGATGTAGAAATATTAGTAATGACTATCAGATTTGGTGAGAGTGAACTATGTTGTCTCGACAAGTATCACTATTCCAATGTCCTTACAATATGCTCTCAATTATCTCATCCTGGTCGCCACTTGTTAAGGTCCAACTTCCTTGTACCACGGTGATGGTCCAAGGTTGGAACCAATGAAAGAATAACACGAACACAGGTATGAAATACAAAGATATATTACAACAGAAATATAATACAAAGAAGTACAAGTATTAGTAATGACTATCAGATTTGGTTAGAGTGAACTGTTGTCTCGACAAGTATCACTATTCCAATGTCTTTACAATATTCTCTCAATTATCTCTCCTCGTCTTGCAATCTCCGCTCATACCTCTTGAGAGGTGCAGTATTTATAATGTCAGGAATAGACCATTATTATTATGGGTAAGTTCCCATAACAGAGATGTACAAAATGCTAGGGTCACTTGACGTGAGCTTATACCTGGCTCGTTTTCGACAACCTGTACAATATTCTTCATAATCAGGCGTACGAGGGGATATCCGTCTTCCTCGATCCATAATTTGTGGTGCCACAATTCCTTTCTGAGTCACGCGACGATAAGCCGCAGCAAAGGTTGTATGTCTCGACTGTCTTCAGTCTGGAAACACAATCTGATACAGCCGTGCAGCCTCGCGTCCATTACATTTCGTGCGGTCGTATGTGGAAATCTTACCTGCCTGCTCACGTTATGAATATCCTGCTATTGTTAAACGGAAGACTTCTCAGTTAACTCACAGCTACACAAGCTAAACGCTGAACTTATAGTAGCCACAGATGTACACGAATGACAAATATAACCTAGTCTATGTTTAAACACAACACCATCTACCGTAAACATTTTTTGAAATTAATAACTCAAAAAAAGAAGGATTTTCAAACATATTTGTTGTTGTGTGGAACCCACCCCAACGTTTCTAAAAGTGTTTTTGATACACCATATATATATATATATATATATATATATATATATATATATATATATATATATATATACACTGCGTACCAAATTATTATCGAAATAACTTCTTCTAATATTTCAGAAACCGTCCAATCAATTCACACGAAATTTTCACACAATGATTGCAACACTAACCTGCGCAATTACTGAAATTTTCGTACTGATCTGCGCAATATAAACAAACTGGCGCCATATTTCTTATCAGCACGGTGATTTGAGCGTGCCAAATTATTAGAATGGTTTAGTAAAATTCCCAGAATTGATCAAACAAAACGTTTATTAATGTTGAACGTGGATGTTTATGATCAAAAGAAGGTAATAAATAAGATAATCAAACAAATAATAACAGATACAAACAAAGGCACAGTTTTAAACAAATTAATAGGGAATGTGCTTTCCCTGCTTTGAAATTACTTGAAGAAGTCGATGATCCATAGAATTTGTTAATTGTAGGATGTCATCTGCTGTAATGCCACGAGATATGTCAAGAATTGCTTCCCACAACTCAGCGTTGCTCCTGAATTGTCATCCGTTGGCGTACAGTCTTCGCTTCATGATGCTCCAAAGGTTTTCGATTGGGTTCAAATCCGGAGAATTTGCTGGCCACTTTATTTTTCGAGGTCCATCGAAGCCTAACTGTTTCAAATATTCAGTAGTCTTGTGAGAAGCATGTGGGGGAGCATGCATAAAACAATGGCCCTTCTGAAGGCAACTCTTTGCTATTTCATCCACGGTTCAAGATGCTCCTTCATGGTACTCTCCATGGGCCGACTAATGTTTTCCAATAATACCACCCCAGATCATTATGCCTTCACCGCCTTGTTCACGTCTCAAACGCTGATGGCGATTTTGTCCGTTCATTACCCAGCCTTTGCACCATCTATCTGGCCCATCAAGTGTTGCTCGAGTTTCCTCAGTGAACCTAAACTTTAGAGAAGTCAATCTTCATATTGTCCTCAGCCTATTTCCATCGATTTTGAATGTGATTTCTCGTCAACGGAGGCTTCGATACAGGTTTGACTGTTGTTGCTATTTTCCTCAGATACCGACACCGAGTACTTTTAGACACAGTAGGATCCCCGATGCGACTGAAAAGCTCTTGACTGGTAAGTCCAGGGTTCTTCGTGATCTCTCGTTTAAGTCGTGACATGAGACGACGTGAAATAACCCTCGGCTTGCCTTTATCTGACCTTTTGCGTACTTGTGTAGGGTCGGCGGTGAACTTTTTTAATGTTTGATGCCACCTCCCTATCATTTTAGAAATTTCTAGGGTAGATTTACCTTTTGAGATTTCTGAGGTGATAGTTTTCTTTTCAGCATCACTTAAACTGCTTTTACGGCCCATCTTTTCACTAAATTCTTACACTTTTTTTTAATAATTTGGCACGCTCAAATCACCGTGCTGATAACAAATATGGCGCCAGTTTGTTTACCTTGCGCAGATCAGTAGGAAAATTTCAGTGATTGTTCAGGTCAGTGTTGCCAACGTTGTGTGAAAATTTTGTGTGAATTGATTGGACGGTTTTTGAAATATTAGAAAAAAAGTTATTTCGATAATAATTTGGCACGCAGTGTGTATATATATATATATATATATATATATATATATATATATGGTGGATTCTCTTATACTCATCGAGAAATGATGAGGTTCAGCAGTAGATAATGCCTTTCATTTTACACTTATACATGCTAGCAGGGGGATTGTAGGGTAAATCATATAAGGGAAAGACATATTTCATTTGTACTTTCTTAAGTGTGTTACTAACCAAGCCTTTCTTCAGGCATCAAAGCCACACTGACAGATGACATTTGTTCATTATTTACATTATTCGGACTATTGTCCTCATCTTTTTCGCCATATTTATTACGACATTTCCGCCGTTGTACGCACCGGCCTTCATCAGGTGCTTGGAATGTCGAACTGAACCCTTTATTTCGCTCACTGGGGTAGACTGTTCTAGTTCCATGTTTAATGGATGTCAGTTATCAGTCATCTCCTGTTAATTTTCCATCTCAAAATTCTTCACTGCCTTAACCGGGTATTGAACTCACACTCTTTGGTTTCTGTCACTGGATCTAAGCAGCGCCTTTATCCACTGTGCCATGTGGCCTCAAGATCTTTCAGATGGAAAATTAACAGGAGGTAACTGATAACTGACATGTAAATAATGTCCATAATACCTCATCTCAGAAATATAGAGAGATAATGAAATGTGTTAAAAGCAGGATTTTGATGGCGTCTCTGCTTAACGAAGCTGATCACCTTGCTTTAGTCTACTGTTTTCAAAATCCTTTACATTAATGAAACATTTCTTACGCCCCTCTTTACGGTTTGATACTTGGGCTTCCTAGGTTTTCAGATCAAAGATGAGATGTTTCTAGTTGTGTGTGTGTGGATATATATATATATATATATATATATAGAGAGAGAGAGAGAGAGAGAGAGAGATGTGAAATGCCTGAGATAGATAGATAGATGTGAAATGCCCGAGATAGATAGATAGATAGATAGATAGATAGATAGATAGATAGATAGATAGATATAGAATATGTGAATATACTGTGATAGAATATTCTATTGATATAAGATTAATTAAAGTAGTATACTCAATACCAGTCGAATGTGTTCGATATTACTAAACAGAGATGGATGGATACCTATAAGAAGTTTGGAGAATTTTCAGATTCTACATGTAGACGAATATAGTTGTTGGTAGTTGTTGAATCGACTTCCTTTGGTGACATGATTTTGTAGAGAACTCAGAACTGACAGTGGATAGTAATAGGAATGAAACAGCAAATAATCAATAACCAATAAGCCAGAGATCGTTAAAGAGACAATGAATGAGGGAGTACATAGATAGATAGATAGATAGATAGATAGATAGATAGATAGATAGATAATGAATAGACTGAGATAGATAGAAAATTAATAGTCGGAGATAGACAGATAGATAGACTAATGCAACATAAATTTATAGAAACAAGGATCTTTTCATTCATAACAGGTTCGGGGTTTTTTGTATATTATTTGAATTGTTTGCGACGATGGATTTCTCGCCAATTAAATCATTAACCTTTGCATTTGTTTTTGTATGAATAATTCATGAATATATATATATATATATATATATATATATAGAGAGAGAGAGAGAGAGAGAGATAGAGAGAGAGAGGTGAAAAGAATAAAATAGATAGATATAAATATTATTAGAGAGAGAGATGAAAAGAGTAAAATAGATAGATAGATAGATAGATAGAAAAAAATTGATGTAAATATAAGTATTGATAGATAGATATGAATACACACGCACACGCGCACGCACCTACAGACCTATATTTATATATAGAGAGAGTGAGGGATATGAATACACAGATATATAGAGACAGATAATGAATAGACTGAGATAGATACTTACTAATACCTTTCAATAAATAGTCTTCTCAATAACTGAATTACCTCCCTTGACATTACTACAAGTGTGTTCTTACAGCATAAAATTTAAAAATCGTACAGTACATAAGTTAATCTTATTTTCCCGTCCATATAGGAGGATTGAAATCCTCCCCCACAAACGCAAAAATATATATATATATATATATATATATATATATATATATATATATATAGTAATCCGTTGGTATAATCCAGGCGAGTCCTATTTACACAACATAGATTTTGAAATACGTTAAAACTGACTCACAAAAGAGCGCACCATGTTTATTTTCCTTAAACAGAGCAAAGGCATCGCGATAAATATATATATATATATATATATATATATGTATATATATACAGATAGATAAATAGATAGATAGATACATAGATGTAAATTCATAATGAATATACTTTTATTAATAGAAACATAGATATGAATAAACTGATAGATAGATAGATAGATAGATAGATAGATAGATAGATAGATAGAATATACTTTTATTAATAGAAACATAGATATGAATAAACTGATAGATAGATAGATAGATAGATAGATAGATAGATAGATAGATAGAATATACTTTTATTAATAGAAACATTGATATGAATAAACTGATAGATAGATAGATAGATAGATAGATAGATAGATTGCAGCTATAGACCCTAATTTCGATAAAAATCTCGAAGAGTCTTCTGTGAGATCATTACATGCAGATAACATTCAAATCCTGCAAAGTGTTTTCAACTTCCTACCTCGTCTCTCAGAAGTTTTGTTTGTCTGTAGAAAATTGGATCAATTCACTTTCTCAAAACCAAAATCGATTCCACACGTTTCTTTGACGCCAACTAAGATGAAAATGTCTACGTTAAATGGCGCAAAGAGAAGTGCTTAAAAGAATTCCAGCCATTTCCTAAGAGATACTTTTCAAAGCCTTTTTGCTGTCGCCTTGTAAGTACGTTTTATTTCGCCGGCCATGATGACAGGGAAGCCATTTTCTCCCTGTAATGGCGGGAAAAATATCTATTCGTCAGATCCCGGATTCTGTTTGTTTGTGAACGAATCTGAAAAGAATTTTATTATTGGTTTTGGATGCTTTTGATTTTTTTTTTTTTTTTATAGTTTTCTGGCCCTCAATTTTTTTTATTTTTTTTATTAATTTATTTTTTGTGGGGTGGGAAATCATGCTATAAATTTATTGGGGTGTGGTCAATTAATGATATGTGTCTTTCTGATACTGGAATGGGGTATAATGTTTATGGTCCGACTATGAGAGACGTGTTCATATCTGCCTGTGGTTGATTTGATCAAGGTTGTGACGTCTTGATAATATCAACCTCAGTAGAAGTGCAATAGCTTTCCTTTCGATTACTTCGTCATTTTTACGGCTTATCAACCCTTTTACGGTTAAATAAACACGAAAAATATTACTGGATTATGATAATTTTGGTGGGGGATAGTAATGGTTACCTGACACAACTTTTATTATTTAACCCATAACTGGGAGCAGAAGACGTGGATTTGTACCTTTCACATGGGTAAATAGCAGGACAGACCAGGTTCTGTAGCCTTGGGTAGCAATTGGTCTACCGCAGAAAGAAATGACAACCTACTGCGCGAAAAATCTCTCGTCTGTCATGTATCGAAAGATACATGATCGCCTAAGCGTGTATCATGCATGGCACATAACTGTATAAAAGAGTGATTGCTGTCGAAATACAATAATATATATATATATATATATATATATATATACAGACCGGGTTCTATAGTCTTGAATGTCAATTGGTCTAGGAGAAGGACAACTCTGAATTCAAAACCTGTAGAAGGTCGTTTGGGGACCTTGTGGCACGTAGTGCACCAGGTCTCTGTATTCGGCCCTTCAAAAAGTGTGGATGGTTCTGCACAAAGCCTTCACCACTATAATCAAATCTCATGTGCCGGTGTCGGGCTGTCGGTTTCCTGGAAACTGATCTGCTTGACCCTCATACGTCGAATTCGACGGGAGAGTCGAGTATATATATATATATATATATATATATATTTAAGACATTCTTTTAATTATCTATTTTTAAAAAGAAAGTATAAACATAAAAATGTCTTAAGATAATTGTTGGACTTTGTCCGTTTCATAATGTGTGGTGTCATTCGTTTACATTTGGATACGCATTGAGCAGATATGAATGTACGTGAAAAAATCATGAAAAATTGTAGTTTAAAAATAGTAAAATGGACCTTGCTAACCGAGCGCTCCTCAGTAACCAAATTGGTTAAAGGCACATCAGAGGATACAGGTTCGAATCCTGTCGGAGGACGAATATTTTCTATGAAAATTTCTCGGAACATTCAGGCCGGCAAATGTTGTTTAATACTGTTTATTATAAACAGAGTATTTACTTAAATATTTGTATCTATAAAAAGAATCTATAAACATAAAAATATCTTATATATATATATATATATATATATATATATATATATATATATATATATATATATATATATATATATATATATATATATATATATATATATATATATATATATATAAAAAAGTGAGATATCAGAGTTATTTTCATTCTTGTGTCATTTAGACGACAATTTATCCATCGCACCCTGTAGATCTGTTAAAATGAGATGTCAGGGTTATTTTCATTTTGGCCTCAATTGGACGCCAATTTATCCATCGCACCCTGTAGATCTGTTAAAATGCCATGTCAGTGCTATTTTCATTTTGGCCTCAATTGGATGGCAATTTATCCATCGCATCCTGTAGATCTGTTAAAATGCCATGTCAGTGCTATTTTCATTTTGGCCTCAATTGGATGGCAATTTATCGATCGCACCCTGTACACCTGTTAAAATGAGATGTCAGTGTTATTTTTATTTTTGCGTCATTCAGGTTTGGTTTGGTTTATTTTGTTTTACGGCATATCAACCTCAATGGGTTATTTAATGGCGACAAAAAAATTTATTGCTGGTTATATTTTGTTTTGTCAAAAATTTCCTTCAATATTTTATTGCTGGTATTAATTTTTTTTCAAAAAAGTATTGCTGGTAATAGTTAACTATTTGCCCATAGCTGAGACCCTAACAGGTGCTACCACCCCGGGTCAGGGTGGACCTGGTAACAACAGATATTTAGAGGTGGTTCCATGATCCTCATAACCTCCTGATCAGAGGCCTTGCTGCTGGACATAGATTAACGTCTTACCCAGGACGCGGACGTAGTTTATCGTCTTACCCAGGACGCGGATCTAGTTTATCGTCTTACCCAGGACCCGGACGTAGTTTATCGTCTTACCCTGGACGCGGACGTAGTTTATCGTCTTACCCAGGACGCTGATGTAGTTTATTGTCTTACCCAGGACGGGGGTATAGTTTATCGTCTTACCCAGGACGCGGATCTAGTTTATCGTCTTACCCATGACGCGGATGTAGTTTATCGTCTTACCCAGGACCCGGACGTAGTTTATCGTCTTACCCAGGACGCGGATCTAGTTTATCGTCCTACCCAGGACCCGGACGTAGTTTATCGTCTTACCCAGGACGCTGATGTAGTTTATTGTCTTACCCAGGACGGGGATATAGTTTATCGTCTTAACCAGGACGCGGATGTAGTTTATCGTCTTACCCATGACGCGGATGTAGTTTATCGTTTTACTCAGGACGCGAATTTAACGTCTTACCCAGTGATGCTATATTTATGGGTAAAATTAAAAGAGGTCAGCAAGAAGAAGTGACCATCCCCTTCCGGATTGATTGCAATCTTCATGCCATGGAGGTCACCTTTTAGCTCGACTCTTTATATATGCTAGTCATTGGTGAATTATGGGTAATAAGATCCGTTGCATTATCCTAATGGTTATTAGGTGGGCGGTAGCAGTTATGTTTCAAATTATTCTATAGTCTATTCAGTATTCATAACAATGGATCCGTTTATTTGCTTATTTGTAGCTATCCCATGATGTTGTTAAATTTTCATTCATTATATCTTATTGATTACTTAAATATTTGTCCTTGATTATTAGTAATAATATTATGTACATTTGTATTTATGCGCTAATACGTAGTTTAATAATTTGTTTGCTGTTTCCATTATTTATGTAGATGTTTAATTTTTTTTTTATTTTTCTCGGGGTTGGTTACCGTATCTGTTTACTCTAAGTTATTTGTTTAATGTATCTGCGTTGTATATAGTATACATATTTGCATTTATCAAGATAGTATTTTACAAAGGATTTTTAACTCTCTATCAACTACAGTCTATTCATATCTATTAAATCTATCTCAGACAGTTCGTATCTGTACATATATATAAAACTGTTCGCAACTACCCATCTATCTCATAATGTTCCTTTCTATATATCTATCTATCTATCTATCTGAATATATATATATATATATATATATATATATATATATATATATATATATATATATATATATATATTACGGTTTGTATCTGTCTATATCCAACTGTTCGTATCTATCTATCTATCTATCTCATCTATCTATCTATCTATCTATCTCAGACCGTTCCTATCTATACATGTATATAAAACTGTTCGCATCTATCTCATAATGTTCCTATCTATCTATCTATCTATCTATCTATCTATCTATCTATCTATATATATATATATATATATATATATATAAAGACATCCAAAGACTTTCATAGCTCTTCAGTGTGGCTTGACATCCGGTTGCCTCTCTCTCTCTCTCGCTCGATCTCTCTCTCCCCTCTCCCCCCCCCTCTCTCTCTCTCTCTCTATATATATATATATATATATATATATATATATATATTACGGTTTGTATCTGTCTATACCCAACTGTTCGTATCTATCTATCTATCTATCTATCTATCTATCTATCTATCTATCTATCTATCTATCTCAGACCGTTCCTATCTATACATGTATATAAAACTGTTCGCATCTATCTGATAATGTTTATCTATCTATCTATCTATCTATCTATCTATATATATATATATATATATATATATATATATATATATATATAAAGACATCCAAAGACTTTCACAGCTCTTGACATCCGGTTGCCTCTCTCTCTCTCTCGCTCGCTCTCTCCCCCCCTCTCCCTCTCTCTCTCTCTCTCTCTCTCTCTATATATATATATATATATATATATATATATATATATATACGGTTCGTATCTGTCTATATCGAACTGTTCGTATCTATATATCTGTGTATCTATCTATCCCAGAATGATCCTATCTATCTATCTATCTATCTATCTATCTATCTATCTATCTATCTATCTATCTATCTATCTCAGACTGTTCGTATCTATCTATCTATCTATCTATCTGGCTATCTATCTATCTATCTATCTTACTTTCTCTCTTTCATATGAGTTGCGTGTATAAAAAATTATACATGCATCCCGATGTAGAATCTCTACGCATTTCTTAATTTACGTATATATATATATATATATATATATATATATATATATATATATATATATATATATATATATATGATGATATATATCATTCTTTTTCTTTTCATTCAATTTTTTTCTTATTAAACGAACAATTGAGACCCTTTTCTTCTCAGCTCCAAATAGAAAGATTCGCCCCAAAGCGAAGCAATGTTGGATTGAAAGTGTTGCGAGACTGAGTGTCTAGTTTTACTGAGACGACAAGATGAATATTGCCAGCTCATTAGTCTGCCAACAATTGTCTCCCTACCTGAATAAACATAGCGATAATGCTGGAAGGAAGACATTGTTCTGTCGGTTTCTAGTTGTCCCCCTTCTCCTCGGATTATCTGCATTGTATAATTCACAAAGGCAAAGGGATAATTGAGTTTATTTCTACAATTACTATAACCACGATGACGACGACGACGACGATGGCAACGAAAATAATCCGATATACAGGGAGTCCCAAAAGTGACCATAGGATTTCAAAAATTTACTTTACTTCACACTACCAGAGTATTAGTTACAGTAGATATGGGAAATAAATTTACTCTAGTTGAGAAAGGTGACATCTTTTTTATTTTCAGCCTCACACGAACGTGACGTGTCTAAGTCCTCATTGATTCAGGCTTTGACGCGTTGACATCTGTTGACTTTCAGTCGTCGGAGAGTCTGAGGCTATTGGTATGACCCTTTTCATTAGGATAGACGAAATAGAAGGAACTCGGGGCTTGTCAGATCCGTGGAAACGCGTTGGCCAGTTTATGCCCCACCTGTGCGAAAATCTACCTGAGAAGCTGAATTGTGGCACTTGTTGTATGATCTGTTCCCCATGGATTCCTTCCTTTCTTCGTTCATTCGTTCCTTCCTTCCTTCCTTCGTTTCTTCCTTCCTTTCTTCGCAATCTGTTCCGATCTATCTATCTATCTATCTATCTATCTATCTATCTATCTATCTATCTATCTATCTCACCATGTTCTGAGAGGCTTAATTTGTGGCACTTGTATGATCTGTTACCCCATGTATTCCTTTCTTCCTTCCTTCCTTCCTTCCTTCCTTCCTTCCTTCCTTCGCAATCTGTTCAGATCTATCTATCTATCTATCTATCTATCTATCTATCTATCTATCTATCTATCTATCTCACCATGTTCTGAGAGGCTGAATTTGTGGCACTTGTTGTGTGATCTGTTACCCCATGTATTCCTTCCTTCCTTCCTTCCTTCCTTCGCAATCTGTTCATTATCTATCTATCTATCTATCTATCTATCTATCTATCTATCTATCTATCTATCTCACCATGTTCTGAGAGGCTGAATTTGTGGCACTTGTTGTATGATCTGTATACCTTCCTTCCTTCCTTCCTTCCTTCCTTCCTTCGCAATCTGTTCAGATCTATCTATCTATCTATCTATCTATCTATCTATCTATCTATCTATCTCACCATGTTCTGAGAGGCTTAATTTGTGGCACTTTTTGTATGATCTGTATACCTTCCTTGCTTCCTTGCTTCGCAATCTGTTCAGATCTATCTATCTATCTATCTATCTATCTATCTATCTATCTATCTATCTATCTATCTATCTATCTCACCGTGTTTTTATCTATCTATCTATCTATCTATCTATCTATCTATCTATCTATCCATTTCTAAGGCATATTTTCATCAGAGCCCCACATAATTCCAGGCTTCAATGCTTTCATGTCTGTTTGAATGTTAACCTCATGTTGTTGGACAATCTGTGGCTTGTTGGTATGAACCTTTTCATTTGGATAGGAACAATAGGAGGAACTCTAGGCTTGTCAGATCCGTGGAAACGTGTTCGCCAGTTGATGCCTCACCTGTGCGAAAATCTGCCTGAGAGGCTGAATTTGTGGCGCTTGTTGTATGATCTTTTGCCGCATGTAGTTGAAAGGAAACAGGTTGATGCATTTAAAAAATTTCGTTGGGGTGACGTCCGAGAGATCCAACCCTGTAGAAACTCTCTTCGAGTTGATGCGCTCGGATCAACTTCCCCTTTTCGAGTAGATATGAGAAATAAATTCAGACTAGTTGAGAAAGATTAAATCTTTTAAGTGGCGTCAATTTTCAGCTTCACACGAACGTGTGTCTTTTCTAAGGCATTTTCCTTCACTGCCGTCATTCTTTCAGGCAGTTGGGTTGGATTTCTGTCTGAATGTTTTCCTCTAGTTGTTGGACAATCTGAGGCTCGTTGATATAAACTTTTTATTTGAGGATATCCCAATAAGAAAAAGAAAAAAAAATCATGACTTTTCAAATCTGAGGAACGTTGCGGAAAGTTTATGATTCTAGTTTGAATTATTGATCCTTTGTTTTGGTAGAAAAATTTCACGACTGGTATTCGTGTTTCAGTAGCGTATTAATTACAGAATAAATTTTCAAAGCATTCTTTATAAAATAGATGAAAGAAAACTAAAAAAAAAAACTTATTAAACTTTCAAACCTCTCCCTTCGTGACTTTTGGGCGACCCGTGTATATATATATACATATATATATATATATATATATATATATATATATATATATATATATATATATATATATATATATGTGTGTGTGTGTGTGGATATTAACAGTCTGAGATAGATATATAGATAGATACGAACAGTCTGAGATAGATAGATAGATAGATAGATAGATAGATAGATAGAAAGATAGATAGATAGATAGATAGATAGATAGACCAATACTTCACACACAATGATAAATAATACACAAAATAATTTGTATATCTATATATATATGTGACTTTAGGGGCCAGAAACATTATATATATATATATATATATATATATATATATATATATATATATATATATATATATGTGTGTGTGTGTGTGTGTGTGTGTGTGTGTGTGTGTGTGTGATAGAAATTATTAGGAGGATTTGAGATAATTATAAATAAGTAATTCATCGAGTCAAGAAGAAGTTTCCCTTGCCCATTGGCCTGTGCCCCCAATACCCACAACTATAATCACCAAGGCGCTCCCTCCGGGGCATTTAAAGCCGATTCAAGCAAAATATACAAGTGATAGAAATTATTAGGAAGATTTGGGATAATTACAATTAAGTAATTCATCGATTCTAGAAGAAACCTCAACAAAAAGAAAATCTTTCTTTCTCTTCACCGCTTCCCCTGGAGTAGTAGTGTATATACTTTTTTTTTTTTTTTACCGAAAGTGTCTTTTTCAGACATTGACGAATAAACACGGCCAAAACATAATATTAAAAAAAAAATGCTGCAACAGACATTTTTATACATCGTTCTTGATTCATTCTGAGCTTGAAACGAGTTCAATTGTCAACTCAAATGGTAGAGGTGATAGTCAGGTTTTTATTTACTATATATACTACCTTCTGCATATTAGATAGATAAGTGTAAATAGAGAACAACCGGTGAACATAGGGGATAGCTCTACGTAGCAAACCCGGTTGCTATTCAGGACACACAGAGCTGTACTACGACTACTACTACACGCAGAGATATATGAAAAACAGAACAGTTTTATTGGTAATTTTAAAATTCATACCCAGATGTCCTCAAGGGCACATGGCACAGTGGATAAAGTTAGATCCCGTGACGGGACCCAAAGAGTGTGAGTTCAATACCTGATTAAGACAGTGGATAACTTACAGAAGGAAATTAAGATAACTGATAACTGACATCCATCAAATATGGCACGTGGAATTAGAACAGTCTATCCCAGTGATCGAAATAAAGGGTTCAGTTCGACATTCCATCTACCTGAAGAAGGCCGGAGCGTACAACGGCCGAAACGTTGTGATAAATATGGCGGCAAAGATGAGGACAATAGTCCGAATAATGTAAATAATATAAATAGATCAGTTGCTAAATCTACTAAATACAATATTATTGCTGATATTTTCACTATAAAAATGTATTTTTCTACTTTCATAGTTTTTTTTTTTTTGGTGGGGGTCCTAAAAGGTGATACCATCTTAGATCAAGGTGATTCCCTGATAGGTATAATGTCTAACTATTCGAATGCAATGTCAACCGACATCTCTAGACGCTTTAAATTATTCCCCGTCCTTCTCTTCATCCTTTCCTCTATCACGCCTCTTTACGCTTGCTCTCAATCCTCTGTAATCCCTTGCGTGCTAGTGACACTCCCGCCTAGCTTAGGGCGAAAGGCTTAAAATAAATGTTTGTGCGGATAGAATTATTGGAGGCGGTGTGTTTTATGTTGTAGTTTTGTTGCAGCTATATTTTTTTTTTGTTTGTTGAAGTTATATTTTGGAATAGAATTCTTTCTGATATTTGTAGGATATTAATATGCATTAATGTCGTGAAAGAATTCTTTCAAGCAAATTGTGTGGTTGACTGATTTTGTTTAGCAGCTATATCAACCGCTGTTATTTAATGCTGAAATCTAAATATTTTGAACGCAATTGGATGCCTTTAAATACAGATATCATATATTTGTAGTATCGTCTGCAAATTAGACAGACAAGCGTAAATAGAGAACAACTGGCGAACATAGGGTGGCTTTTCCTAGCAAACATGGTTGAACTGTACTACGATTACTACTATGCAGAGACATATGAAAAAGATAACACTATAAAAGCAACCAAAAAAATAAATCGTCGGAAAATGAAACGGTTTTACCAAAATAACCGGCGGGGAAGGGTTGGTTTTTGGAATATATATTTTGGACATCCCAATACGTCTTCGGATCTCAGTGTTGCACTTTCCGTCCTACGGTGACTTTAATTTTTTTTTTTAATATTTCTGGCAAATTATTAATTATAAGTCTTTCTTTCTAGATTCTTCGTCTTTCTTGTCCGCATTTTGTTCCATTTAGATCGATTTCCGTGTTTACTTATTGATTTTTTGTTATTGTCTCTTTGTTTTTTTGTTTTTTTTTTCAATCAAACATAACAGTAATTGTATCGTCCGACATTCCATTATATTTACTTACCCCTCCATCCAAATCACTTCCGCTGTTTGGGTTTGCGAGTTCAAGAAAAAAAGCTGAAGTATTTTTAGACCGTATGAACTTTGTCCGACCTTCAAAGAAAGAATAAAAGAATGAATTTCTTCCTTTCTTTTCTTTCATTTTTTGCCTAGTTTCTTTGTTTCTTTTTGCCTAGTTTCTTTGTTTCTTTTTGTGTGTGTGTGTGTGTGTGTGTGTGTGTGTGTGTGTGTGTGTGTGTGTGTGTGTGTGTGTGTGTTGTTATTATTGTCTGTCTGTTTATTTATCGGCATATCAAAATCTTATGGGTTATTTAATTTCTTGGGAGCATTAGTACAGTAGTTACCGCTATAGCGCGGGCCTTAGGGTCCAAGATTGCCGACCCGCGCTGCAAGTGAATCGCGGTTGCTGGTAGGAGGGGGGAGGGGCAATTATAGAAGGTTGAACACCCACCTGATGTTTGCCCTATTTCGCGATATATACCGTAGACAATACCTCGAAAAGAAACCCCCAAAATTATACTAATTTATGCCAATGAATCCATAAGAATTTTGGAGAAATTTTCTTTTTAAGCCCTGCGCTAAGTATTTAATAAAAATTTTGCAAAAAGTATTTTTTTATTCTAAATTTACTTGCCTAATTCGAAAATAACAAATTTTTTTTTCAGAAAATCTACCCTTTTAAAGTTATCGACATTAAAAGTTCGAACTCATTCGTATCTTTGTAGGCTAGGGCACGGCAGCCATTTTTGGCGTTGTTTGCATCAGTGCGTGCGCAATAATCGAGACAAGTGAATGTCTGTTCCGCAAAGAAATATATGCATACAACATTCGATATTATAGGAACTAGCTGATCGCGCAGGAAATAGAAATAAAATTATTACCAATACAAATGGATTCGTTGTGAACCGACCGAGGTGTTAACATTTCGCAAAATTTGGGCTGTTTGATCATTAAAATCAAGTTAAAACGGGTGAAAAAGGGGTGTAATTATTAAAATAAATAAGGGCCCATCTGGTGACCGCTTTTTTGTTCTGAATATCGGGTAGAAGATGGGCGAGAAATTAATAAAATAAGGTGGAATTTTTAAAAGCTGAGCGATTTTTGAGGGTATGAGAGAAAAATCTTGGGGTCCACCACCCACCCGCGGTACTCCGGGTCACCGCGGTAAACTGGTTCGCCTAATAGCGGTGGACTACTGTAATTTATTAAAAAAATGTATTGCTGGCTATTTTTTTTTTTTTTTTTTGTTAAAAAATGCATTGTTGGTAAATGTATTTTCATTTTCTCATAGTATTTTAATACCAGTTTTGCCCATAGTTGTGACCCCTAACAGGTGCTACCACCCCGTGCTAGGTTGAACCTGGGAACAACAACAGAAATGATGTGGTCCCACGTTCCTCAAAATCATCCGATCAAAAATATTGCTGCCGGATGTAGTTAATCGTCATACTCGAGACGGTTGTTAAAGTGCGTTTTATTTCAAAGATTATTTTCTCGTCTTTCTTTACTTTTTCTTTCTTCTGTTTTTTTTTTTTTTTATCTGTTGGTTGCAACCTTTATCTTTTTTGTGATGCTAACGAACATTCGTTGCCACTTTCGTAAGGTCAACGAAAACTAGTTTTCTCTTTCGCAATACTCGTTGTAGTAGAGACTTTGTAATCGCAGAGACAACTATAGTAACGCCGTTGAACAATACTGGTGTCAGACGCCTTCGAACAACACCTGCACTAACAGTACTTGCTCGATACTACTCGCTCGAATAGTAATCACCGAATGGTGATCCGAATAAAGAAATAGTATAGTGAAGAGAGTAGAGAAAATCTACCATCCGTCCCTCCATTGAATATGGCTGCCATTTCTGGTCTGGTGTTCCTGAGTTTTGTGATGTCAACGAACACTCGTTGCCACTTTTGGGATGTCAACGAATACTCATGGTCACTTTCGTAATGCTCATTGTAGTAGAGACTTTGTAATTGCAGATACAACTATAGTAACGCCGTTAAACAATACTGGTGTCAGACGCCTTCGAATATCACTCTCAATAATAGCACTTGCTCTATAATACTCGCTTGAATACTAACCACCGAATAGTGATCCATACAGAGATATGTATAGAGAAATAGTATGGTGAATAGTATAGTGATAGAGGTTAGTATAGAAACAGTGATTCGTATCGCAATAGAGGATAGAGGATATATATTTCCTTACTATCACGTGGTATACTTATTCAAAATGGGATCGCCTGTGTTTGCTCTCTGGCGATCTATGTTCAAACTACGGTGTCGGCAGCGACACTTTCTTCCTATATATCAATATCTTTCTTTAACCATTTTGTCTTTTCTTTCTTTCTTTCTTTTTTTCTTTCTTTCTTTCTTTCTTATTATTATTTTTTTCTTTCTTTCTTTCTTTCTTTCTTTCTTTCTTCTTCTTATTTTTTCTTTCTTTCTTTCTTTCTTCTTATTATTTTTTCTTTCATTCTTTCTTTCTTTCTTTCTTTCTTCTTATTATTTTTTCTTTTTTCTTTCTTTCTTTCTTTCTTTCTTCTTCTTATTTTTTTCTTTCTTTCTTTCTTTCTTCTTATTATTTTTTTCTTTCTTTCTTTCTTTCTTTCTTTCTTCTTATTATTTTTTCTTTCTTTCTTTCTTTCTTTCTTTCTTTCTTTCGTTATTATTATCAATATTGTTCATTTTTTCTTTATCTGTAGCAGAATGTTCACACACACACATACGCACACACACAAATATATATACAGTGTAACCCGGATATAAGAGACCCGGATATAAAGAAACCCGGATATAAGAGATTTTCTCTGGTCCCAAATTAGAGCCTGTGTTAATGTAAAGAAAATAGATCAAACCGGATATAGAGAAACCCGGATATAATAGACTTCTTCTCCGGTCCCGACAACTCTCTTATATCCGGGTTACACTATATATATATATATATATATATATATATATATATATATATATATATATATATATATATATATGTATATATATATATATGGGGGTGTGGGAGAAATAATTCCCAGTCCCGGGCATGACGATAAACTACATCCACCAGCCAGGTATCTGATCGAGAGATTTCGAGGAGCGATGAACTACCTCTTAATTGCTGCTGTTCCCTGTCCTGGGGTGGTAGCACCAGTTAGGGTCCCAGCTATGGATAAATATCACCCCCCTCCCAAACAAAAACAAAACATTGTGAAAGTATAAAAACTACCTTTTATAGTAAATATACCAGGAATTACCTACAATACATATTTATAATATAATGATGAAAATCGAAACTCTCAAGGAAATTAAATTTTCGGTATTAAATGACCCATGAGGAGTTGATGTGCCGTTAAACCAGTGGATCTCAACCTTTTTTTACCCATGGACCCCTTTCCCCTTCTTTTTATCTTGGTGGACCCCTTCATAGCTATTGGACATAAGAACAATTTTCTATTCTTCACTAATATAAATTTTAAGGTTTTAATTATCAAAGAAATAGTATACGATTATGCTTTATTTTTAAATGAAAACTAATTTAATACAAATAAAATATTCTACTATAATTATAATAATAATTATTATTACTATTTTTAATTAACACAACAATTGAGTTTTGCCTGTGGACCCCCGGAAATATTACATGGACCCCTAGGGTACATGTAGACCCCGGTTGAGAACCACTGCGTTAAACAAACAAATAAATCTATTAATGATATTCTATCCTTTGTAGTTGTAGGAAATAAGAAAAAAGATTAATCTCGACATCATCGAAATGTAAGGCTGAAGAAAGAGGGGAAAGCTGGGATTATATTTTGATTACTTTAAAGGCCCCCAAGAAAATTAAATTTCGGCATTAAATGACCCATAAGGAGTTAATGCGTCCTTAAGCAATGAAATCAGATAAAATGAAAACCTTGATTCACGAACGAGAATTCTTGGGTTTTTTTCTCATTCTTTCTTATACATTTTTCTTTCTTTTTTCATTTTTTCTTTCTTTTTACATTTTTTCTTTCTTTTTTCAATTTTTCTTTTCATATCTTTTTTTTTTCTATGTTTCTTTCTTTCTGAATTTATTTTTC
Source organism: Acanthosepion pharaonis (assembly GCA_903632075.3). Taxonomy (NCBI): domain Eukaryota; kingdom Metazoa; phylum Mollusca; class Cephalopoda; order Sepiida; family Sepiidae; genus Acanthosepion; species Acanthosepion pharaonis. The sequence continues at coordinate 286,103 of CAHIKZ030000566.1, forward strand.
TTCAATCCATCCCCCTCTCTTATTTTCATTCATTCTTAATCTTAATTTTTCTTTCTTATTCTCTCTCCTTTCTTTCTTTCTTTCTTTCTTTCTTTCTTTCTTTCTTTCTTTCTGTTCGTCTATTTTTATTTTCTTGTTATCCTTTCTTTTCTTATTGTTTTTTTTTTGTATTTTTTATCTCCCCGTTTCTTGCTTATGCTGAAAACCCCTGGCCTCGCTCGAGCATCGAAGTTAAGCCTTTTCTTTTTTTTTTTATTCTTTCTTTGAATTTTTCATTTCTTTTTTTCATTATTTTCTTTGAATTTTCTTTTCTTTTTCCATTCTTTCTTAGAATTTTCTTTTCGTTTTTCATTCTTTCTTTGAATTTTCTTTTCTTTTTTTCATTGTTTTCTTTGAATTTTCTTTTCGTTTTTCATTTTTCTTTGAATTTTCTTTTCTTTTTTTCATTCTTTCTTTGAATATTCTTTTCTTTTTTCATTCTTTCTTTGAATATTCTTTTCTTTTTTCATTCTTGCTTTGAATTTTCTTTTCTTTTTTCATTCTTTCTTTGATTTTTTCATTTCGTTTTTTCATTCTTTCTTTGAATTTTCTTTTCTTTTTTTCATTCTTTCTTTGAATATTCTTTTCTTTTTTCATTCTTTCTTTGAATTTTCTTTTCTTTTTCATTCTTTCAGTTTTCTTTTCTATTTTTCATTCTTTCTTTGAATTTTCTTTTCTTTTTTTCATTCTTTCTTTGAATATTCTTTTCTTTTTTTCATTCTTTCTTTGAATATTCTTTTCTTTTTTCATTCTTTCTTTGAATTTTCTTTTTTTTTTTTCATTCTTTCTTTGAATTTTCTTTTCTTTTTTTCATTCTTTCTTTGAATTTTCTTTTCTTTTTTTTCATTCTTTCTTTGAGTTTTCTTTTCTATTTTTCATTCTTTCTTTGAATATTCTTTTCTTTTTTTCATTCTTTCTTTGAATTTTCTTTTCTTTTTTTCATTCTTTCTTTGATTTTTTCATTTCTTTTTTTCATTGTTTTCTTTGAATTTTCTTTTCTTTTTTCATTCTTTCTTTGAATTTTCTTTTCCTTTTTTCATTCTTTTCTTTGAATTTTCTTTTCTTTTTCCATTCTTTCTTTGAATTTTCTTTTCTTTTTTTCATTCTTTCTTTGAATTTTCTTTTCTTTTTCATTCTTTATTTGAATTTTCTTTTCTTTTTTTCATTCTTTTTTTGAATTTTCTTTTCTTTCTTCATTCTTTCTTTGAATTTTCATTTCTTTTTTTTCATTGTTTTCTTTGAATTTTCTTTTCGTTTTTCATTCTTTCTTTGAATTTTCTTTTCTTTTTTTCATGCTTTCTTTGAATTTTCTTTTAATATCTTTTTCCTTCTTATTTTTCTTTCTTTATTCATTTTTCTTAACACCATCCTCTATCTCTCCTTCTCACTCATTCTTAATTCTTACTTTTTCTTTCTTATTCTCTCTTTCTTTTTCTTTCTTTCTTTCTTTCTTTCGTTCTTTCTTTCTTTCTTTCTGTTTGTCTATTTTTTTTCTTTCTTTTTATCCTTTGTTTTCTTATTGCTTTTTGCATTTTTATTTCTTCGTTTCTTGCTCATGTTTCGAGCATCGAAGTTAAGCAGCGTCGAGCCTATTCAGTACTTTGATGAGGAACAGTTGGGAACATCGAGTACTGTAAGCAACTTCCTCCTGAAATCGGAAATGTCTCGGCTTTGAACAGCCCACATTTGTTGAAGCACAAAAGCTGAGTATCATCTACCATGTATTCACTTGTGAAAGCAGAATAACATATATAGTTTTATTACTTCCAAGCTCCCAAAGAAATTAAATTTTCGGTATTAAATGACCCATGAGGAGTTGATGTGCCGTTAAACAATCAAATCAATCCATTATTGATATTCTATCCTTTGCAGATGTGGCAAAGAACATAAAGATTACACTATTCACATTATTCGGATAATTGTCCTCATCTTTGTTGCAATATTTATCACAACGTTTCGGCCGTTGTATGCTCCGTCCATCTTCAGGTGGTTGGAATGTCGAACTTAACCCTTTATTTCGCTCGCTGGAGTAGACTGTTCTAGTTCCATGTACCATTTCTAATGGATGTCAGTTATCAGTTATCTGTTAATTCCCCACTCAAATTTCTCCAACGCCTTAACCAGATATTGAACTCACAATTCTTTGGGTCCTGTTTAAGACAGTGGAGAACTGATAAGTGACATCCATTAGACATGGCACAATCAAATACTTCTCACAACTACCACCCAGAAATGCCTTACCCATAATGGTAAGACATTAGCTAGATGAAGACACCAATACCACTAAAGTCTTACCATTATATTTCTGGGAGGTATGTGTGGGAGGTATTTCTACCGCAAACTGTACATATATATTTGTTCAGCTCTCAGAACAGGGACGTGAATGGAACAGGTCAGGTATGGTGATGATGAGACTCGTAGCCACCTCAAAGAAAAAGAGTGCACACAGCCCGGATATTTAACCCATATCTGGGGAGATGAAGAACAGATCCGCTCTTTTTCAATTTTTGAGTAGATGACTGTTACACACACGCATACAAATATGGGGGGTGAGGCTGATAAAACTTTGTTCCATTAGCAATGCCTCGCCAAATGGAAGAATAAATCTTATGCTGTTTATAAACTTCCAACAGAGAATGTATTATGTTACTCATGATATGAAACTCTCAAATAGACTTACATTTGAATTCTCTTATCTATTTTTTTCTTCTTTTGGCGTTTCCTCTTTCGTCTTTCCTGAACAGTACGCTGGAGAATCATTCGTTTTAACCAATTACCAATTTCTCTGGTTACAGTCACAGAGACAAGCTTGTTCATTGTGAGGTCAATATACTATACTAAGGGAGGTAATCAATGCGGCTTCAGATATATTGACTCTATGAAGAGAAGGGACAAGCAGGCTGGGTGAAGAATCGTTGCTGCTGCATTTGACGGAAGAAAGATAAATCATAAGGCACCCGACGTCTGCGACTAGCCTTCACTTAAGCAACCAAGATATAGCTACACGGGTTCGTCAAAGTAATGTTGAAATATATGCTTGACGAGGACTGACCGTAAATGAACCAGCCATTTCATCGCTGGTTCGCTTCGCGACCAAACGTGTGCGATTTTCGGCGGTTCACAAACGTGCAAATACATTTGGGGTAAGGACTAATCTCTGTTGTTCTCCTGGTCCGTCCTGGGTAAGACGATAAACTACATCCGGCATCCTGGTTATGACGATAAATTTTATCCAACAACAAGGCCCCTGATCAGGAGGGTTGCACGTGCTGTAATGGTTAACGAGCTTGTCTTGCCATATCAGTTACTACAGAAGTAGTGAGTTCACTAGGTGTTCCGCAGTACTTTCGGTCTTGTGCCACATCTAAGGTTCGCTTAGTAAACCGCCATATTTATTTCTTATTGTTTGCTGCATGTAAAAGTATAGTTATCTCTATCTATAAAAGGCAGAATGAGTGTGTGTGTGTGTGTGTGTGTGTGTGTGTGTGTGTGTGTAACGAATGCACGGCCGCAATTTTCGACGGATTTGCACCAAATTTACATGCACATGCTCCAACTTTGCATTCCCAACTTCCATCGATAGTGGAAATAATCGATTTTTCATGCTTCTACGGCAGTTTTCATGGTTTTGCAGCCATTTTCTACTGGCCAGGTGAGAGCCTATAACTGGCTGCCACGAATAGACAAGATAATAGATTCTATTATATAGCGTGAGAACCAACAGCTGACTGACACGAATGTTAACTAGCATGCTAGCATCCTGGGTATGGCAATAAACGTCCTGGGTGAGACGATAAACTACATCCCACAGCAAGGCCTCTGATCAGAAGATTTTGAGAAGCAAGAAAACACTGGTCTTCCCAGGTCTAACCTGACCTGATGTGGTAGCACCTGTTAGGGTCCCAACTATGGGCAAATAATTAACCCCCAAAATGGGGTAAAGACACTATGAATGTCTAAAAATAGTTTGAGGAAAGAAAATATTACGAGCAATAAAAATGTTGTCAGCATTAATAACCCATTGAGGTGTTGAAATGCCGTAAAACAAACCAAAACAAACCGATATTCTCTTGGCTAAACTTACATGCTTTGAGGTGGCAACCACTTCAGGAGAAGGAAAACTCAGAATTCAAAACCATCATCGAGAGAAAATGGGCGACATCAGACTAACTTGACCTAGGTACATCACTACAAACACACACACACAGATACATATATATATATATATATATATATATATATATATATATATATATATATATATATGGTATCACATGACAAGTGGAAAAAAATCTTACCAATCTGTCTTGTCCACAGAATCCATCTGGGAATTTAACTATATATATATATATATATATATATATATATATATATATATATATATATATATATATAACCAATAGGGAAATATAGGTAGATACACGAAGGATCGATAGTTTATAAATACATATAAATAATCTATAGTGTAAGAAAATAAGTGCTCAGTGTTAAGTAACAGATCTATTTAATATATATATATATATATATATATATATATATATATATATAATAATATATATATATATAATATCTTACCTTAATTGCAAAACTCTGGGGTTCATGCTGAAACAATTTACAAGTGCTGGAATTATTACATTTAATATATATATATTTCATTTTTATATATATATATATATATATATATATATATATATATATATATATATATATATATTCGGTTTATACGTTATTCTTAGACGTAGAATATATTTAAATGCTCTGTTTTTTTAATTAATCAGTATTAATTACATTTACCAACCTGAATATTCGAGAGATGTGGTAGAAAATACGCGCTGTCCGACAGGAATTGAAGCTGTAACCCTTACGGTAACAGTCATTTGACCTGACGCGATGTTAACCATCCAGTCACAGAGGAACGACTTGGTAAGCAAAGACCGAATTACTATTTATAAACACACACCTTTGACAATTTTTCTCGATCGATCATATCTGCTCATGAAACGTATCTTAAAGCTCAAAGTCCAATGAAAAAAAAAAACAACTTCAAAACGAGTAAAAGCAACTACGTAAAATGCTCAATTCATGAAGTAGAGCAAAACCTAAGATAATCCTGAGGCCAAGGCAAACCTACGTAGGTTTCCCTAAACGGATCTTCAGGGGTGCTTAGGATTATCTATATATATATATATATATATATATATATATATATATATATATATATATATATATAATAGGCCGATTTTTGAGGATATTAAAACCCAAAAATAAAAATCATGCCATTAAAATATTTATTCAACTAAATATGAATCATTTTGTAGCGGAACACTTTTCCTTCGACTTAAAAAAGATTCCATGTTTCCAGAATTTCGGTAATTTTTCAGCAAAGAAATCATTAAGATGTTTTTTATCATTGAGATTATTTTGCAAGAACCGGAATGAACGAAAATCCGAAGGGGCAATGGTAAATGTAACCGCTGAGGTAACACATCCCAGACAAGCTGTAGTAATTTTTGCCGGCTAGCCAAAGAAACGTGAGATCTGGTATTATCCTGATGGAAAACAACTCCTTTCCTATTCGCCAATTCTGGGCCTCTTTTCTTGAATTGCTGCCATTAATTCGTCCAGATACGAGCAGTACTCTCCAGAATCAACTGACTGGTTTCTTGGCAGAAGCTCATAGTACAGGATTTCTTTCTAATCTCATCAGATGAACAGTATGATTTTCTTAGGATGAAAACATCGCTTACCACAGTCTTTTTCGCTGATCATTGCTGTAAACTGTCGGGGTTAACTTCTCCTTTAGTTCGTTAACCCTTTCACCAGGGTTCTCTCTTCCCTGGCTATAAATAGTCGCTCACCCTTCGACTCTTCCTCGCTTTTTCCTCAGGCTTTCAGTCTTACCACCTCGCAAATGTAAGCGCTCACAGAGACAGCGTTTCCCAAATGCTGGGAACACGCTAAGCACAATACACACACACACACACACACACACACACACACACACACACACGCACGCACACACGCACATATATAATATTCACACACACACTTTGTCCTTTGTAACCGTTCCATGTAACTTGTTATTAGTATATATATTTGTATACATATATTTATCGGTCTTGTGTTTGTTTTTCTTTGCCTTCTTTGGACTTAATTAAAGTCCAACTTTCTCATGTAGTTGGACCGGCAGGAAGATCTTAACCCCACATTTGTTTCATCGCCGACACGGTCCTCTACAAAGTATTGTAATTATTTACACTATTTACATTTTTCGGACTGTTGTCCTTATCTTTGTTGTTATATTGACGACGTTTCGGCCGTTGTACACTCGGCATTTTTCAGGATCTGTCCATATTTTT
>CAHIKZ030000566.1:297500-370000 GCA_903632075.3 Acanthosepion pharaonis
TTCTTCTTCTTCTTCTTCTTCTTCTATTGCTTTGTTTCTTCTACACCTTCATCGCCGTCTTCTTTTCATCTCTTTCTCCCTCACTACTACTTAGCTCCCAGATCATCTTTTTCTTTCTTTCTTTCTTTTTCTATCTTTCTTTCTTTCTTTCTTTCTTTTTCTTTTTTTCTTCTTCTACATCTTCATCAGCATCTTTATTTCATTTCCTTCCCCACTAGTTCTTACCTCCCAGATTATCTATTTCTTTCTTTCTTTCTTTCTTTCTTTCTTTCTTCTTCTATCCTAATCCTTATCATTTCTTCTGACTTTCTTCTTCTTCTTCTTCTTCTTCTTTGTTTCTTCATCATCATCATCATCATCATGATGATCATCATATATTCTTTTTTACTTTGTTTCCTCTACAACTTTATCATCTTTTTTCATGGCATCTCTTCTTCAATGGCTTTTGTCTTTTCCAACTCTTCTTCTTCTTCTTTTTCATCATCATCATCATCTGTCCTTCTACTTTGTTTCTCCTAAATTAGAAACATCATCAGCATCAGCATGATCTTTTTCTCTCCCGCTTTCCTTCTGCCTCTTCGACCATATATATATATATATATATATATATATAAATAACTAGACTCGTTTCGAAAAACCCTCGAATTTTTTTTGTTAATCAAATCAATTTCGAGAAAAAAAAGGTTTAAAAAAGAAAGAGCTACAAACATAAACTTCTGCCGACAAAAAATCGCACAGATGCAGGTCTGAAGCCCAAAAAAAAAACCCCGATACGAGTAACAACTAACTAACAAAAGAGCTCAATACGGTCGTAGAGCAGACCTAGATACACCTAGTGAGCCAGACAAACCTATCTAGGTTTCACCTAAACGGATCGTCAGGAAACTTTCCTGACGATCCGTTTATGTGAAACCTAGGTAGGTTTGTCTGGCTCACTATCTATCTATCTATATATATATATATATATATATATATATATATATATATATATATATTTCTAAATAAATTTTTTCTCACTATATTAGAAATTCCGAATTTCATTTCATTCTTGTTTCTTTTTCTTTTTCTACATTTTTTTTCTCCCGCTTTTACTTTTTATTATTCTTTGTTATAAACATGGCAGAAATTCCTTTTTTCATTGACTTCGTTTTCTTCTTCATATACTTTTCTCCGTCTTCTCCTTGTAATTCCTCTACAATGTCTCTTATATACCATCATTATCCTCTTCTTCTTCTTCTTCTTCTTCTTCTACACTTTCTTCTTTTCTCCTCCGCCTCCTCTTCCTTGTTCTTCTTCTTTTTCTTCTTCCACTTATCTCTTCTTCTTTGCTTGTTTTTACTTTTTATTCTTCTTCTTTTCTCCTTCTCCTCCTATTACTTATCCTCATCCTTCTGTTTCTTCTTCTTCTTCTTCTTTTCTTCTTCTTCTTCTTCTTATTATTATTATTATTATTATTATTAAAGTAGTTTATTCTTTATCCTTTACCTTGCCCTTCTTGTCTTGTAAGTAGCTTTTCTCTTCTTCTTTACTTGTTTTACTCTTTTTAGTCTTCTTCTTTTCTCGTTCTTCTCCTCCTTCTCCTTCTTCTTCTTCTTCTTCTTCTTCTTCTTCTTCTCCTTCTTTTTCTTCTTCTTCTTCCTCTTCCTCTTATTATTTTTTGTAGGTTGTATTATTGGGCAGTCTGTCTGTTTTCTTCTTCTTCTTCTTCTTCTTCTTCTTCTTCTTTTTCTTCTTCTTCTTCTTCTTCACGTAGTTTCTTCTTTATCTTCTACTTCTTGTTCTCCATCTCGTGAAAGTATCTTCTTCTTCTTTGCTTGCTTTACACTTCTTCTTCTTCTTCTTCTTCTTCTTCTTCTTCTTCTTCTTCTTTTCTCCTTCGTCGTCTTCTTTCTTTTCTCTTTCGCTTCCTATTCTTTATCCTCATACTTCATCCTCTTTTTGATCTCCTTCGTCGTCTTCTTTTTTAACATAGTCTCGTTGCTGTTCTTCCTTCCCTTTCATCATCTCTTCTTCTACTTCATTTCTTCTTCACCTTCAGTCGCATCTCCTACTGCTTCTCCTCTTCCACTTCTTCTTTTTCTTCATCCGCCTATTAGGGAAAAAAAAAAAGTTCCACATATTACCATACTTACGATTGTCCATTTATGAAACAAACTTCAATGAACATGCAATTGTCGGAACGAGACATTGTATTAATGAAAGAAGGTCGCTTGGTTCGATCAGTCTAAATAAAATCCAGCATATGTGTTCTGTACGTGGCCACTCTGTTGAAGCAATGGAATCAGGTTGCACTGTGAAAGCAGTGGCATTATTTAGGTAAATTTCGGTGAACAATCACCAGCAGATATCATACGTGCAAATGAATATGTTGTGTTCCACCGACCTCAAGAACATTGACGTTCAAGTACGCGTTTTCGTGGCAATTGAGATGATAGTGTCACCCCTCACCATGATAATGGTCTCTATCACAACTTGGACTGCAATGGTGCCAAGAACATTAAAAACGACTTCCCCTTAATGTCTTGGACACCCAACGCTTCCAATCTCAAACACGTTGAGCAATTAAAAAGATGAAAGGAAAACAATTTCTGTGGAAACAGTCATATGCAACTTGATGATCCTAAATAACTACAAGTACTTACGATTATTATGTGACTTTTCAGCGCAGCTTATGTTAAGGATGCAAAAGTATGACAAGCCATATAATTTATAAATCCATTGAGTCCCAGCTGAGCCAATACAGTCTCTTTATAAGTACGTTTTACTATTTGATTCATGCATTTTACTACTTGATTCACCGATTTTACAACTTGATTCATGCATTTTACTACTTGATACATGCATTGTACATCTTGATTCATGCATTTTACCACTTGATTCACACATTTTACTACTTGATTCATGCATTTTATTTCTTGATTCATGCATTTTAATACCTGATTCATGCATTTTACTACTTGATTCACCCATTTTACTACTTGAGTCATGCATTTTACTTCTTGATTCATGCATTTTACTCCTTGGTTCATGCATTGTACTTCTTGATTCATGCATTTTACTAATTGATTCACCCATTTTACTCCTTGATTCATACATTGTACTACCTGATTCACCCATATTACTACTTGATTCATGCATAGTACTGCCTGATTCATCCATTTTACTACTAGATTCATGCATTTTACTATCTGATTCATGTATTTTACTCCTTGATTCATGCATTGTACTTCTTGGTTCATGCATTTTACTACTTGATTCATGCATTGTACTACTTGATTCATGCATTTTACTACTTGATTCACCCATTTTACTCGTTGAGTCATGCATTTTACTACTTGATTCATGCATTTTACTCATTAGTTCATGCATTGTACTTCTTGATTCATGCATTTTACTAATTGATTCATCCATTTTACTCCTTGATTCATGCATTGTACTACCTGATTCACCCATTTTACTACTTGATTCATGCATTTTACTCCTTGATTCATGTATTTCTTCTTGATTCATGCATTTTACTTCTTGATTCATGCATTTTACTACATGATTCATGCATGTTACTACATGATTCATGCATTGTACTTCTTGATTCATGCCTTTTTACGAATTGATTCATGCATTGTACTTTTTGATTTATGCATTTTACTGCTTGATTCGCATATTTTACTAATTGATCTATGCATTTTACTACCTGATTCATGCATTTTACTTCTTGATTTATGCATTGTACTACTTGATTTATGCATTTTACTTCTTGATTCATGCATTTTACTACTTGATTCATGCATTGTACTACTTGATTCAAGAATTTTACTACCTGATTCATGCATTTTACTACTTGATTCACCCATTTTACTACCTGATCATGAATTTTACTACTTGATTCACACATTTTACTTCTTGATTTGTGAGTTTTATTACTTGATTCATGTAATGTACTTCATTATTCATGCATTTTACTACTTGATTCAGGCATTGTATTTCTTGATTCATGCATTTTACTACTTGATTCATGCATTGTACTTCTTGATTCATGCATTTTACTACTTGATTCATGCATTGTACTTCTTGATTCAAGCATTTTACTACTTGATTCACCCATTTTACTACTTGATTCATGCATTTTACCCGAGAGAGGTCAACTTCATAAAAGTCTGTTTCCATTCTTTATAATTTTGAATTCGACTTAAAATGTGAGAACTATCACTGATATTGAGCGCTTTCCAGTAAATATTGCGCATATATATATATATATATATATATATAGAAATTATATTATATTATATATGAAAAATATCTCAGTATTAACCTGTAGAAAAAGACAATATTTATAAATGTAAAAGACAATAGGAAAACTGTAATGGTAGCCGACGCGTTTCGTCCAATGTGGTTTGGTTTGGTTTGGTTTGTTTCGTTTTACGGCATATCAACCTCAATGCGTTCTTTAAAGCCGACAAGATTTTTATTGCTGGTAATATTTTTTTTCAAATGTATTGCTGGTATTTATTTCCCTCCAAAATCTATTGCTGGTAATAATTTTTCTTCAAAAATGTATCGCTTGTAAGTTTTTTTCAAAAAAGTATTGCTGGTAATATCTTTTTTCAAAAATGCATGGCTGATAATATTTTTTTCAAAAATGTATTACTGATAATAATTTTTTTCTTCAAAAACTTATTGCTGGTAATAACTTTTTCTGGTCTTAAAACTTATTTTTACACTTTCATAGTGTTTTGATCCCAGCTTGCGTGTTAACTATTTGCCCATAGCTGTGACCCTAACAGGTGCTACCACCCCGGGTCAGGTTGGACCTGGGAACACCAGAAATTCCACGCTCCTGTAAATCTCATGAACAGAGGCCTTGCTGTTGGACGTAGTTTATCATCATACCCAGGACAAGGATGTAGTTTATCATCATACCCAGGACGCAGATGTAGTTTATCGTCATACCCAGGACAAGGATGTAGTTATTGTCATACTCAGGACGTGGATGTAGTTTATTGTCAAACCCAGGACGAGATCTGGGTTTGGGGATTAACTATTTGCCCATAGCTGGGACCCCTAACAGGTGCTTCTACCGTGGGTCAGAGTGGACCTGGGAACACCAGCAATTAAGAGGTGGTTCCACGTTTCTCAAAACCTCCTGATCAGAGGCCTTGCTGTTGGACGTAGTTTATCGTTTTATTCAGGATGCGGATGTAACTTATCATCATACCCCAGGACGGGTCCAATGTGGACTTTTTCAAGGCAAAAACGAAATGAATTTATTAAACAAAGTAACTAATAATAACAAAACAAAATGCTTAAACTGAATTTAGAGAACGCTATTTTCATACTGTTAACTGAAAATTACGTCAGTTACTGTCACGTGTGGAGATATTGTTTTTATTGCTGTGTTGAGGGATTCAACCATTTCTTTTGATTTCTTGATGTTGTGTGCGTTTGTTTGGGCGTACGCGCTCGGGTACCCACCTAAAAATAGAACTTGTGTCACATCTCGTCCTAGGGAGGGGGGGTAAATACCACGAGTTAAGGTGTTTGTTTAAGGTCAACTGGACCAAGAAGAAAAAACGAGTTTAGATTGGGTAGAATGGCAAAAACTCTGAATTCAAAATCAAAATGCGAAGCCACCTGGTGAAACCACTTAACGAAGAATTCATACAATTCACGTATAATAAATATAACAAAAAACAACCTTTTTTTCTGCCTTTTGAATAGGTAAATACACCCGCCTCTTCTTCTTCTACTGTTTCTTTTCTCGCGCTTCCAGCCTCTCGAGCCTCCCCCTCCCCGTTTCCTTGCTTCCCTGATAACTATGAAATTTTGCCATCTTCTGTCTTCTAGATCGCTGTTCATTTTTCACCAATCCTCCCTATTCTCAGTCTCCTTCTCTTGCTCGGTGGGTGAAATGATTCAAAAATCATAACAATAACAACAACAACAACTAAATCTAGTCTTAGCCGGAAACAAAAAAAATCTGTCCAGAGAGGGTCACGTTTAAATCTCCGAAAGCTTTGGCATTATTCCGGAAAATAATTCCGTGACAAATAAAATAAGTCCCATGTGGCTGGTTTTACACAAACCATCATATCCTATGATTAGATCGTCTCAAGTATTGAGCCTGTCGTATGTCGAAATCGACAGGAAAGCCCATCATTCTTAACGGAAATCTATGCACCGAAAAGTCATAACGTTTAACTTCTAAACCAATAGAGTCCCGTTTCTTGGTTCGCTGGCGATATACAGCAAATAGCTATCGATCTAGAAGTCACTAATAGCTGAACAGCACAGACTAGTTAGGGTTGAAATAGCAAGGTAGACTGCACTCTATAGACTTAGGTTGCAACCAGTCTTAGAGAAAGATGTCTCTGAATTCGAAATAGTGTAGGAGGCAATGTAAACAATGTAATCTATCTATCCCAGCCTATTCATATCTATCTATCTATCTATCTATCTATCTATCTATCTATCTATCTATCTATGTAATTCAGTCTGTTCATTATCTATCTATCTATCTATCTATCTATCTATCTATCTATCTATCTATCTCAGTTTGTTCATTATCTATCTATCTATCTATCTATCTATCTATCTATCTATCTATCTGTCTGTCTGTCTATTTTACCCTGTTCTTTCCTTTTATTAATCCTTGTCTCTTTTCTATCTCAGTTTATTGATATATATCTATCTTTTTCTGATATATATAGTATATATATATATATATATATATATATATATATATATATATATATATATATATATATATGGGGCGGGACGTGTGCGTGTGTGTGTGCCGAACGATAAACCCATAGTCTAATTATGAAAAATGTATTTATTTTAGGCAAAAATTATTAATATTATTATTTATTATTGAACATAATGTCTTTCCATATTAATGCCTATTCATATCTATCTATCTATCTATCTATATCTATCTATCTATCTATCTATCTATCTATCTGAGTCTATTTTCATTATCTATCTATCTATCTATCTATCTATCTATCTATCTATCTAGTCCTTTTCATTATTATCTATTTATCTATCTATCTATATTTTGTTTATTATCTATTTATATATGTCTATATATATATATATATATATATATATATGTATATATATATATATATATATATATGTATGTATGTATGTATGCATTTATTTATTTATTTATTCATTATCTACTGTTACATTAGAATCTGTACATGTTCTAATGTGGCACAGCATAATAAATTGCTTTAATTTTGTATTAAGCCCTGTTTAAATTAATGTTTTCAACGATGCGTACACATATCTGGCTAGTTAGCTAATGTTAACATAGAAAGACACACACACACAATATATATATATATATAATATATATATATATATATATATATATATATTTATGAAATGAGGTATTTTCATAATTTGCACAATTAACATTGTTCAAACTGTTGTCCTAATCTTTGTTTTTGGGTCGTTGTATGCTCTGGCCTTCTTCAGGTGATAAGAATTTCCTCAAGAGCATATGGCCCAATGGATAAAAGCGTTGATTGAATCCAATGATTTTGACTTAAAGTGTTGTTAGTTCAATACCTAACTATACCTTAAGTTAACAAATGTGTGGATAGCGGATTTAAAAGGAGATAAATGATACTGCCACATCCGAAAGCGTCATGGTGTATGGAAATATAAACAATTCCTGAAGATGTCCGGAGCGTACAACGGCCGAAACGTAGCGAATATGACAAGAAAGATGAGGACAACAGTTCGAACAATGCAAGTAGTCTAAATAGTTACAATACCTCATCTCAGAAATCTAGACAAATCCTGAAGAAGTCCGGAGCATACAACGGCTGAAACGTATTGAATATGACAATAAAGATGGGGACAATAGCCCGAACAATGTAAATAGTGTAAATAGTTACAATACCTCATCTCAGAAATATAGACAAATCATGAAGAAGTCCGGAGCATACAACGGCTGAAACGTATTGAATATGATAATAAAGACGCGGCCAACAGCCCGAACAATGTAAATAGTGTAAATAGTTACAATACCTTATTTCAGAAATATAGACAGATCCTGAAGAAGTCCGGAGCGTACAACGGCCGAAACGTATTAAATATGACAATAAAGATGAGAACTACAGTTCGAACAATGCAAATAGTGTAAATATATAAATATGCATTTCTGCTACCTATTTTTTTCGTCAACCTATCATATTCTTGTCTGTGTCTACCTGTGGAAAGCTCTGCATTTACGTGCGCACGCGCGTATGTGTGTGCGTGTGTGTGTGTCTATGGTGAGCGTGTCTTTCCACGTAGCTTTTTCTTTCTTTTTCTTTTTGTTTTGTTTATAGTGATTCTCTTAATAATCTGTTTCAGACTCATTCACATCGCTAAACAATATGACTGACACGAGACAAGTCACGCTCTCGGGAAATCGTGATCTTAGTCCGCGAGATTTTGAGCGAATTGTTTTCATCAGCGTGAATTATTTTGCATAGAGAAAAACTAAGGCCAATATTTTTGTACAGCCATTTTTTTTGTCTGTTTGCTTGTCTGGTCTCTTTTAAATTACAAGCGTGATTTTCACTACCTTATTTTATTTACAACTTACAACAATCGGGCTTCTTGTTTTCTTCCCCTTTTTTAATCTTCAGTCTTTGTTCAAAGGAAACCAATATATATATATATATATATATATATATATATATATATATATATATATATATATATATATATAGTAAAGTTAATAAATCTGTTGGTATATAATGCAAGTGGATCCTAATAATATAAATTATTAAAACTTTCCACCAAAAAAACTCAATGTAGTTATTATTACAGAGCAAATAATTAATAAACCTTAAAATTTGAAATCATCTCATGTGGGAAATATTCTATTTCGGCAGACGTGTGGACATTTTTTCAGAAATTTTTGTTATGATCCAATTGGATTATATATCAACGGATTTGTTGCCTTAACTCTCTCATTCTCTCTGTCTCTGTCTCTGTCTCTCTCTCTCTCTCTCCATATATATATATATATAGTTATATATATATATAGTTAAAATTTTCCAGAGTTATATATATATATATATATATATATATGAATATACATGAATATACACTGCGTGCCAAATTATTATCAAGATAACTTTTTTCTAATATTTCAAAAACCGTCCAATCAATTCACACAAAATTTTCACACAATGTTGGCAACACTGACCTGCACAATCACTGAAATTTTCTTACTGATATGCCCAATGTATACAAACTGGCGCCATATTTGTTATCAGTACAGTAATCTCTGATATGGAGCACTTTCTCCCATAAATATAGCACACCTTAAGACTATATTTCTTCATATATGTATATATATATTTTTGAGAGATTATACATATATATATATATATATATATATACATTTTTATGTTTATACATTCTTTTATCATTTGTTTACATTTGGATACGTATTGAGCAGATATGAATGTACAAGAGAAAATCATTGTAGTTTAAAAACAGTAAAATCGACCTTGCTAACAGAAATGCTTCTCTGTGGCTAAATCGGTAAAGCACGTCAGGCTATATACCGGTTCCGTGTAGGATACAGGTTCGATTCCTGTCGGAGGAACCATATTTTCTATGATAATTTCTCGGACAATCGTTAATACTGTTTATTATAAACAGAGCATTTACTTAAATATTTGTATCTATAAAAAAAGAATGTATAAACATAAAAATGTCTTAAAATAATTGTCGGACTTTGTCCATTTCATAATGTCTGACGTCATAATATATATATATATATATAGTAATTATTAGGAGGATTTGATAATTATATTTAATTAATTCATCGAGTCTGATAGAAACCTCAACAGAATGCATAAAGCATTGGACGACCGTTTCGTCCTATATTTGGGACTCATCTGCAGTGCGCATCCACTACCGAGAATTGAAATACTGACAGTTAGGTTGTCAAGCAAACATCATACTAACTGTTCCACCGGGCCTCGGTAATGAAGAGATTGCAAATCAGACTCAGTATAGTGCCGCTCGCTCACATATTCCGTGGTGAATCGTTCTGAGTTCTTTGTAACCATAGGACTGTGCCCCGCTGGAGCCACGACTACTCTCACCAAGCCGCTCAATCTCGAGCATTAGAAGCCGGTTCAAGCAATGATGTACACAGTAATTATTAGGAGGATTTGATAATTATATTTAATTCTGTTGAGGTTTTATCAGACTCGATGAATTAATATATATATATATATATATATATATATATATATATATATATATATATATAGGTACACAGGTATGCAAAAATAGAAAAAGAACACGTTGGGTGCATAACCGGGTTCATAGTATTTTGTTTTTATTTTTCAAGACAGTGCTCCCGTACAGAAGTAGAGCTTTTATTACAATAATATTTTTTGTTTAAAAATATGATTCCTTCGCTACATAAGAGTTCTCATGTTTTCAAAAATGAAGCCGAAACCATCCAAATAAACTCTTATGTAGCAGAAGGAATCATATTTTTTAAAAAAAAAATATTATATATATATATATATATATATATATATATATATATATAAACAATAAAATTCAAAATCATGTCATACGGAGAATAACCTATTTCGGCATACAAAGATAGACAGTGGCTTGGTAAAGGGGAAAGACAGCAGCCACACCCGAGAAGGGTACTTCATGGGCAAAAAGTTCTTTCAATCTGGTGGAATCGACAAGGAATAATCCACTTTGAATTCTTACCACCTAATGCAACAATTAATGCTCTAGTGAATCGAAAAGGGGTGATATTTCATTACGACAATGCACACCCCCTCAAAGCAAGAATTACGTCAGAAAAGAACGTGGTTGGGAGAAAATTCCTCATCCACATTATTCTCCCGATCTTGCTCCTTCAGACTACCATTTGTTTCCTGGCTTACAGAATCATTTGGAAGAAACAGCTTTTGTAACACAGGAAGAGGTTAAAACTGACATTTGTGAGTTCTTCGAATCAAAGCCAAAAGAATTTTACAGTAATGGAATTAGTAAGCTTGTTAATAGATGGAAGGAAGTCATAGATAATCAGGGAAAATACATTGTTGATTGAATCTGTAATTAGATGTAACATTTGGTCACTTGTTTTCTTTATTCAAAATTCGGACAGAACTTATGGGATGACCTTATATATATATATATATATATATATATATATATATATATATAAACAATAAAATACAAAATCATGTCATACGGGGAATAACCTATTTAGGCATACGAAGATATCGGTCCCCGGTCTTAATAATCCCGCTGTGAAATGAATCCATGTCAGAAATTTAACTTTGAAAGCTAAAAAAAAAATTCGAAAAACTAATACAGAAATCATCCGTTTCAATGTTTCAGTCTTGGGAAAGGCACGTTGAGGACCGTGTGTGTATTTACGTGTTGTTGTATTAGAAACACGCGTGTAACCAGTGGTAGAATATTAAAAGGTCCAACAAAGAAAATGGCGGACTTGAATTAAGTCCAACTGAAGATGAAGACAAACAAGACGATATATATATATATATATATATATATATATATATATATATATATATTTAAAAATTATAACATAAATATGTTATAAAATCACTACAAAAATAGCCATTTTGTTTCAACACCTCTGGTGTCTTATCAAGTGATGATGTTGAATGTAGATTGTAGAATAAAGGTTTTAAAAGGTTTAAATTAATTAACCACCTCCCCATAAGGGGAGACGCTGTTACATGAGCTGAAATGACCAATCAAAATACAAGGATACGAGAATTCAAAAAACTTGACAACGAAGTAAGGTTATAAAAACTATTAAATGCTTTAAAGTTGGGTTTATACGAAAATAGAATTTATTCTAACTAATAAGTATTAATAAGATAAAATTTGAAATTAAAATTAAAAACTACCCATTATAAAATCTAAATTTAATCTCTATTAAGTTTAAAATTATAATATTACTGAGGAAAAAAGAAAAATACATATGTTATTCTATTTATTTTATTTTTATTGAAATTACGTTGGAATAAACGTTAAGATCGACTGCCCTTAACTTAATGACAACATAGGTACATGTGTAGGCAGCGGAAGACAATACATACACAATCAGATTATAATACATAAGCACGCAGATATATTTAGATATATGCACACACAAAAAAGTGACGAGACAGGAAATGTCTCCACGACCTTTAACAAAAAATGTATTTGAAAGGGTCCGCCAGTCAATGATCTGACGGGTTCATGCAAGCTGAGGACATTTTGAACATTTGCTATGAGTTGCTGTTTTGAGGTACGACGATGGCCCTTAAGACATATCTTTATATGGACATGTTTACCTTGTTTTGGCGTTAAGTAGCAGACCCCAAATTTTGTAAAACTATTTTTGGTCTGAATCTTGGATTCTATATTTAACAGTGTCTACCGTAAAGTTCATACTTAATAACTCAAAATATTTTTTTATGGGCGTTTGTCCTTGTTTTGGTGTGAGAATCTTGTTCACACAATTTACAAAAGTATTTTTTTTTAATTGTATCTTGGATTGTACGTTTAACTCGAGGCTATCGTAATATTTAAACTGAATAACTCAAAAACGCAGGATTATGTTATATGGAATTTTGTGTTTGTTTTGCTGTGAAGAAACACATATGTTTGTAGGGGTGATAGGATACAGAACAAATAGGAAACGTTTATCAATCTAATATGTTTCACTTTTATTAAAGCTTCACCAGAGAAGGAGATGTGAAGAAAAAAAGAAAGAAGTTCTGATATTTTTGATTTTGCGTTGTTTTATTTTCATTGGTCAACCATTTTTCACGTTAGTAAAATTTGTGGCGTTCCTAATTCAGAGAGTGTTGACGCGTCCATCTGAAGTTTCAAGAAAATAACAGATTCTAATCCTAACTGAAAAACCGTAAATAGTTTTATGTATGTGTTATTGTCCAGGTTAGGACCAAGGAAGAACAACACGAACACAAGAGTAGAAAGAACGAAGGTATATTACACGAAATAATAACACAAGATGTGGAAGGTGTTAGTATGACTGTAAGTCTGGTTTGGAGTGAACTACTATCGGCTCGACTCGATTCGTCCCTCCCTCTTGAGAGGCGTAGTATACATAGTGTTAGGAAGAGTTCATTCTGCAGTTATAGGTAAGGACCCATGACACTATCTATCTCATTATCTGCATTATCTATCTGTCTATCTATCTCATTCGGTTCCTTATCTATCTATCGATCTATCTATCGATCTATTTATCTCATTCTCTTCATTATCTATCTATCTATCTATCTATCTATCTATCTGTTATGGTCGAGGTTAGGACCAAGGAAGAACAACACGAACACAAGAGTAGAAATAACGAAGGTATATTACACGAAATAATAATACAAGATGTGGAAGGTGTTAGTATGACTGTCAGTCTGGTTTGGAGTGAACTACTATCGGCTCGACTCGATTTGATATTTACTCCCCCCCCAACGAGGGAAAGATGTGGCGCAAGGTCGAGTTTTACATGGGTTTTCCGAGCCCGTAGGCTCGGCCAAAAGATGCCCGTAGAAACTGTAAAAACAGAATCGGGTTGGTCAACCTCCCCGAACGAGACTCTGCCATTCGGCGGAGCCTCGTCCGGGTTCCTCTCTGCTCAGAGGCAGAGAGTTCGACCGTCAAGCCGAGAAGCTCGACTCGATTCGCTATCTAGCCACCCCCACCACGAGAGTTGCATGTGGCACAAGGCCGAGTTTAACGTGGGTTTCCCGAGCCCGTATACTCGGCCAGACAATGCCCGTAGAACCCGTATAAACGGGATCGGGTTGGTCAACCCCCACGACGAGACTCTGCCCTTCGTCGGAGCCTCGTCCGGCTTCCTCTCTGCTTAGAGGGAGAGAGTTCGACCGTCAAGCCGATTCGGTATCAACCCCCCACCCCCAACGAGGGTTGCATATGGCACAAGGCCGAGTTTAACGTGGGTTTCCTGAGCCCGTAGAACCCGTATAAACGGGATCGGGTTAGTCAACCTCCCCGAACGAGGTTCTGCCCTTCGGCGGAGCCTCGTCCGTCCCCCTCTCTGCTCAGAGAGAGACTTCGACCGTCAAGCCAAGCTCGGCTTGATTCGGTATCTAGCCACCCCACGAGGGTTGCATGTGGCACAAGGCCAAGTTTATCGTGGGTTTCCCGAGCCCGTAGGCTCGGCCAAAAAATTCCCGTAAAACCCGTATAAACAAGATCGGGTTGGTCATTTTCCCTGAACGAGATTCTGCCCTTCGGCGGAACCTCGTCCGGGTTCCTTTCTGCTCAAAAAAGAGAGTTCGACCATCAAGTCGAAGCTCGGCTTGATTCGGTATCAGCCACCCCACGAGGGTTGCATGTGGCACAAGGCCGAGTTTATCGTGGGTTTCCCGAGCCCGTAGGCTCAGCCCAAAATGCCCGTATAACCCGTATAAACGAGATTGGGATGGTCATTTCTCCCCGAACGAGATTCTGCCCTTCGGCGGAACCTCGTCCGGGTTCCTTTCTGCTCAAAAATTAGGGTGGCATTTGTAAAATCAAATTTATTATTAATATCATTTGTGTGTGTTATGTTTCGGGCTCTGTATCCTGTAGAGATGGGTCCAAACCATAGTCCTTAGCCCTTATATGAGAATTGTCATTTAATTGATAGCACTTTTCTTCGTATATGCGATGTTCGCAATAGGGCGATCTAATGGACAACGTGTATGTTGATGTTACCTGAAACACTTTTAGTAAATTCTTTCATACCTTTTCTCCCAAGGCCCAGACCTCCGATTGTTATTATTATCTTTATTATTATTATTATTATTATTTTTATTTCCTTTGATTTCTGGCGTTTACACATTTCTTTCCGGGTCCCGCCCAGGGACCTAATGTTAGAAATGGCATCATGACACTTTCCACTGACAAAAAAAAAAAAAAAAAAATTACATAGATAAAGCCCTTCGTAAGATGTGGGCTGTACTTGTCAGAACAATTTTTTGGTATCTCTTTGAGGCATGGACTTCCAGGAATACCTTCAATTAGTCTACTGGAATCTTTTCCAACCAGTCCTAGGGCTCCAACTACAACAGGGATTGTTGATGTTCCCATATGCGACATTTTTGAGATTTCTATTTCAAGGTCCTTGTATTTTGACAGATTTATTATTATTATTATTATTATTATTATTATTATTTTATTTCCTTTGATTTCTGGTGTGTACTCATTTATTTCCATGTCTCGCCCAGGGACCTAAGGTTAGAAATGGCATCATGGCACTTTCCACTGACCAAAAAAAAAATCACATAGATAAAGCCCTTCGTAAATTGTGGGCTTTACTTGTCAGAACAATTTTTTGTATCTCTTTGAGGCATGGACTTCCAGGAATCCCTTCAATTAATCTACTGGAATCTTTTCCAACCAGTCCTAGGGCTCCAACTACAATATGGATTGTTGATGTTCACATGTGCCGCATTTATTATTATTATTATTATTATTATTATTATTATTATTTGTGCATATTATGTTTCTTGCTTTGTATCTTGTAGAGCCGGGTCCAAACTATAGTCCTTAGGTCCTATAGGAGAATTGCCATTTAATTGATAGCACTTTTCTTCGTATATGGGATGTTAATAATAGGGAGATCTAATGGGCAACTTGTATTTTGATGTCACCTGGGACATGTATGTAAGTGTATAGTAATTATACTACGTCTATGAGAGATTAAAATGATTTGGTATATTTGTAGGGTTTTATGTGTGTGTGTGTCCAATAGACTTTATCCTTGTTGGTTTTTCCGCATGTCTATTTGGGAACCTTTTTACGTACATACCGTTTGTTTTGGATAACCATACGTCAGATTCATAAGAATGCATTAAATAAAGTTTGGAGATGTATTATAATGTTTTTGACGCGTTTATAGTTTGTAATGTTGTTCTTATTAGGCTCTCGAAGAAGCTATCAATCTATAGATATGTATATGTATGCACAAAGCATTCAGGAACATGGATTTATTCCGTAATCTGGAAGTTTGCATGTGAATTGAACGCGATTGGCAGACGGACCAACGCTCAACTGAAAAAAATATTTACTCAAATTTAACAGAGAAAAACAAAGTGATTATATACATTTGATCTTCGATCCGTCTGAACATGGCGTTCCATCTCATAGGTTTTTTTTGTTTGTTTGTAACGTCTTTGATCTGCATCACTTTATGCTTGTGGATTGTGTTTTCGCTAATGAGTCTGGATTAGAAATTTTTAGCCACGAGATTTGCTGTTTTCCGATCATCAAAAACTGACAGTAAATGAAATCGTTCGGGTAGATTTTCCATTTTTTTGTCTTTTTTTATATATATATATATATATATATATATATATATATATATATAATAATGTATATGTTGTTGTAGAGTAGTTTTTCACAGTGGGGCTTGTATTTCACTAAGTCGGTCCTAAAATAGGTTCGACGAACAAAACGTTAGGAACTTGATATAATAGTTAATGACGCAGCGGTCTAGTTGTGGTGGTTGATGCTTTAATATCCGACTAACTGTCGTCCGACATCGACTGACTGACCAACTCACTGAGCGACTGCTACGACTACTCCTACTTATTATAGGTGGGAGAGTCTATTAACTATAGAATAGGTGTGTTCGACAATAACATAAACATAAAAAATGTCTTTATATATATATATATATATATATATATATATATATATATAGTAATAATCTTATAAGTATAAGAGATTATACTCGTCCGGAAAACCTTCGGTGTCTTGATTTCAAATAATCAAACCAATACCAAAGAGGGAAAAAAGGTATAAAAAAGTAAGAACCAAGAACATGTACGTTAGCCGAAAATAATCGTCTAGCATGCAAGTCCAAAGCCCAAAGAATAAAACCCCGATACGAGTAAGCAAAATAACTAAATAAAGTGCTCAATACACTAAGCAGACCTAGTTAAACCTAGAGAGCCAGAAAAAACCTACCAAGGTTTCACCTAAGCGGATGGTAAGGGAAGGCTGGCTAAAAAGTCAACGTAAGAACGGAATATTTATAACCTATAAACACATACATATATATATACACACACACATAAACATATATATATATATAGGTATACACACACACACACACACACACACACACATATATATATATATATGTATATATATATATATATATATATATATGAAGAAATATAGTTTTAAGATGTGCTATATTTATGGGATAAAGTGCTCAATATCAGAGATAGAGCGTGTGTAAATATAAAAGTGAACATAGAAGTCAACACTTAGAGGCGACAGTCTGTTTCATGCTATATACAATCTTCAATATATATATATATATATATATATATATATATTTAATATTATTATTTATATAAATCTAAGTTGATATATAAGTTACTGAGTCCTGGAGATAAACTATTTGAAGTCCATTTAGTTCAAATACTTTAAAATATCTCAGGCATTTTTCAATAACAAATGGGGTGTCTGTGAGTTAAGCAGACTTCAATGAAATTTGTTTGAATGAATATACATAAATATATATATATATATATATATATATATATATATATTGTAAAGTAGTTATTCATATATATATATATATATATATATATATATATATTGTAAAGTAGTTATTCAGCAATTAAATTTAATGTAATTGTTTCACTTCGCTAACAGATTAAATAAGGTATTAACTCACTGATCACTCGCTGAACGACACGACACGATTCTTGTTTTTTTTTATTTGTAAAATGGATTAGATTTTCAGTCCATATTGCTGGTACTTTCGGTAAAAATATTTACCATCCTCAGGCATAGATGTTATTTTTTTCTCAATTTCAGGTTGTACTTTCATAGTTGAATTCCGGTTCAAAAAGCTGCCGTTATTTGTCGTAAAATTTGTTTTTAATATTGTAGTGTTACTTTTCTTGTTGGCTGCTGGTTTATGTAGCTGTTGTTATTTGTTGTAAAACAAGTTTTTCTTTCTGTATGTTACAGTGTTACTTTCCTTGATAAATGCAGGTTTAGATAGCACTTGTTATTTGTCGTAAAGCAAGCTCTTTCTTAAATGTTGCAATGTTATTGTTCTTGTTGGCTGTCCAGTTATGTAGCTGTTGCAGTGTTACTTTCAATGATCTACGCAGGTTCAGGTAGCCGCTGTTATTTGTCGTAAAACAAGCTTTTTTTTCCGGTTCATGAAGATGCCGCTATTTGTTGTAAATTTTTTTTTTAATATTGTAGTGTTACTTTTCTTGTTGGCTGCCGGGTAATGTAGCTGTTGTTATTTGCCGTAAAACAAGCTTTTTTTCTGAGTGTTGTAGTGTTACTTTTATTGTTGACTTCCGGTTCATGAAGCTGCCGTTATTTGTTGTAAAATTTGTTTTTAATATTGTAGTGTTACTTTTCTTGTTGGCTGCCGGGTTATGTAGCTGTTGTTATTTATCGTAAAACATTTTTTTCTGAATGTTAGAGTGTTACTTTACTTGATGGGTGCAAGTACAGCTAGCTGTTGTTATCTGTTGCAAAACAAGCTATTTTTTTAAAATGTAGCAATGTTAGTTTTCTTGTTGGCTGCCGGGTTACAAAATTGTTGTTAATTGTCGGTAAACAATATCTTTTCGGAATTTTGTAGCGTTTAAATTCTTTGATGTGTACCGGGTCATGTTAGTTTTTGGTATTTGTTGTAGAAGAAAAAGAAATCTGCATGTTGTAGTGTTAATTACCTTTGTGGCTACCGGTTTATGAAGCTGATGTTATTTGTTGTAAAACAAGTTTTTTTTTATTCTGTATGTTCGAGTGTTACTTTTCTTGATAAGTGCAGGTTCAGCTAGCTCTTGTTATTTGCCGTAAAGCAAACGCTTTTATTTTTAATGTTGCAATGTTACTTTTTTTTGTTGGCTGTCCAGTTATGTAGCTGTTGCTCTGTTACTTTCTTTGATGTATGCAAGTTCTGTTATCTCTTGCTAATTGTCGTAAAATAAGGTTTTTTTCTGAGTGCTGTAGTGTTACTTTTTTTGTTGACTTCCGGTTCATAAAGTTGTCGTTATTTGTCGTAAAACAAGCTTTGCTTTTAATGTTATGTTACTTTCCTTCTTGGCCGCCAGGTCATGACGTTGTTATTATTTGTCGTAAAACATTTTTTTTTCTAAATTTTGTAGCGTTACTTTCCTGACCTTGGCTGCCGATTGATATAGATGTTGCTACTTATCATACGACTTTTTTTTTTTCTGAATGCGGTTTTGTTTTAGGACAATAAGAGAAAAGAAACACTGCAAGATTTAGAAAAACAAAAATTGTATTACTCAAAACAACAACTCTCTTTCGGGTTCTTGCCACTTAGTCAACATTGATCTTCAAAATATTAATTACACTGTGAGTAGTTGCCTTCTGACTTCAAAATTATTGTTTTTTTATTGTTTTCTCCTCCATTTTTCACATACTCACATTAACTCTTTGCCTCTTCATGGATTTATTGCTTTGCTTGTGATTAAACACACACACGCACACACACACACACACACACACATATATATATATATATATATATATATATAGAACAATAAGAAAATATAAAATAAAAAATTAAAAAAATTAAAATCTTTGGACATACTGGGTTGTAGATTAATATTCTTCCGTTTTTTTTTATTATTATTCCATTTAGATTCCTCGACTAGTTTCGACCAACATGGCCATCATCGGAAGAATAAATATTTCTGCTTGTTGGTAGCAGTAAACTACAGAAATGAATGTCTTGATGGAGAAAATGAACTTTTGTCTGTAGTTTTCATTTGTTTTTTTATTTCTTTTTATCTTTTTAACATGAATCTTTTAACATTCCTTGTGTTGGTCAAACCAGTCTCTTTTTAAGTTGTTATTTGAGATAAGAACTGGATAGATACATTTTATCCTGAATTCTCTGGTCAGTTTGACAGTTTTATTGGACCTGGTGAGGGGATGTGTCTCTGTTTAGTGGTTTGTGTGTGTTTATTTGGTTCTTAGGGGTGAGTGAGTATGATATGTGTAAGCGTGTGTATTGCTGTAGGTGTGTGTTATCATTTGCCTCATTAGGGGTGAGTGAGTATGATGTGTGTAAGTGTGTATATTCGTGTGGGTGAGTGTATAAGTGTGAGGCCTCCACACCTCCGTAAGCATGTCTGTCTTGTGTGGGTGAGAAGTGTGGGTAGGTTTTGATTTGTTGACTATCTATATATTGTTAAATTTATGATTTAGCCCGGCTGGGTATTTTGTTTTTAGACGTTGTATCCACTTATTTTCATGGGACTCTAAAATCTTTCTAATGTTATCTGCTCTGAACTTTTCTATTCTCTCAATTATAGTGAATTTGGCATGGGTTTTGAAATCATGTTTTTCCAGGCGGAAATGTTGTTCTACAGGTAATAATTTTTCATGGGGAGTCGATTTAATTCGCTTACGATAATTATTAATTCTGTAGTGAAAGGGCCATTCAGATTTTCCTACATATTGTTTCTGGCATAGTTTGCATTCTAGGAGGTAAATTATGTTATGACTTCTACAGTTAGAATCGTGGTAGATTTTGAAAGTAGATTTAGTGATTGAGCTAGTGAATGAATTCGTGTTTTTACTATGGTTGCAACATAAATTCTTTTGTTGTTACATGGTTGGGAAAATCCTGTTGTTTTTGTTCTTAGTTCATTACGGATTACCTTGTCCCCTGAAATGTGGTTACTACCTTTGATTTCTTTTAGGTTCTTAGGTCTACGATTAAACATAATTAAACATATATATATATATATATATATATATATATATATATATATATATATATATATATATGCACGTTTCATTAAGTAATATAGACAAGTGTTGTCTATTTATTTTAGATAAAATGTTTTTCGTAACGTCTGATAAGTTTAATAACATTATCGTTGAACGAAGAAAGAAATTCACAATATTGATCCATATTTTTTTAATACAATCTCAGCTTTCGGCTTACATAAGCCATTATCAAAGATGTCAATTACAGCATATTAAACAATATACGGACACGACAGTGATGATAGTCTCTCATTGTTTAAATAGTGGATCACTAAGCAACGATAAACACGTGCATATAAGACGCTGGAATCGAAAATCGCACCGCATCTCATGACGTCACATATGACCACACGTGAGTGAATTGGAGAAGCATGAATGAAAAGAGGCTGCCTAAATACACACACACAATATATATATATATATATATATATATATATATATATAATGGATATAATGGAAAAAGTGGTCTCTTTTTCTTTTATATATATATATATATATATATATATAAACTAAATATATATATATATATATATATATAAAAGTGAACATAGAAGTCAACTTTTATATTTACACACGCTCTATCCCTGATATTGAGCACTTTATCCCATAATTATAGCACGCCTTAAGACTATATTTCTTCATATATATATATATATATATATATATATATATATATATATATATATATATCTTTGTATATTTAGGCGGCAATCCTTCTTTTATGCATGTTTCATTAAAAGGACAGACAAGGTAGTATGGTTAGGCTTTTTATTTAATTTTTCTTGTGTTCGAACAAGAGCTTTTCTTTTCTGGACAAAGGATGCGTAAGAACTGTCAAAATGTTTTATATTTCCGAGCGCTTTCGGCTATACATTTAGCCATTATCAAGGATGTGTGTGTGTATGTATGCATTCATATATGTATGTATAGAAATAAAATAGCTACAGCAAACGTATTGGTGTCCATTCAAATAATCGCACCGATAAAAACATTATTATATTCCATTGCATAATCCGGTTAAAATGAGATCAATATAATTTAAACTATTTCAACAATGCCAATCGCCATCTTTTGTCTTCTTAATTCTTATTCTTTTATTGTTCTTTCTCTTTAATAGCGTTTTTCGTTTCTCAAATTTTTTTAACAATCAATAAAACCTTGCGTCTTAGTGGCTTTATTGCCTCCCTTGGGTGTGAAATGATAAAAAAGAAAAAAAAATATTTACATTTTTCTACTTGTCAGATTTTGGTGTCTCAAATTTCTCTTGCTGACAACCTTACATTGTCTTCTGACAATTTGCGCTTAGTCCTTTCTTCTCGCTTTCCTTTGCTTGGGCTGTTCCTCTTGTTGACAACCGTACGTTCTGTCTTCTTACAACTGACGTGAAGAATTCGAGGAATGTAAGTTAATAGCAATTTTAATAAGTGATGAATTCCAACAGCAGCAATTATGGTGATAATTATGAATTCAGTAACAAGTGGACAGGGTAGAGACGGTCGAATGGGGAGCAAAGAACCGGGATTTTTGATTGATTGTGCCCGAGGCTTCGGGTCAGACAAGTCTCTATTTTGCTTGAATGTTTCGCCCGAGCAACGAAGGGGCAAAAAGTTGACATCCAATTAAACGTTAAGATTTATAAGTCAATTTACGCAGGACGCTCGCTGACGCACAATACACGGTACCACCAAAGTGCGCGTTCGGGACATCGCGAAAGCGTTTGCCACAGAGAGGCACAGAGGCTAAGCGGCCTTCATTGTGTGCGCTGGCCGACCGTGACGGTTTCGCTCGGTCGCATATCCACCTGTCTAATTCGGTGCTCTATACAGAAGCGCTGAAATGAAAGAAATAAATTAACTGCTTCATAGAACTCTCCGTTACGGGCTTGCTTCTTGATTGAGATTCTTTCAAATTGGATGCATGTCCATTGCGAATAGTATTACGGTAAAACATAATATATGGCCGATCTTGTTCGCAAGGAATATTTATTTTGAAAAAGAAAATTATTTTATTTTAATTTTTTTATTAACTAATGGCTGCTTTCTCGAATCCAGGTATACCTGTCTGGTTGAGCCAATAACCAATCCTTACTTCAGGCGCCTGCTCAGACACATTTCTGTTCTGTTTAAAAACCTCAGACGCCAACGACTTGAACTGCAACAATGCTGAGAGGGCTTTAATTACAGATTCGGGGAGAGAGCATATCATATGATGTCATCAACCACAAGACCCTCGGTCACGATGACTTGTAATTTCCTGCTTGCGTAAACATCGTCGAATAATTAGGTCTACCTAATTCCACTCACAAGGTGTGGTATGGTTTCCAGGTGCATTTCAATGGTGTCCCGGGAAGAGATAGAATGCACAGGCCGATAAATGACCTCTCTGACAAATCGACCAAGTTCATAATCGAATCCGGATGTTATGGTCGTAAAACCGACATACTAATCCCTTGAAATGTAAACATTCCGATTTAGAAGAGATTAGGAAATGATTTAACTATGAGAATGTATTGGAAATGGTTTTACTATAAGAATGCATTGGAAATTATTTTATTATAATAATGCATTGGAAATGATTTAACTATAACAATGAATTGGAAATGATTTTATTATAAGAATGCATTAGAAATGATTTTATTATAAGAATGCATTGGAAATGATTTTACTATAAGAGTACATTGGAACTGATTTACTACAAGAATGCATTGGAAATGATTTTATTATAAGACTGCATTGGAAATGATTTTACTGTTAGAATGTATTGGAACTGATTTTTTTTAAGAATGCATTGAAAATGATTTTACTATAAGAATGCATTGGAAATGATTTTACTATAAGAATGCATTGGAAATAATTTTACTCTAAAAATACATTAGAAATGATTTGATTATAAGAATGCATTGGAAATGATTTTACTATAAGAATGCATTGGAAATGATTTTACTATAAGAATGCATTGGAAATGATTTTATTTTTTATCTCTAAGAATGCATTAGAAATAATTTCATTATAAGATTGCATTTGAGAAAGGGTGCAAAGTAATATAAATAAAAACCCTACGTACTTAGGTTTTGCTGTCTGTATATTTGTTCATAATTGTTTAGCTCCAATCGATTTGTCTATATCAGTCTATTGTAATCTTCCTGTTTATTCACTGAATCATAGAAATTGACAGACCTGAATAGAATGAAACAGACAGACAGAGAATAAATGCAGACATATACGAAGAAAGAGTTGGGCAACAGAAAGAAAGAAAAAAAGTATAGAATAAAAATGGTAAACAGAAAAAATCAGAATAAGAACAAAATTAAACGCCCAGACATATGGAACGCAACAATTAAATTTACGGAATGGCCCTGTGAAAGCCAAGTTTGCTCATCTGGTAACTATAACCCTTCCAATATAAACAGACTTTCATGTTTTACCTCCAGCGCTTGATGTATCTGAAGGAAGTAATTTAATTTTGTCGGCAATCGTATTTGGTGCATCAGTGTATTGTATTTTATGACGATATGTCAGTATTTGCAGTTCATCGTATTTAAGGTTTATTCTCCTGTTTCGTTAATGTGTCGCGTCACAATAAAAAGACAGAAGCAATGATGGCTCTCCACAACGTCCCACGTATATGTTGCTCTCATCTTTTTTTTTTTTTGGTAATTTCCTAAGATTCCAGGTCCTTGTTTCGCCATTGGTTCAACACAAATTCGTCATGTAAGTACATCGCTGCATTTCTCGATCTCTCTTACCCTCAAAATGTGATTCACAGGTTTTCTCATTATGCGTCGGAGAAAATTCATTGGTAATGATTTTAATATGAAAATGCATTGGAAATGATTTTACTATAAGAATGCATTGGGAATGATTTTACTATAAGAATGCATTGGAAATGGTTTTGCTATAAGAATGCAGTAGAAATGATTTTACTATAAGAATGCATTGGAAATGATTTTACTATAAGAATATATTGGAAATAATTTTTTTATAAGAATGCAATGGATATGATTTTATTATAAGAATGCATTGGAAATGATTTTACTATAAGGATGTATTGGAAATTCTTTTATTATAAGAATGCAATGGATATGATTTTATTATAAGAATGCATTGGAAATTGATTTTACTATAAGAATGCATTCTAAATGATTTTACTATAAGAATGCATTGTAAATGGTTTTGCTATAAGAATTCATTGGAAAACGTTTTACTATAAGAATGCATTGGGAATGATTTTACTATAACAATGAATTGGGAATGATTTTACTATAAGAACACATTAAAATTATTTTAACATAAGAATTCATTAGAAATTATTTGTCCGTAAGAATACATTGGAAATGATTTTATGATAAAAATTAATTGGAAATGATTTTACTATAACAATGAATTGGGAATGATTTTACTATAAGAATGAATTGCATATGATTTTACTATGAATGTATTTTCCCGAGGATGACTTCATTACCTGTCGTGCTGTAATTAGTCTAATGCGATCACTGTGGTTTCTGTTGGAGATGGCAAGTAGATAACGCAAATGGAAAGCATCGAGTTGATGGATGTGTTTTCTGTCCAGAGTTCAAGGTTCTGCACTATCGATTAGGAATGTCAACACTACTGACTTGTACACACTACTTTTCACCATTAACGACACATCACGAGTATTCCTAAAGCCTAAGGTAAAGATTGCCGCCAGTATACGTTCTTGATTATTCAAATATCTTTTCCCAAATATATCAAGGTTGCTGAGCAGTTCCAACACATCTTTGCGGCGTAATTTGTCGAACGCCTTTGCGTAGTCTGTAAAACATTCTGCTTTTGTATTGCTCTTTCTGATAACATTCCTAGCATAAATATTGCGTTCCTTGTTCAGGTTCCTTTTGACGAACCCGTACTCTTTTTGTCCTATCTCTGGCCTGATTCTGCTGTGCGTTCTATTCATCAAAATACGGATGATGAGTTTTGTTACGTGGAACCAAATGTAATGACGGATATATATATATATATATATATATATATATATATATATATATATATGTATCACCCTTACTCACCGTTCCTAAAATACATCATACCAAGTGGTGGAAAATGGTATAAATACGACAATATTCAATGCAAAATGCAGGGAGATAGACATGCATAAATTTTCACCTTTAACGACACACCACGAGTATTCCTAAAGCCTATAGCAAAGATTGCCGCCAAAATAAGTTCTTGATTATTCAAATATCTTTTCCCAAATATATCAAAGTTGCTGAGAAGTTCTAACAGAACTTTGTGGCGTACTTTGTCGAACGCTTTTGCGTAGTCTATAAAACATAGGTATACGTCCTTCTGCTTTTGTATAGCTCTTTCCGATAACATTCTGAGTATGAATATTTCCTTCCTTGTTCCAGTGCCTTTAACGAACCCGCACTGATCTTGTCCTATCTACGGCCTCTTTCTGTGTGGGTACTATTCATCAGAATACGAATGATGAGTTTTGTTACGTGGCTCTTTAGGCTGATTGTCAAATGGAGTTTACATACATTTTCACCTGGATTCTTTGGCAGTACTAAAAACAGTCTTAGGTCTTCCGGTATATCGCCACTGTTGCAGATTTAACTTATTGTTTCTGAAATATTGCCTAAATCTAAAGCTACCAACATCTCTATAACAATTCGGTCTGTTTCTGAAGCTTTGTGAATGATTTTACGTTAGAGTACTCTTTCATATGTCACTAACGAATTTTTCCTGCTTCTTAATACTTTGCTTAACTTTTTCAGGGCATCATTCGCTATCATAATGAGTTCAATTTCCATATTTGTTATATTGAAATGTTTATAACTAATACATGTATGATATTATATAACAGTTCAGCACCATTTCTTTCTTTCATTTACCTTAAGACTCTTCTTCATCTTTGAGGAGATTGTCCAGTTCACTGCCATATAGGAGGACAAATATATAACCGTTCAGCACTCTTTTCTTTGTTTCTGTTGCTTCAAGTCTCTTCTTCATCTGTGAGGAGATTGATTGTTGCCATATTCACTGCCATATAGGAGGACTGATCAAGTCTCTCTTCTTCATCTATAACATTCACTGCCATATGGGAGGCAGCCTTTTCTTTGTTTCTGTTGCCTCAAGTCTCTTCTTCATCTGTGAAGAGATTGTCCAGCATTCACTGCCATATAGGAGGACTGATATTATATAGCCTTCAGCAATCTTTTCTTTGTTTCTGTTGCCTCAAGTCTCTTCTTCATCTGTGAGGAGATTGTCCACCATTCACTGCCATATAGGAGGACTGATATCATATAACCGTTCAGCACCCTTTTCTTTGTTTCTGTTGCCTCAAGTCTCTTCTTCATCTGTGAAGAGATTGTCCAGCATTTACTGCCATATAAGAGGACTGATATTATATAACCGTTCAGCACTCTTTTCTTTGTTTCTGTTGCCTCAAATCCCTTCTTCATCTGTGAGGAGATTGTCCATCATTCACTGCCATATAGGAGGACTGATATTATATAACCGTTCAGCACTCTTTTTCTTTGTTTCTGTTGCCTCAAATCCCTTCTTCATCTGTGAGGAGATTGTCCATCATTCACTGCCATATAGGAGGACTGATATTATATAACCGTTCAGCACTCTTTTCTTTGTTTCTGTTGCCTCAAATCCCTTCTTCATCTGTGAGGAGATTGTCCATCATTCAGGGATTGTGTTCCGCCATATAGGAGGACTGATATTATATAACCGTTCAGCACCCTTTTTCTTTGTTTCTGTTGCCTCAAGTCTCTTCTTCATCTGTGAAGAAGAGATTGTCCAGCATTTACTGCCATATAAGAGGACTGATATATAACCGTTCAGCACTCTTTTCTTTTGTTTCTGTTGCCTCAAAGTCTCTTCTTCATCTGTGAAGGAGATTGTCCATCATTCACTGCCATATAGGAGGACTGATATTATATAACCGTTCAGCACTCTTTTTCTTTGTTTCTGTTGCCTCAAATCCCTTCTTCATCTGTGAGGAGATTGTCCATCATTCACTGCCATATAGGAGGACTGATATTATATAACCGTTCAGCACTCTTTTCTTTTGTTTCTGTTGCCTCAAATCCCTTCTTCATCTGTGAGGAGATTGTCCATCATTCACTGCCATATAGGAGGACTGATATTATTATCAGCACTCTTTTTTTTAACTGTTCAGCATTGTCCATCCTTTTCTTGTTATAACCGTTCAGCACCCTTTTCTTTGTTTCTGTTGCCTCAA
The DNA here is from genome assembly GCA_903632075.3 of Acanthosepion pharaonis. Taxonomy (NCBI): domain Eukaryota; kingdom Metazoa; phylum Mollusca; class Cephalopoda; order Sepiida; family Sepiidae; genus Acanthosepion; species Acanthosepion pharaonis. The sequence continues at coordinate 325,563 of CAHIKZ030000566.1, forward strand.
GTCTCTTCTTCATCTGTGAAGAGATTGTCCAGCATTTACTGCCATATAAGAGGACTGATATTATATAAACCGTTCAGCACTTTTTTCTTTTGCCTCAATCCCTTCTTCATCTGTTCCATCATTCACTGCCAAATCCTTTTTCTTCATCTCTTCAAGAGATTGTCCATCATTCACTGCCATATAGGAGGACTGATATTATATAACCGTTCAGCACTCTTTTCTTTGTTTCTGTTGCCTCAAATCCCTTCTTCATCTGTGAGGAGATTGTCCATCATTCACTGCCATATAGGAGGACTGATATTATATAACCGTTCAGCACGCTTTTCTTTGTTTCTGTTGCCTCAAGTCTCTCCTTCTTCATCTGTGGAGGAGATTGTCCATCATTCACTGCCATATAGGAGGACTGATATTATATAACCGTTCAGCACCCTTTTCTTTGTTTCTGTTGCCTCAAATCCCCTTCTTCTTCATCTGTGAAGAGATTGTCCAGCATTACTGCCATATAAGAGGACTGATATTATATAACCGTTCAGCACTCTTTTCTTTGTTTCTGTTGCCTCAATCCCTTCTTCATCTGTGAGGAGATTGTCCATCATTCACTGCCATATAGGAGGACTGATATTATATAACCGTTCAGCACCCTTTTTTCTTTGTTTCTGTTGCCTCAAGTCTCTTCTTCATCTGTGAGGAGATTGTCCATCATTCACTGCCATATAGGAGGACTGATATTATATAACCGTTCAGCACTCTTTTCTTTGTTTCTGTTGCCTCAAATCCCTTCTTCATCTGTGAGGAGATTGTCCATCATTCACTGCCATATAGGAGGACTGATATTATATAACTGTTCAGCACCCTTTTTCTTTGTTTCTGTTGCCTCAAATCTCTTCTTCATCTGTGAAGAGATTGTCCATCATTCACTGCCATATAGGAGGACTGATATTATATAACCGTTCAGCACTCTTTCTTTGTTTCTGTTGCTTCTTCATCTGTGAGAGATTGTTCATTCTTTAGGAGGACTGATATTATATAACCGTTCAGCACCCTTTTCTTTTGTTTCTGTTGCTTCAAGTCTCTTCTTCATCTGTGAGGAGATTGTCCATCATTCACTGCCATATAGGAGGACTGATATTATATAACCGTTCAGCACTCTTTTCTTTGTTTCTGTTGCCTCAAATCCCTTCTTCATCTGTGAGGAGATTGTCCATCATTCACTGCCATATAGGAGGACTGATATTATATAACCGTTCAGCACTCTTTTCTTTGTTTCTGTTGCCTCAAATCCCTTCTTCATCTGTGAGGAGATTGTCCATCATTCACTGCCATATAGGAGGACTGATATTATATAACCGTTCAGCACTCTTTTCTTTTGTTTCTGTTGCTGCCTCAAATCCCTTCTTCATCTGTGCCTCAAATCCTTCTTCATCTGGAGAGATTGTCCATCATTCACTGCCATATAGGAGGACTGATATTATATAACCGTTCAGCACTCTTTTCTTTGTTTCTGTTGCCTCAAATCCCTTCTTCATCTGTGAGGAGATTGTCCATCATTCACTGCCATATAGGAGGACTGATATTATATAACCGTTCAGCACCCTTTTCTTTGTTTCTGTTGCCTCAAGTCTCTTCTTCATCTGTGAAGAGATTGTCCAGCATTTACTGCCATATAAGAGGACTGATATTATATAACCGTTCAGCACTCTTTTCTTTGTTTCTGTTGCCTCAAATCCCTTCTTCATCTGTGAGGAGATTGTCCATCATTCACTGCCATATAGGAGGACTGATATTATATAACCGTTCAGCACTCTTTTCTTTGTTTCTGTTGCCTCAAATCCCTTCTTCATCTGTGAGGAGATTGTCCATCATTCACTGCCATATAGGAGGACTGATATTATATAACCGTTCAGCACTCTTTTCTTTGTTTCTGTTGCCTCAAATCCTTCTTCATCTGTGAGGAGATTGTCCATCATTCACTGCCATATAGGAGGACTGATATTATATAACCGTTCAGCACTCTTTTTTTTGTTTCTGTTGCCTCAAATCCCTTCTTCATCTGTGAGGAGATTGTCCATCATTCACTGCCATATAGGAGGACTGATATTATATAACCGTTCAGCACTCTTTTCTTTGTTTCTGTTGCCTCAAATCCCTTCTTCATCTGTGAGGAGATTGTCCATCATTCACTGCCATATAGGAGGACTGATATTATATAACCGTTCAGCACCCTTTTCTTTGTTTCTGTTGCCTCAAGTCTCTTCTTCATCTGTGAGGAGATTGTCCAGCATTCACTGCCATATAGGAGGACTGATATTATATAACCGTTCAGCACCCTTTTCTTTGTTTCTGTTGCCTCAAGTCTCTTCTTCATCTGTGAAGAGATTGTCCAGCATTTACTGCCATATAAGAGGACTGATATTATATAACTGTTCAGCACTCTTTTCTTTGTTTCTGTTGCCTCAAATCCCTTCTTCATCTGTGAGGAGATTGTCCATCATTCACTGCCATATAGGAGGACTGATATTTATATAACCGTTCAGCACTCTTTTCTTTGTTTCTGTTGCCTCAAATCCCTTCTTCATCTGTGAGGAGATTGTCCATCATTCACTGCCATATAGGAGGACTGATATTATATATAACCGTTCAGCACTCTTTTCTTTGTTTCTGTTGCCTCAAATCCTTCTTCATCTGTGAGGAGATTGTCCATCATTCACTGCCATATAGGAGGACTGATATTATATAACCGTTCAGCACCCTTTTCTTTGTTTCTGTTGCCTCAAGTCTCTTCTTCATCTGTGAGGAGATTGTCCAGCATTCACTGCCATAGGAGGACTGATATTATATAACCGTTCAGCACCCTTTTCTTTGTTTCTGTTGCCTCAAGTCTCTTCTTCATCTGTGAAGAGATTGTCCAGCATTTACTGCCATATAGGAGGACTGATATTATATAACCGTTCAGCACTCTTTTCTTTGTTTCTGTTGCCTCAAATCCTTCTTCATCTGAGGGAGATTGTCCATCATTCACTGCCATATAGGAGGACTGATATTATATAACCGTTCAGCACTCTTTTCTTTGTTTCTGTTGCCTCAAATCCTTCTTCATCTGTGAGGAGATTGTCCATCATTCACTGCCATATAGGAGGACTGATATTATATAACCGTTCAGCACTCTTTTCTTTTGTTTCTGTTGCCTCAAATCCCTTCTTCATCTGTGAGGAGATTGTCCATCATTCACTGCCATATAGGAGGACTGATATTATATAACCGTTCAGCACTCTTTTCTTTGTTTCTGTTGCCTCAAATCCCTTCTTCATCTGTGAGGAGATTGTCCATCATTCACTGCCATATAGGAGGACTGATATTATATAACCGTTCAGCACCCTTTTCTTTGTTTCTGTTCCATCTGGTGGCCTCTTCATGTGAAAAGTTTGTGCAGCTTTCACAGCCATATAAGAAGACTCATATTGCATAACACTTCCACATTCTTTACTTTGTTTCGAACGAGATTTTCCCGTTTCTTAATACTTTGCTTAACTTTCAGAGGGCACCTTTCCCTATCCCAATGTGTTCAATTTCCTCATTTGCTATACTGAAATGATTACAACTAATTCATCGTTCAAGATACCGGAAGATTTTAGAATTCATTATTTTCACAATCTCTTCACGAATAATCTTGGATGCACCAAAATTCTGGAAGTGCATGAATTCTTCTAAAATATTACCCCGGAAGATTTAAAGGCATTTATGTCAGAATCTATACAACGCAATCGGGTGCTCTGATTCAGGCAAACATCCTTACGGGCAATACTTCTCCCAGAGCTGAAAAAAGGAGGGGAGGTGAAAGGTCAGGATAACTCCCTGTTGCTTGATGTGTCCGAAAGGGGAACTGTCGAGAGAGATAGAATGATGGGGGTGTACATTAAATCGACCTTGGCTCAGATTTGCCTCCGCGAGAAAGCAGATAAAATCAATAACTGGAGAACGCAATCGACCTCCGATAAATACGATTTGTTAGGAATGTATTTTTTTTCCAAATACAAATTTTTTAATATCGTAATTTTGACGCTGGTAAACTTCTGCTGTTTCTAAACAGAAATAAGTTACTGAAGGAAATATGTCGTCCAGTAAGTGTATCTGGAATATATATATATATATATATATATATATATATATATATATATGTGTGTGTGTGTGTGTGTATGAAGAAATATATACGGAAAAAACAAACAAAAATCCTAATATTCAATTATGCTGTTTTAATGTTAATATGTCAACGTCGGACGTTTCGGTCTAACAGACCATCTTCAGGACATATTCATAAAACATAATTAACATAGACCATATACAATTCAACATGAAAAAGACGATGGACATAAGAGCAAGACCATCCAAACAGATAACTGAAATCTTTATATTAACATTAAAACAGCATAATTGCATATTAGGATTTTTGTTTGTTTTTTTCCGTATATTTTTCTTCATACTGTCGGATCTATATCCATATATTTACATATATATATATATATATATATATATATATATATATATATATATATATATGGTTGGACTCTATCTCTGATATTGAGCTCTTTCTAATAAGTACCTTGCATATAATATATAAATAATTATACATATATATATATTTATTTATATTTATATACTTTTACACACACACACACACACACACACACACACACACACATATATATATATATATATATATATATATATATATATATACACGTGTCATTAAATAATATAGTGTTGTCTATTTATTTTATGTAAATTTTTTTCGTAACGTCTGATAAATTTAATAACATTATCGTTGAACGAAGAAAGTAATTCACAATATTGATCCATATTTTTTTTAATACAATCTAAGCTTTCGGCTTACATAAGCCATTATCGAAAATGTCAATTACAATATATTAAGCAATATACGGACAAGACAGTGATGATAGTCTGTCAATGTTTACATAGATGATTTCTAAGCAACGATAAACACGTGCATATAAAACGCTAGAAGCGAAAATCACACCGCATCTCATGACGTCTCACATGACCACACGAGAGTGAATTGGAGAAGTATGAAGTATGGGTAGCCATTGGTATAAACCAATGGCTTTTTTACCAATAATATATTGTTATATATATATATATATATATATATATATATATATATATATGTGTGTGTGTGTGTGTGTGTGTGAATATGTATAAATAAAATAAATATATATATATATATATATATATATATATATATATATATATATATATATATATATATATATGCAAGTCGAAACAAATTGTGACACAAAGCCGAGGTTTAATTGTTTGCTTTTCGGCAAAATAGTAAAAAAAAATTTGGTCTAGCTCCGTGAGCACTTCACTTTCGTGGGGACGCCTCAGACACCACGTAAAGACCCCAGCCGCCTTCCGAAGGAAAGGTACTCTCTGCGATAAGACTGGCTCTAGGGTCTCGCTCCCCGCCCCGAAACTTTTATACATGTTGATTTCAAAAATTTCTCACCCGGGGAGTCACAAGCCATCGAAGGAAAACGGGGTAGGCAGCGTTTTTTTAAGTTACCAAAAATCAGGGAATTATCCAGTTTAAATGAAAATTTAAGTACATATTCAGTAATTATTTACTTTTATAATGAACAGCGTTTTTTTTTTAATTTTAAAAAAAATCTTAGAAAATGCTATTCTTTTTGTAGCAAGCACCAATAATTTCATAACTAAATTTTACTCAAAAAAAAAGAAAAAAATAAATCGCAAATTCATACAATACCCTAGAGATTAATCACAGACGAATCTCTGTTGGAAAAAAAAAATTACAAAGATTCCAACACAACACAAACGGGATTGCCTTAAAAATTTGTTTTAAAACAATATTTCAGTTTTCGGGAGTTTTTTTCATGTGTTGAATCTTTAAACATTTTTTTAAAAAATTTTTGAGCGATCGTTTTCTTTGTTTTATCTTTCTAGAAATGTAATAAAAAAATAGGGACTATTATTTGAATTACTGTGGACTTCTGGTCAGTATTACTATTAGCAAAAACCAAAAAAAAAAAAAATCAGAACTCATCCATTGTGAATCAATTTAAAAAAATAAGCGCTACTGAATACAAATGTAATATAGGGACTATTATTTGAATTACTAGCCGTGGACTTCTGGTCAGTACTATTAGCAAAAAAAAAAAAGAAAAAAAAAAAAAAAAGAAGAAAAAAAAATCACAACTCATCCATAGTGGATGATGTCGGATAAAAAATGGATTTTAACGAGATATATTTTACCTCTTAATTAATTTAAAAGAAGTGTTCAGAAAAAAAATCAATTTAAAAAAATAAGCGCTACTGAAATTAGCACTTCTGCACCTCCATACCGAATAGACATAGGGTCACCACGCGCTTGAGAGTTTCAGGGTAGTAAGCACCTACCAATTATTATAGTTGATGATACACTATATAAGTTATGCAGAAAAAAAAGTAAAAATACAAAAAAAAAAAAAAAACACTGCTAAAATTAACCCTTTTGGGGCTCCAATCTCGTCAGGAGTTCCTGCGTAGTACTCACCGCCCCGGCCATGCAGATACACGACCTGTAATATAGATTGATGACTGACAACGTAACGTCAGTTTAAAAATAATTTTTAAAAAATGGCGGATGGCTGTAAAACAGTGCTGAAAAAGATGGCAGAGGCCACAACGGGGCCTCAAAAAACGCCCCAACCCGGTGTGGTGTTTCGGGAGTAAGTCTGCTGGCATGGACCGCTACCGCTTAAACTGATCTGGGGCTCGCATGTAACCATGTAGATGTCTGTGATCAACATAGGGCCAGGTCGCACCACGTTGTTTTTCGTGGCAAGCAGGTTTTCACTAGGTGGAGACCTTTGTTAACCTCACATTTTTTTCATTTCATAGTTTTCTTTCCCCTAGACTGGTTGCCGATCAAAGTTACACAAATCTTCTCTAGTCTGTGGGAAGAGCTGTTTCATGCCTTTCCAAGGTTGTTTGGGGCAAAGAGAACCGGACAGACTTGGGCTAGAAATCGAACGCAACTCGCTCGTCCTGACTTTCACGCTGACTCGTTATCACCGGGTAGAGCCGAATTTTTCAACCCTCATTAAAATCAACTAAAAGAATAAAAAAGGAATAACCCGCGAAAGGTGACCACTTATATTATACACTGGCTTAAAAGCCGCCCTATCAGGAAGCTTTTAAACTAGCTCCTGCGGAGGACTCTTGATTGGGCCTTCGTCTTGTTCGGGAAGTTAAGAGTCCATTTTCAGCGTTGTAACCTCACCCTCATGCCGTTTGATCTGGGTTTTCATCTTCGCTGGACTTTCTTTTCCTCGCTACAGCCGTGGCTTTTTTTTAATTCCAATCTGGACATCTGTTGGCGGAGATTTCTCTTTGCGAGGCACACTGCTGCTGTATGAAATAGGCAACAATAAACTACAGGACTCAAAATTGATCGCTGCATTTAAGTATTGCATTAATATTTAAACTTACATTTTAAACGTTCAACGATAAGTCTTTTGCCGCCACTTAATTTAAAGACAATTTGATGTACGTAGGTCCTTATTTTCCGTACAAACAATTATTTTTATTTTATAAGTGACTTTTGCAGGATTTCACAATTACTTTCGATTATTCTCAAATTTGTTTCCAACTGGCAGCATGGCCGGGCGTTCAAAAATCGTACGACTCATACAGCAATCGCTATCACTTGACTTAAAATATTTCTGCCCTTCCTTGCCTTTAAAGGAGTGCCCTTTGACGTGCTGATGTTGCTACATGCCTAACTTCTTGCTTATCTCACACTGCGAATTTTTTCTAAGCTCTATACTAAACATTAAATCTGTTACGAAAAAAGAACTAAACAAAATGAACACAAAACGATCAGTTTTAAAAAAGAACTCGTAACTGGAAAAAACGAATGAAAAAAGAATGTTAACAACAAATACTTTTTCACACCCAACCCAGTTCTGCGGAATCAGAATCAACGTTGAGTTTAAACAAGCGAATGAGCCAATTGGAGTAAAGTGCCATGCAGATTTAAATTTTTCCCACTTGTGACGAATGCAGCTATCGATTATTTTTGCATGCTAGTTAATATTCGTGTCAGTAAGTTGTTGGCTCTCACGCTGGTCAATATAATCTTCCTGCCTATCCGTGGCAGCCAGCGATAGGCTCTCACTCTGGCCAGTAGAAAATGGCCGCAAACTACATGAAAAGTGCTGTAGAAGCATGAAAAATCGATTATTTCCACTATCGATGGGAGTTGGGAAATGCAAAGTCGGTCTTGGCCTTCCCGCTAACTTGGAGCATGTGCATGTAAATTTTGGTGCAAATCCGTCGAAAATTGCGGCCGTGAATTCGTTACACACACACACACACACACACACACACACACACACACACACATACACGTACATTCTGCTTTTATAGATAGAGATTTACAGAAATTGTTATCGTACAAAAAATTCGTCGCAAAAAATCACGTAAATATATCGCCGAAAACAATCGGAGTAATGAAAATTTGGTAACCCACAATTTCAGGATTGTGTGTCCGGATCAGGTCCGAAATGTTTTTAATTTGCTCACGGAGTCGGCCTTATTCGAAAATGCTATGATTTATTAGGCTCTAGCAATAAAGTTGAACAATTTTATTTTGAAACACTGAGAACTGTATTTTTTTTATTTAAACATGAGCTATTGAAAGTTAGAGAATTATGCCCCTTTAATTGTTTTTATCAGTAGAAGCCAAAATGGCGGAATTCGAAAACAATAGCAGTAATGAAATCTTTGGAATCCATGATTTCCGGATTGCTTGTCCGGATCCGGACCAGATTTTTTTATTTTTTAATTTGCTCACAGAGTCGGCCTGATTCCAAAATGGTATGCTATGTCGGGCTACGGCTTCTAGGAGTAAAGTTGAAAAAGTGTGATACAATGACACACTGACACTTGTATTTATTATATAGAAGAGAAGAAAACGTCTGGGAAAATGACATATGAACTGGCGTCATTTTCCAAACGTCGTTTAGCAGAAAGCGTCAAGTATGGTGTCCTCATTGAAAACTGAAATCACTACAATTAACCCGTTATTCATCACCCCGGATCGAAGCGTCGAAGTCATTACGGAGTCTGAACACAGTGAATGGCTGTAACACTCAAGGCGAGAAAGATTTCACGTCTTTGAGAAGTGAAGAGGTGACATAAAGTTGAACGTGTACAGATCACATTTGCCTGCAAATAAAATTGCTCACGCAGAGGAGAGTTTAGCATTCTCTGCTCATATATATATATATATATATATATATATATATATATATATATATATATATATATATATATATATAAGAAATTTCCTCTCCCAAAATGTACCATACATATCTATTGCTGCTACATATGGTCTGGTGCCCTTGCTATTTACCTTGAGCTCCTTGATAAAATCGTAAGAAAAATCAGCAATATTATTGGTCCTCAGCTGGCTTCTCGGCTTCAGTCACTTTCCCACAGCTGTAAGGTGGTCTCTCTGTGTCTTTTCTATTGAATTTTTAAATATATCAAATTTTATTTTATTGTTGTTGTATTTTTCGTTCGTTTTTGTTTGTATTCTTTTCGTTTCGAAAATAACTGTCTATTCTTTTAAAATGAAACCAATCATCGTTGGTAACTATTTGTAGAAATGTTACATTTACACAGTCATCTTAAAAACCGTCTGTTTCATTTTTCCTTCTAAGGCTGACATGAAGTAGAGAGGTTAGACTGAATCCATTGCTGGAATCTGGAATCTATCTTACATATCTATAAGTATATCATTCGTCCATGCTTAGAATATTGCTGCCACATAGTGCTATTTATCTAGAGCTCTTTGATAAAATCTAAAGAAGAATCAGCAATATTATTGGCCCTCATCTGCTCTCTTGGCTTCAGTCACTTTCCCACCGCAGCAAGGTTACGCCTCAGTGACTTTTCTATAAATAATTTAATGGTAATTGTCCGGATGGTCTTTTCGCTATGGTGCCTAGACTTCTTAAATTTAAGCGCAGTATTTGATTGGCATCTCGATCTCCTCGATTTAGAGTTCAGCTGGCTAGGTGTGGCCGTAAGTTTTATGCTAAAAGTTTCTTTTCTCTCACTTCTTGCTTGTGGAACTCCCGTCTGGATTCATGCTTTCCACACCAAATTTGATCTGCAAAAATTTAATGCAATGCCAATCGCTATCTACTGCCTTTCTGATTATTCTTTCAGCTCACCATTAATGTTTGTGTTTCTAATTCTTCCACATCCAGTAACAACTAGTGTCTTAGTGGCTTTACTGACTTGCATGGAGTGAAACCGATTATATACATATATATATATATATATATATATATATATATATATATATATATATATAGATAGATAGATAGATATATATATATATATTAACTGATTTAAAATGTAGTTTTTTCGCTACACAGTAATAACCATGTTTCAAAAATGGAAGCTAAAAGGCTTCAAATTTAATTCTGTAATTAAATTAAAACATTAGTTCCATTTCATCCTGAAGCGAATTTTTTAATTATTTTTTTAAATTATATATATATATATATATATATATATATATATATATATATATATTGTGCTTTTTAAGCAGCAATCCTTTTTTATACATGTTTTCTTTAAAGACAAATTTCAAGTTACTATGATTAAGGTTTTTATTTAATTTTTCTTGTGTTCGAACAAGTGTTTTCTTTTTTGTACGCAGAGTGTGTAAATATTGTGCAAATGTTCTATAATTCTATATATACTTTTAGCCATTATCAAGGATGATTTTATTTTTTCAATTTAAATGGGAGCGTAGGTTGTGTGTATGTTTTTAGTGTTATAGAGATATTTTATTGTCCGAACACAGCGAGCACATTGTGGCCGTGTTCGTAGTTAACATTATTAAGTGTTAGCTTCATTTTTTTATTATTAAGGCTTCCATTACTTTTAATCCTTTTTTCACTTGTGGATGAGGTTATTATGTTTGTATTTTCTACTAGTATGTTTCGGATGGAGTCTGGTAAGTTTGTGGGTGTGTCTTTAAATGGGTTCTAATAGATCCGCCTTCAGATCGATGTAACGTAAGGCGTCTGGATAGGCATGTAGTCGTGTGACCGATGTAATTATCTATGAATTCGGTTTGATCAGAAACACAGTTTTACACACTCTGTGTCCCAAAATTAAAACACTTGTTCGAACACAAGTAAAATTATATAAAAAGCATGATCGCAGTACCTTCTGTGTCGTCTTTTAATGCAACACACACACATCCATCTATATATATATATATATATATATATATATATATATATATATATATATATATATATATATATATATATATATATATATATATATATTAAGACATTTTTATGTTTATACATTCTTTTTATATATAGAAATATTTAAGTAAATGCTCTGTTTATAATAAACAGTATTAAAAAAACATTTACTGGCCTGAATGTCCGAGAAAATTTCATACAAAATATTCGTCCTCCAACAGGATTCGAACCTGTAATTGTGTATATATATATATATATATATATATATATATATATATATATATATATATATATATATATATATAAACAGAATATAACGTCCCCGACAGAAATCGAATCTGTATAGTTTCGGATCCGTCATTTAGCCTGACGTGCCTTTAACCGATATGACCACACAGGAGCGTTCGGCTGGCAAGGTAGATTTTATTGTTTTTAAACTACAATCTTCCATGAATCTCTCACGTACATTCATATCTGCTCATGGCGTATTCAAATGTAAACAAATGACGTCACACATTATTTTAAGATATTTTTATGTTTACACATTCTTTTTATAGTTACAAATATTTAAGTAAATGCTCTGTTTATGATAAACTGTATTAAACAACCTTTAACGGCCTGAATGTCCAAGAAATTATCATAGAAAATATTCGTCCCCCGAAAGGATTCGAACCTGTAATTTGTGTGTGTGTATATATATATATATATATATATATATATATATATATATATATATATATATATATATATATATAAACACAATTAATAATAATAATAATAATACTAATCATGATAATGATGACTTTCCTGTTTTAATATGTAGTTGAATCTTAATTCTTCAGTTAATGATTGAAAAAACATATCGCGCGTTCTATGACAATAAATATACCCTGCAAATTCACTTATCGCATCTTTAAATTAATTGAGCAAAACAACTTTAACAAAATATTGCAATAACAATCATGAATATGAATGATAGTCGTTGTTTTTTAAGAAGTAAGGGGATACAAAGGAAAATATTTTATGTTAACGGCCGTAAAACACGTCTATCTACCTTTGTCCTTTCTTTCTTTCATTTTTTTTTTCTGACTGAAACGAAGCGACGTCTCTGAACTGTGTTTCGATTTTCGCTGGTCATCATTTTAAGAAGTGGGTACAAATGAATAGATTTATCAGTTCGCTGACACAGCCGTTAAACACTTCTATCGTCCCACCTTTTTTTCATTCATTTTCTCACTGAAACCAAGTAGCGTCTCTGATTATGGGCTTTGTTTTTCCACATAATCAAAACGGAATAGACGGTTATCTATGAGCTATGGGCTGGTGGCGTTAAGCATTTTTAAGAAAGAAGGGAAGATAGAACTGCTTAACGTTACCAGCCCATACCTCATTGATATTTGACTATTCAATTTAGATTACGTGCAAAAACAAGACTCAGATTTGGCTTGGTTTCTGTCTTTCATATGCTCACTGAAACAAACTGATGTATTTCCACGCGACCAAAAGGAGATCATTCATGAGATATTGGTAAGAGGTAACGGTCGTGCAAACTAATCAAGGGAGGGAAAAGCACAATTACAATAGTCGTACTCAAAATATCACATATTTGCTATTTGAGGTATCATAATTCTTAATGATCCTGTCGAGTTCCTCGACAAAACGAGAAAATGTCCGATGACATTCTTCTGTTGGAGATTGTCCAGCATTCACTGCCATATAGAAGGGCTGATATTATATAACCGTTCATCACCCTTTTCTTTGTTTCTGTTGCCTCAAGTCTCTTCTTCATATGTGAGGAGATTGTCCAGCATTCACTGCCGTATAGAAGGACTGATATTATATAACCGTTCTGCACTCTTTTCTTTGTTTCTGTTGCCTCAAGTCTCTTCTTCATCTTCACTGCCATATAGGAGGACTGATATTATATAACCGTTTAGTACCCTTTTCTTTTTTGCCTCAAGTCTCTTTTTGTTGGTAAGGAGATTGTCCAACATTCATTATCATATAGGAGGACTGATATTACGTAAAAGTTCAATTCACTTTTCTTTGTTCTAACGAAATTTTCCAGTTACTTAATGCTTTTGTGGGGTGGCATTTTTCCCTCTCCCAATTTGTTCAATATCCTTCTTTGAAATCAATAGACGGAGGTATTTGAAGTTTTTAAATTTTTTTATTCCCACAATCTATTTTGGAGTAATTATGGATAAAGCAAAATTCTGGAAGTACATGAATTCTTCTAAAATACCACCTCGGAAGATTTAAAGCATATATATTTCAGAATCCATATAACGCAATTGAGTGCATTGCTTCAGGCAGCACCCCCGGGCAATATTTGTTCCAGAGCTAAAAAAAAAAACGGGGAAAAGTCAAGGTAAATCTTTTTTTTTTCTATCTTTCTTTCTATTTTTCTGTCTTTCTATTTTTTTTCTTTGTCTTTCTTCCTCCCCCTTTTTTTTCTTTGTCCGTCTTTCTTACTTTCAGTCTTTCATTCTTGTTGTCTGAGTTTATTTCTTTCTTTCTTTCTTTCTTTCTTTCTTTCTTTCCTTCTTTCTTTCTTTTTTGCTTTCTTTCTTGTTGTCAATCTTTTTTCTTTCACTAAGTGTTTCTCTCCTTCTGTCTTTTTCTTGTTTCTTTCTTTCTCTCAGTTTTTCTTTCCTTCTATCTTTCTTTCTATCTTTCTTTTTGTCTACCTTTTTCCTTCCTTCTTTTTTTCTTTCGTCTTTCTTTCTTTCATTCTTTCTTTTTTCTTTCTTTCTTTTTTCTTTCTTTCTTAAGCTTTCGTTATTTTCTTTCCTTTTTCTTTCTTTTTGGCTCTTTTTTTTTTTTTTTTTGGTTTCTCCTTCCAACTAATTTTTCTATTTCTCTTTCTTTTTCCTTCAAAATCAAACAGCGTCTTTGATAGAGTTTTTTTGTTTTCTTTTCTCGGCAAGAGACAAGCAATCGTTTGCCAGTCTATCCCAGCCATTCAACAGGCCTATATTTTTTTTTAGGTAACAGCAAGGCACAACGAACGTGCTAACTATGAAACTAAAGAAGAAACAGAATAATATTATGATAAAAATAATAATAATAATAATAATAATACCTGCTAATAAAATCACATGATATAACGAATAACAAGGTGAGCAGAACAACGCCAATCCTTCGCCTATACTTAGAATATTACTGCTACATATGTTCCGGTATTCCTGATATTGAACTAGATTTCCTTGATAAAATCCAAAGTAGAATCAGCTATAGTATTGGTCCTGATCAGGCAGCTCGTCTTCAGTCACTTTTCCCATCGCCGTAACTTTTCCCACCTGTGATTTTATTATAAATACTTTCATGGTAATATTTCGGATGTGTTAACTTAGCTTGGGGATGTATGTTCATTGGCCCATTTTATTTCTTTAGTTTCATTTTCCATCAATCGGATGTCTAGCCACACTAATGAACTGTGACACAGCGAAACAGTCTGTGTGCGGATGTCTATATATATATATTGTTGAAACTTGAATAAAGCATGGAATAATAATAATACAACACAAAATGTACTTAAACAAAATGTATTGACACAAGAAGGTGTACACAATATTTACAGATAGTTTGGTATATTCTTGGGAAGACCGTTCCTGTAGAATGGGTTGACATTAGTCGCAGTCGGGCAGAGTCTCTGGATTGGATCTCTTCTCCCTCCTTTGACGTATTTTTTGTTTATGGTTATTAAAACGAAATCTAAAATTGTTTCCAGACTCACCAATATATCCACTATTAGGACATACGTTGCAGAATAAATAATAGATTACGTTATGGGTATCGCAGGTGAGGTTAGGTGGCTGTATCCTGATATTGGTGTTGGGTACGGAAAATGTATTAGCTATTATTAAATTTTGCAAACTAAGCAACGAGGTCAAAACAACTCTTATTCCCCCATAGCTAAACACTACAATCAATCAGGACACACATTAGAAAACTGCAAATGTTTATTAATAGATTCCGATTTTACTTCTACATTCACAGGCAGAAAAAAAGAAACATATTGGATTTTAAAATTAAATACACATAAACTAGGGTTGAATAGGGACTTAGGTGTTTTAAATCTTTATAAATATTTCAATAGTTAAGCAATTTTTTTTTAATTTTTTTTTAGATATAGTAAAAAATGGTTTTAAATATTTATGACAGTTAGATTTAAGTTAGGAATATCCGAACAGTGACGTTCCATATCACGTGACGTCCGCGTCTCGCGAAGGACGCTACTTGCTAATAAACAGTAATTTTAATTTATTTCTAACAGTTATTTCTGATGAAAATTGAGGACAATTTGAAATATCAAATATATATATAAATAAATAAAAAAAAACATTATAATTTTTCATAAAATAAAACATTATAATTTTTTATTTGAAATCACATATTTTTAATGGCGACATATATACATATATCAGGTATATCGTCTCAAGTTTTTGATTTTATAAGGAAAAAAACATATTGATGAAGAAAGTATACTAGCATTTTAACATCAAATAAACTGAAAAATTACAGACAAGTTTTTCTTCAAGGATCTATATATATATATATATATATATGTTTTCAAATTGAATAATGTATGTAAATCATATGCTGCCTAATAGATGTTTAATCATAAAAAAATTCCTATAAAAAAAAATGCGAAATTATTGGCGACATCCATGACATAAAAAGAAATACATAAAAATAGAATATGGATTTAATCCACATCATCCAAATATTAAATAAAATCGTTAAAAAATTTGAAAACTTAGTTTTGATTTTATAAGGAAAAAAACAACCGTGATGATGGAGATATTCAAAAAACATCTTTCGGTCGACATACAAGTATATCGTCTCAAGTTTTTGATTTTATAAGGAAAAAAACACATGCTGATGATGGATGGAAGACTGTACTAGCATTTTAACATCAAATAAACTGAAAAACTACAGACAACAAGTTTTTCTTCAAGGATCAAACTCGCACTATGGATGAACAGGATTTTAATGCATATATATTATGTTTTCTAGCGATGGATGTCGACAATAATCGCATTGATACTTCTGATTAATTCTATGTGTGATTATTCTTTGTATGTAAATCATATGCTGCCTAATTTTTTATATATATATATATATATATATATATATATATATATATATATATATATATATATCGAGTTTAATTCATTACCTCTTCGTCACCGAGGGCGTTGGTACAGTTGTTATGACGCTTGCGTCATAACGTAGTGGATATGCACTGTTGATGTTTTTTAGATATAGGATGAAACGGCCGTCCAGTTCTTTCTGCATTCGGTTACGTTTATTTCTAACCTCGATGAATTACTTAATTATGATATATATATATATATATATATATATATATATATATATATATATATATATATATATATCACTTGGGTTTAATTAAATAATTTAGATATATCATGTCTGTTAGCTTTCGTTGTGATCCTTTCGAGTGAGTTCATGTGCTTGGTAGCCTTAGAAAATTGATTAAGAAAAATACCAAAATTTTCTTTCAAATAGTTTGTATTTTCCCAAGTACTTTCAATCTCATCTGAGACCATCTTCAGGGGCTTACGTTGTCTGTGAGTATGTATATATGACTTTATGCAGCGTTCTAGATTTCAATGTTCACAAGATTTTAGGGGGATTTTTTCAGCCCAGTATAAGAGAAGTAACTTTTACCATTTTTGCTCATGCATATATAATTTTCAGACTGTGCAAGATAGATAGATAGATAGATAGATAGATAGATAGATAGATGTGAATAGAGACATATCGGGAGATAAATAGATGTGAAAAACTGTGACTGATTGAAAAAGATACATGCATACATTCAGACATACATAGATGTGAACGGAGACATAATTATAGTGAGAGAGTGAGAAGAAGAGATATGAAAAAAACTGATAGATAGATAGATAGATAGATAGATAGATGTGAAAAGCTCGATATGGAGGGCTATGAACAGATTGGCATAGATATATACCATAGATAGATAGATATAGATAATGAAGAGACATAGATAGATAGATAGATAGATAGATAGATAGATAGATAGATAAGGAACAGAATGAGATAGATAGATAGATAGATAGATAGATAGATAGATAGATAGATGTGAAAAGCTCGATATGGAGGGCTATGAACAGATTGGCATAGAGATATATACCATAGATAGATAGATATAGATAATGAAGAGACATAGATAGATAGATAGATAGATAGATAGATAGATAAGGAACAGAATGAGATAGATAGATAGATAGATAGATAGATAGATAGATAGATAGATAGATATGAACAGACTGAGATAGATGTTAATAAGGACAAGTCCAACCCACAAAACAGAGAGGCCGCTGTATTCTGCCCATTGGACAAAATCAAGAGGCGCTCTCGTTAAGGGAGTGGGAAAAGGATAAAAAATTATACGGCCATGGAAAAATATAAACATATAAAATTAGCGTATAGAAATCCTGTCCCATACGCTAATTTTATAGATAGATAGATAGATAGATAGATAGATAGATAGACTGACAGACAATGGGCCGAGATAGATAGATATAAACAGACTGAGATAGATAGATAGATAGATAGATAGATAGATAGATAGATAGATAGATAGATAGATTTTATCAGAGATCCAAGGATAAAGGGTTGAGTGTGTGAGAAAGGGTGTGAGAGTGTGGGGAAAATATTGACACATAGATAAAGTGAGAGAGTGAGAGAAGGATGCAGATGTGAAAGAACAGGTAGACAGGCAGACAGATTGAAATATTGAGATATATAAGCAGATAGCAAGATAGAACGTTCCATAGATAGATATATAGATATGTATAGACGGAGATAGATAGATAGATAGATAGATAGATAGATAGATAGATAGATAGATAGATAGATTAGACGGAGATAGATAGATAGATAGATAGATAGATAGATAGATAGATAGATTAGACGGAGATAGATAGATAGATAGATAGATAGATAGATAGATAGATAGATAGATATGAATAGACGGTGATAGATATGAACAGACGGAGATAGATAGACAGATAGATAGATAGATAGATAGATAGATAGATATGAATAGACTGAGATAGATAGATAGATAGATAGATAGATAGATAAGCGTTTGTTATTTTAGATTGGATTTTACGATTACGATTGAAAGAGCGAATTCTTTGTGCAATTCAATGATTATTTTTGACATTTTTCACATTTAATCGGCCATTTCTGTAAGATTGAATCAAGTCGAAAGATTTTAATGTCACGAAAGTAAAGAATCTAACTTGATTGTTGTTGAAAGAAAGCCAACAATCTGGAAATTGAAGAATCACAAGAGATTTGGCAGACAAATAAAATAGACTCAAAAGAGAGAAAAAAATGATATTTATTCTTGTCTCTTATTAACAAGAGATACAATAATGAGACACGCACACTCACACACACACACACACACACACACACACACATATATATATATATAATATATATATATATATATGTATATATATACATATATATATAAATATATATAAATATATATATATATATATATATATATATATAATGTTTAATTTAGTTACTTATTTACAGCTTGTTTCGTGCAGAAGTTTCCAAAATTGGACACTCTGGAGCTGTATTTTTACGGATTATCTTTTTTTTTTTCGAGTTTATAGCGATTTTTTTTTCATCAGTTTTTTACGTAGACAATAAGGGTAGCTTTATACACAGTCAATTTTTTGAAGCGATTAAAATCATTTATTTTTTAGTTAGAATCAATGCACAGTAATTGAAGGTCACACTATATCTATCTCTCTCTGTCTCTCTCTCTCTCGCTCTCGCTTTCTTTCTCTCTCTCTCTCTCTCTCTCTATATATATATATATATATATATATATATACACATATATATGTGAAAAGTGTGTGTATATAAATATATATAATATATTATAATATTTTTTGTTTTAAAATATGATTCCTTCGCTACATAAGAGTTCTCATGTTTCAAAAAAGAGAGCCGAAACCATCCAAATAATTATTAAAATTAAGTTGAATTGAGGTGTTTAGTCCCATTTCATCTTCAAGCGAAATTTTAGGAATAAGCTATCACTTGGTTTACGTGTGTTTTTAGGCATGGTCCGTCATAACATTCGTTATTGTGGGAGTGGCTAGGCTAGTTTTCTTCGTTAAGGGGTCAGAGAGTTAATTCTTATCAATAGATTCATCATCTTCTGAGAGGTTTTGCTAAGGTTGGGTAGGGTATAAACCTCTCAGCAGATGATGAATCTATAGATAAGAATTAACTCTCTGACCAAACAGACATTTGGGTCACCGACACACATAAATGGTAATGCCAATTATCGAGACAATTTGACATAGAAAAACATAAGAAAAATTAATTCCTTTTAATAATATGTGGAAATATCGACTCTGCCTGATGAAGTGTAGCAAAATTATTGAAAATAAAGCATAATATATGTTTTTAAAAAATCCGCATTATAAAGTATTTTAAACACTTTTCTCTCGTTGGAACTACTATAACCTCTTTCCTATATATATATATATATATATATATATATATATATATATATATATATATATATATATATATATCGGTTTTGTCACTACTATCTATCTATCTATATTCATATTTATTTCAGGCTTTTCATTATATATCTATATGATGTTTTTCATTATCTATCTTTGTTCATATCTATCTATCTATTCTCAGTGCGTTCATATCTATCTATCTATCCTTCTGTCTATCTATATATATTAGTCTGTTCATTATCTATCTATCTCAGTATGTTCATATCCATCTATCTATCTGTCATTATCTGTCTGTCTCTCTGTCTATATCCGTTCGGTATTTATCTATCTATCTATATTAGTCTGTTCATATCTATCTATCTATCTATCTATCTATCTATCTATCTATCTTTGTCTGTTCATATCTATCTATCTATATGTATGTATGTATGTTGGAGAATCAACCAGTACAAAAATGAATTGTTTTGAAAGGCGTAAACAAGAAAGAATAGATTTTTTTTTCAAGTTGCAATGAGAAAATCCGTAGAATGACGGAAGGGTTCTCAGAAAAGAATCAATAACAGAAGGTAAAGAAACGGCTGAATTTTTTTTTAAAACTATGAAAAAAAAACAAAAACAATAAAGAATTTAAAAAAAAAAAAAAGAAAATGAATAGAGAATTGTAAAAATAATCCCACCCTCATACTGACGCATGCGCAGTAGGAACGCGGGCCTTTTCATTAGACTGACGCCATATTAATCACACGAACGGTTAGGCGTCAAGAAAAACGATCTGAAAAAAAAAAAAAAACTTGATCCATTCTTAACTGACATCAGCGGGAACTCTGTCTTAAGTCGATCACTTCCTATATTCATTGATATTTAAACGTATATTTATTAATCTTTTTTTTTTTTTGTTTTTTTTTGGGTTTTTTTTTGCAGTTATTCCCCAGATCGACGATTTGTGAGTTCAAATTTCTGTTAGGACGATTTGTGAGTTCAAATTTCTGTTATGAATTTTCAAGCACAACAAGAATAAGCGATATCACAGATTATACACGGTGCAGATTTTCGGCAATTTGAGACTTAACATAGATCGAGAGAAAATGTCTGGAAAGGAAACCAAACGAATACTTAAATCATATGCGCACGCACGGGCGCACACAGACATATACACACGCGCGCAGACGGGCAAACACAAACAGATATACCTACACACTCGTGCTCACACAAACACACACGGGCACACACAGATATATGAACAGAGATAGACAGACAGACAGATATATGAACAGAGACAAACAGACAGACAGACAGATATATGAACAGAGACAGACAGACAGATATATGAACAGAAATAGACAGACAGACAGATATATGAACAGAGATAGACAGACAGACAGACAGATATATGAACGGAGACAGACAGACAGATATATGAACGGAGATAGACCGAAAGACAGATATATGAACAGAGACAGACAGACAGATATATGAACAGAGACAGACAGACAGACAGACAGACAGATATATGAACCGAGATAGACAGACAGACAGACAGACAGATATATAACAGAGATAGACAGACAGACAGATATATGAACACAGACAGACAGACAGATATATGAACGGAGATAGACAGACAGACAGATATATGAACAGAGACAGACAGACAGATATATGAACAGAGACAGACAGACAGATATATGAACAGAGATAGACAGACAAACAGATATATGAACAGAGACAGACAGACAGAGACAGACAGACAGATATATGAACAAAGATAGACAGACAGACAGATATATGAACACAAACAGACAGACAGACAGTTAGATGTGAACTGAGATGGATAGATATAAACAGACAGATAGATCTGGACAGTTTGAGATAGATAAATACATAGACAGAAAGCTATGAAAAGACCTATGTAGGTAGATACGTAGACAGCGATAGATAGATAAATATGAACAAATTGAGATGCACAGATATATGAACAGAGATAGACAGACAGACAGATATATGAACAGAGACAAACAGACAGACAGACAGACAGATATATGAACAGAGACAGACAGACAGATATATGAACAGAAATAGACAGACAGACAGATATATGAACAGAGACAAACAGACAGACAGACAGACAGATATATGAACGGAGACAGACAGACAGATATATGAACAGAGACAGACAGACAGACAGATATATGAACAGAGACAGACAGATATATGAACCGAGATAGACAGACAGACAGACAGACAGACAGATATATAACAGAGATAGACAGACAGACAGATATATGAACACAGACAGACAGACAGATATATGAACGGAGATAGACAGACAGACAGATATATGAACAGAGACAGACAGACAGATATATGAACACAGACAGACAGACAGATATATGATCAGAGATAGACAGACAGACAGATATATGAACACAGACAGACAGACAGATATATGAACAGAGATAGACAGACAAACAGATATATGAACAGAGACAGACAGACAGATATATGAACAGAGACAGACAGACAGACAGACAGATATATGAACAAAGATAGACAGACAGACAGATATATGAACACAGACATATAGACAGAAAGCTATGAAAAGACCTATGTAGGTAGATACGTAGACAGCGATAGATAGATAAATATGAACAAATTGAGATGCATAGATATCAACAGATGCGATAGATAAAAAGACTTATATAAATAAATGTTAACAGAGAAAGATATACAAAGAGAGATAAACAGACTTAGCTAGGTAGCTAGCTAGATAGATAGATAGATAGATAGATAGATAGATAGATAGATAGATACGTACAGACTGTGATACATACAAACAGGTGCAAATAAGAAACAAAGGTATATAATCCTGGCTTATTAAGAGACAGAAATGAATTGATCGTTACATGTAGACAAAATAAATATCTGCTTAAATACGTTGATCCAGATTCAAGATTAATGTAATATATATATATATATATATATATATATATATATATATATATATATATATATATATATTATGAAAGAGACAAAGTTCGACAATTATTTTAAGACATTTTTATGTTTATACATTCATTTTTTATAGATACAAATATTTAAAAATGCTCTGTTTATAATATATATATATATATATATATATATATATATATATATATATATATATATATATCAATGTACGTTAGAAAATCATGGAGAATTGTAGTTTAAAAACAGTAAAATCGAGCTTGCTAACTGAACGCTTATCTGTGGCGAAATCGGTAAAAGCACGTCTGGCTATATGACGCTTCCGTATAGGATACAGGTCCGATTCCTGTCGGAGGACGCATAATTTCTATGAAAATTTCTCGGACATTCAGGCCAGTAAATGCTGTTGTTTATAATAAACAGTATTAACTGCATTTACTCAGAAAGTATAAACAGTTAATATTGTTTATTATAAACAAAGCATTTACTTAAATATTTGTATCTATAAAAAAGAATGTATAAACATAAAAATGTCTTAATATATATATATATATATAGAGAGAGAGATGAACAGGCTAATGTTTTTATATATATACACATTTCATATCTATCTGTAATATATATATATATAGCATATCTATCTGGCTGTCTATTTCAGTCTTTTCGTTATCTACTTTTAACAGATGGAAAGAAAGGTTGAAAGAAAGAGGTATGGCAAAAAAACATAGATAGATAATGAATAGACGGAGATATATATATATATATATATATATATATATATATATATATATATATATATACAGAGAGAGAGAGAGAGAGAGAGAGAGAGAGAGAGAGAGAGAAATAGATAAATGAATTAAGCGGAATAAATGTGAAGAGATGTCTTTTAACGGTCGAAGCCGTGCCCGACTGATTGACACAGAAGTCGACATGACAAAGACTGAAACACATTGACAAAAAAAATCATGATAATTCTAAGAAAAACAATGACATTCTCTTTCTTGCTTCCTCACGCTTTTCTTTGTTCTTTAAAAATGAGTATGGGTCTGCCCAAGATGATCAAAATAGCAAAAAAAAAAAAAAAAAAAAAACGTATGTCACCAAAGTATCGATAATGAAATTGTCAGTTCTCAAGATTTTAAAATAATTATTTTAAGTGACGTCCTTTCTCAGGAATTCGAATCAATGATAGCCGGATAGAGAATCCTTAAATAATAATAAAAAAAATAGAAAATAATTAAAAAGTAAACTAAAAAAAATAATCGATTTTACTTCTTTTTTATTTTTTATTACATCTTAAATTTATTACTTTAACTATGTGATCCCTTTACCATTAATAAATTGTTCTGTTAGCAAAGCTTCTTTGTCATGGTTATGAAAAATCTTTGCCATAATGAATATGTTAATTAACAACTGTGTTATATTAGATTTCTAGGCTGTGTATAATTATTTGTGTTGCAACATACCTACGCACGATAATAGATATGTCCACATTCACATATATACAATAGTAAATACTGTATGTTGGTCTGCAGTTGGAGATTAGTCCCCAGCTGGTCTAACTCTCTGCTTCTCCGGGCAAAAAGGATCCCCAGACGAGGCTATGTCGAAGGGCAGAGTCTCGTTTCGGGAAACAGCTACCCGACCCCGTTTTATACGGGGAATTTTTGACCGAGCCTACGGGCTTGGATACCCCACATTAAATTCGGCCTTGTGCCACTTCTGACCGCGTGGGGCGGTTGGTAGATTCGTCTCCAGCTGTTCAAACTCTGTGCCTCTGGGCAGAGAGGATCCCCAGACAAAGCTACGTCAAAGGGTAGAGTCTCGTTTCGGGAAATAGCTACTCGACCCCGTTTTATACGGGGAATTTTTGACCGAGCCTACGGGCTTGGATACCCCACATTAAATTCGGTCTTGTGCCACATCTGACCTCGTGGGGCAGTTGGTAGATATCCTGCAGTTGGTGATTCATTGTGGAATTCATTTGTCTCACTTCTAGAAGTTGACTACTACTTCTGCGCGCCGCTGGCGAATCTTATATGTGTTGTTCTTGTCCTAAGTATTATCGTTCATTACCAACCTTCGTCTGATTATCCTATTCAGTAACCTTCCCTAGCTTACAACATTTTGGCGACGAGGATAAGCCAAAATTTCAACAATTGGCATAGAGCCGAAAAATATGACATTTTTGTTTCATATATAACTTTCCACCACGGATGTCCCTACTTATTGTTAACATCATATCTACTGGAGATCCGGGAGAGGGAAAATAAAAATCTTTATAAGGTGCCACCATCATAGGATTGGCGATTCTCACACTGAGTTTACGAAAATCTGCTGGATTTGAAGTTAGTCCAGTTTTAAAAACACTGTTCGATATGAAACACTGTCAAAAGCTGCAGTAATATCCTACATGTTGCATCCTTAAAGAGTATACAAACAGACTTAGGTGGTACTCTAGTGAAGGAACAGTAACACGCGCGTAGATGAAGAAAGAGAAGTTTATTGTAAAAGAGAATACACTACTGAAAGACAGGAAATTGGGTAACAGGCTAGTAATTCCCGAAACAAGGATATTTCCTTTACCTCCCCGCGAGGCAGGATGTGGCACAAGGCCATTTATAATACGGGGCAAAACTGAGCCCGTAGGCTCGGGCAAAAATTCCCCGTATAAATTAAATATAATCTTAAGGCCAATGAAAACAAAGAAAAATGCCCTTTACATTATAGCTCAACCACTTATTTGAGTGGAACTTCAAATAATGAAAATAAGAAAAATTAAAAACGTTGTTTTCGCATTTAATAGGGAACATTTGAATCCTGGGAAACAAGATTAAATATTTGATCAAAGGTTTAAGACGATATCTAAAGGAAGTCCTTGTTGGAATTTTTGAGTACTAGTGAGCCAGCCAAAATGAGCTGACTCATTTTTATAGTTTACCAATACAAGGGTTAACCAATCTGAAGGCTCAAAATATTCAATGCGACGTGTATAAAGGCGGCCATGTTTTTTTCCCGAATACTCACGGCCAACCTCTGATATCGAAGACTGATGAATTACAGAACAGCTGCTAGTGGTATTGGCAATATAGGCGGATTCAGTAGAGTGTCTGACTCGTGAGTGTTAATCTTTAACGTTGTTTCATTGAACAGATTATGTACTGCGCTGTATTCTATATTCATAGACTATGGTGAATATGGTCAACAATCGTCATCATCATCATCATCCCTCAACTGTTTCAATCGTCAGTGAGATCTGCACAAACAGAAGAAACCGACAACCTCCCTCCAGGCTAATCTGCTGCCGGTGGAACTCAAGAGTTCTGGAATTATTAGGTCCGTCCACTCTTTGATCTTCTTTAACCAGCTCTTCAGTTGCCATCTCCGCTTGGTCGGCCTTCAACACTTTCTTGCATGATGATCATTGCAGATGCTGCTTATACCGTGTCACGTGGCCAAACCACGCTACCTCTCGACGCTTCATAATGGCGAGGAGGGATTCCTGTCGGAACACGGTAATTTCACTGACTGTACTTTGATATGGAAGACCGAAGAATTACGTAACAGCTGCTGATGGTGGTATTGGCGATATAGTCAGATTCAGTAGAATATCTGACTCGTTAGTGTTTATCTTTAACGTTGTTTCATTGAACAGATTACGTACTGCGCTGTATTCTATATTCATAGACTATGGCGAACATGGTCCACAGGCCTAAAGCATGTAGGAAATGCCCAACATGACGACCCCGTAGGGAATTGCCAGTCTGTCATTATGAATAACTTCAAAATTTCGATGGTCGATACGATCAAATGGTATTCCAAATAGTGAGAAGTGCTTCACAGAGATCATGCACTCTATGGAATTTGAAGTTTATTTCTATAGACTTCTCTTGTCATGTACCTCCAAACATTTTCACTGGTGTTCAGGTCGGGCGAAACCGGAGGACAGCCCAAAAGTATCACGTTATTCGTCATGAAAAACTCCTTTGTCCTACGTGCATTATAGAATGCAATGTTATCCTGCTGAAAGGTCTAGTCATTTCCACACTAGCCAGGGCCTTCCGTCCATAAGGATGTTCTCTACATGCCTACATCACCAGCCGCCGTTTGACATCCCGGCATAATCTGAAGCTTCATTGTTCCTTGGAAGGAGATAACACCACAGATCATGATGGAACCTCCAGTAAAGTGCCAGTTACTTTGGAAGCCATCTGAACTATTCAAGTTTTTTTTTTTTTTCAAAGAACAAAATCGTCTTCCACTTTTCTCTGTCCCATGTTTGTCGCTTGTTTTGTGGTGTGGATGGAGGCGAGGACTTTGATGATGTTACCGCCTTTTAAAGTCTTTCTCTCGGAGAATCCGCTTACTGTTCTTCAGCTGAATTCTGCTTCTGTTAGGGCTTTAATCTGGTTTAATGATCGGCTGATCTTTTGCCTGAAAAGTTATTGAATCCTCTTGCCCAACGCTGATGAAACATTCTTGGGATAGTAATTTTAAAAATTTATTGCTGGTAATTTTAAAAATGTATTGCTGGTAATTTTTTTCTTCAAAAATTCATTACTGGTAATGTTTTATATTATTTACATTATTTGGACTATTGTCCTCATCTTTGTCGCCATATTTATCACAACGTTTCGTCTTTGTACGCTCCGGCCTTCTTCAGGTGGTTGGAATTTCGAACTGAACCCTTTATTTCGCTCACTGGGGTAAACTGTTCTAGTTCCATGTGCCATGTTTGATGGATGTCAGTTATCAGTTATCTCCTCCTGAAGAAGGCCGAAGCGAATTAGAAATGTCAACATGAGGCCAACCATCAAACGCCGAAACGTTTTGATAATAAATGACAAAGATGCGAATAATGTAAACGGAATAAAAATGTCTACCCAAAGTGAGCGATGTTTGATGGACAGATGCTGAAGGGGTAATCAGTTCGAAATTCCAACCATCTGACGAAGGTGGACAATAGTGGGACATAATACAACTGAAAGGCCGAAACGTTTGGCAATAAATATGGCGACAAAGAATAGTCCGAATAATGTAAATGTACATAATACCTCATCTCAGAAATAGAGCTGAAGGCCGAAACGTTGGGATAAATATGGCGACAAAGAGTGAGGACAATAGTCGAATAATGTAAATAGTGTACATAATACCTCATCTCAGAAATATAACCATCTGAAAACGAAATTGGGATAAATACGACAAAAAGGCCGAAATAGTTTGATAATATGGCGACAAAGATGAGGACAATAATAGTGTCCGAATAATGTAAATGAAGGGTCGAAACGTTGGGATAAATATGGCGATAAAATGAGGACAATAGTCATCTCAGAAATATAGACAGATACTGAAAGGCCGAAACGTTGGGATAAATATGGCGACAAAGATGAGGACAATAGTCCGAATAATGTAAATAGTGTACATAATACCTCATCTCAGAAATATAGACAGATTCTCGTAATGTTTTGTTGGTAATAAAATCCATTTTTAAACTTTCATAATGTTTTGACCTGAGTTTGCAGGTTAACTATTTGCCCATATCTGGGACCTTAACAGGTTGCTCCCACACCGGGTCACGGTGGACCTGGGAACACCAGCAATTAAGAGAATATCCACGCTCCTCAAAACAAAAGAAAGCATAGACTGTTGAAGAAAACTCGGAAGAAAGATCTAAATATTGTCTTTGAAATTCACTTCAAGATTTTACGAAATTTTGTCCCGACATAGTATATTTTTTTAATGATTAAGACCTAGTTTTGAAACTAATTTTAATGGGGTCGCTTCATCATCTAGACATAAAATTAACGTATATTAAAGTATGTACTGCTAGCCCTGGCAACGTCGTTGTCCAAATTATCTATGTATCTATCTATCCATCTATGTATCTATCGATCGATCGATCACTCCATCGATCGCTGTTTTTTTATCTATCTATCTATCTATCTATCTATCTATCTATCTATCTATCTATCTATCACAGTTTATAATCTATCTATCTATCGTATATACTTGCATATCATGTGACTTTTGAAGATCTAATTTTGAAGCTAACTTTAACACTAGATATAAAATTTGCCGATGAACTGCTGGCCCTCGCTACGTCACTGACCAAACTATCTATCTATCTATCTATCTATCTATCTATCTATCTATCTATCTATCTATCTATCTATCTATTGTATATACTCACGTATCATGCTAATTTTGAAGGTAATTTTAAGAGGGTAGCATCATACACTAGATATAATAGATAATTAGCGTATGTATTGCCTGCACTGACTACGTCGTTGACGAAACTATATATCCATTTACTGTAGTCAAAAAGAACAGTTGTATTTAAAAATAAACCTGATTTTGATAAAACTGATGTTTTAACTGTATTCAATAATAATGCATCTAATATTCATATATTATTATCTTATAAAAACACAACGAATATGCATCTTTTCCATTGTTTACGTTTATAAAAATGTTTAGCAGTTTCTCGTTCGGTTCTTTATGGCTGTACGCGTTTACACAATAGCGATACTTTTATCATTCTCTTTTACTTTTTGAACTTATTTAACTAGAAGATTGGATAAAGAGATAAAGGGAAAGAGGCTAATCTATTGTAATTTGGACTCTTTAAAAAGGAACTCGTATGATATACGAGATACATGATAAAATCTTTTTTATAAGTGGAAATTTTAGTGTCGCACTATTCGTGAGATCGTCCATTACACGAGTAAGTAAGGTAAATACATTTCAATTTAACGAGGGAGAAAGAGAGAGAGAGAGAGAGATAGACTGAGAGAGTCATAATGACAGAGAGAGGGAGAGAGAGAACTTGACTGAGTACCTGGTTGATACAAATACAATTAAAAGTTTAAATTTAACGAGAGAGAAATAAAGTAAGAGAGAGATGGACAGGTTGATATAAAGATAGTTAAATTTACCGAGAGAGGGAGAGAGGGAAAGCGGAAAGAAAGGAACAGATTGGCCTAAATACATTTCAGTTTAACGAGAGAGAGAGAGAGAGAGAGAGAGAGAGAGAGTAATAGGCTGAGGGAGAGTCATAATGACAGAAAGAGAGAGAATACTTGAGAGAGTAACTGGTTGATTTAAATACAGTTAAAAGTTTCAATTTAACGAGAGAGAGAGAGAGAGAGAGAGAGGGAGAGAGAGAGAGGGAGAGAGAGAGAGGGAGAGAGAGAGAGAGGGAGAGAGAGAGAATCGGGTTGATATAAATGCAGGTTAAAGTTTCAATTTAACGACAGAGAAATGGAGAAGGAGAGAGACAGGGAGAGAGAGAGATGGACAGGTTGATATAAAGATAGTTAAATTTGCCGAGAGAGAGCGAGCGAGAGCGGGAGGGAGAGAAAGAGAGAAAAGGCGAAAAGAAAGGAACAGATTGGTCTAAATACATTTCAATTTAACGAAAGAGAAAGAGAGAGGGGAGACAGAGAGAGAGAGAGAGAGAGAAAGAGCAATAGGCCGAGAGAGAGTCATAACGACGGAGAGAGAGAGAGAGAGAGAACTTGAGAGAGTATCTGGTTGATATAAATAGAGTTAAAAGTTTCAGTTTACCGACAGGGAGAGAGAGAGAGAGAGACAGACAGACAGACAGACAGATTGCTATAAAAATATTTAAAATTACTGAGATGGAAAGAAAGGCACAGTCCGATGTAAATACATTTCAATTTATCGAGAGAGATCAGAGAGAGAGAGAGAGAGACAGAGATAGAGATACTGGTTGGCATAAATACAGTCAGAGAGAGAGAGAGAGAATGAAAGAGAAAGAGAGACTTGTTATAAAGATAGTAAAATTTAACGAGAGAGTGGGAAAGGAAGGGACAGACTGATGATGTAAATACATTTCAGTATAAAAAGAGAGAGAGAGAAAGAGTGAGGTATGGAGCGAGAGTAAAGCTGCTTGATATAAATACAGTTAAATTTACCGAGACAGAGAGAGAGAGAGAGAGAGAGAGAGAGAGAGAGAAAGAGAGATATAGAGAGAGGGAGAAAGAGAGAGAGAGAGTAAAAGAAAGGACAGACTGATGTAAATACATTTCAATTTAACGAGAGACGAGGTAGAATGAAGAGTAACAGTTTCATACAAACACAGTTAAATTTATTCAGAGAGAGAAAGAGATTAAGAGATTAAGAGATTAAGAGATTAAGAGATTAAGAGATTAATATAAATACTTTTCAATTTAATGAATGAGATAAACTATTACAAATACATTTCGCTTTACCACGAGGGAGGAGGGAAAGATACATAGATAGATAGAGTGAGAGAGAGAGAGAGAGAGAGAGAGAGAGAGAGAATGAAAGAGCTAAAACGAGTGGGAGGGAGAGAGAGAGAGAGAGAATGAAAGAGCTAAAACGAGTGGGAGGGAGAGAGAGAGAGAGGGGAATAGAGTAAGAGATTGATATAAATACAGTTCAATTTAATGAAAGAGAGAAACTATTACAAATACATTTCGCTTTACCACGAGGGAGGAGGGAAAGATACATAGATAGATAGATAGAGTGAGAGAGAGAGAGAGAGAATGAAAGAGCTAAAACGAGTGGGAGGGAGAGAGAGAGAGAGAGAGAATGAAAGAGCTAAAACGAGTGGGAGGGAGATAGAGAGAGAGGGGAATAGAGTAAGAGATTGATATAAATACAGTTCAATTTAATGAAAGAGAGAAACTATTACAAATACATTTCTGCTTTTACCACGGGGGAGGAGGAAAGATACATAGATAGATAGATAGAGGAGAGAGAGAGAGAGAGAATGAAAGAGCTAAAAACGAGTGGGAGGGAGAGAGAGAGAGAGAGAATGAAAGAGCTAAAACGAGTGGGAGGGAGATAGAGAGAGAGGGGAATAGAGTAAGAGATTAATATAAATACTTTTCAATTTAATGAATGAGATAAACTATTACAAATACATTTCGGTTTACCAAGAGGGAAGAGGGAAAGATGGGGAGAGAGAGAGA
Organism: Acanthosepion pharaonis; assembly: GCA_903632075.3. NCBI lineage: Eukaryota > Metazoa > Mollusca > Cephalopoda > Sepiida > Sepiidae > Acanthosepion > Acanthosepion pharaonis. The sequence goes on from CAHIKZ030000566.1 coordinate 357,372, forward strand.
GAGAATGAGAATGAAAAAGCGAGAGAGAGGTTCAGAGAGAGAGAGAGAGTAACAGATTTATATATATATATATATATACAGTTCAATTTAGCGAAAGAGAGAAACAATTTCTTACAAATACATTTAAGTTTTCTAAGAGAAAGGAAAGAAAGATGGAAAGAAATAGATAGGATGAGAATGGCAGAGAGAGAGACAGACAGAGAGACAGAGACAGAGAGAGAGACAGAGACAGACAGAGAGACAGAGAGAGACAGAGAGAGACAGAGAGAGAAAAACAAGAAAACAAGAAATTGATATAGACACACTTCAATTTAATGAAAGAGAAACCATTCAATACAAATACATTTCGGTTTTCTAAGAGCGGGGTGGGAAAGAAAGAGAATGAAAATGAAAGAGCGAGAACGAGAGAGGGGTAGAGAGAGAGAGAGAGAGAGAGAGAGAGAGAGAGAGAAAGAGAAAACAGATTGATGCAAATACAGTTTAATTTAACCAATGGGAGAAACAATTTGTTACAAATACGTTTTGGTTTACTAAGAGGGATGAGAGAAAGATGGAGCTAGAGAATGAAAATGAGAGGACGAGAAAGAGAGAGAGTGAGAGAGAGAGAGAGAGAGAGAAAGAGAGTAACAGATTAATATAAATACAGTTCAATTTAATGAAAGAGAAACTATTACAAATATATTTCGGTTTACCAGGAGGGAGGAGGGAAAGATAGTTAGATAGATAGATAGATAGATAGATAGATAGAGAGAGAGAGAGAGAGGGAGAGAGAGAGAGAATGAGAATGAAAGAGCAAAAATGAGAGAGAGAGGGACAGAGAGAAAGAGAGTAACAGATTGATATAAATACAGTCCAATTTAATGAAAGAGAAACTATTACAAATATATTTCGGTTTACCAGGAGGGAGGAGGGAAAGATAGTTAGATAGATAGATAGATAGATAGATAGAGAGAGAGAGAGAGAGAGAGAGAGAATGAGAATGAAAGAGCAAAAATGAGAGAGAGAGGGACAGAGAGAAAGAGAGTAACAGATTGATATAAATACAGTCCAATTTAATGAAAGAGAAACTATTACAAATATATTTCGGTTTACCAGGAGGGAGGAGGGAAAGATAGATAGATAGATAGATAGGTAGATAGAGATAGAGAGAGAGAGAGAGAGAATGAGAATGAAAGGGTAAAAATGAGAGAGAGAGGGACAGAGAAAAAGAGAGTAACAGATTAATATAAATACAGTCCAATTTAATGAAAGAGAAAAACTATTACAAAAATATATATATATATATATATATATATATATATATATATATATATATATATATAAATATATTTCGGTTTACCAAGAGGGAGGAGGGAAAGATAGAGATAGAGAGAGAGAGTGAGGGAGAATGAGAATGAAAGAGCGAAAACGAGAGACAGAGAGATAGAGAGAGAGAGAGAGTAAGAGATTGATATAAATACAGTTCAATTTAATGAAAGAGAGAAACTATTACAAATACATTTCGCTTTACCAAGAGTGAGGAGGGAAAGATAGATAGATAGATAGATAGATAGATAGATAGAGAGAGAGAGAGAGAGAGAGAGAGAGAATGAGAATGAAAGGGTAAAAAATGAGAGAGAGAGGGAGAGAGAAAGAGAGTAACAGATTGATATAAATACAGTTTAATTTAATGAAAGAGAAAACCTATTATATATAAATATATATATATATATATATATATATATATATATATATATATATATATATATATATATATATATATATAAATATATTTTGGTTTACCCAGAGGGAGGAGGGAAAGATACAGATAGTGAGAGAGAGAGAGAGAGAGAGAGGGAAAGAGCAAAAACGAGAGAGAGAGAAAGAGAGAAAGAGATTAAGAGATTGATATAAATACAGTCCAATTTAATGAAAGAGAAAAACTATTACAAATACATTTCGCTTTATCAAGAGGGATGAGGGAAAGATAGATAGATAGAGTGAGAGAGAGAGACAGAGAGAGAGAGAGAGAGAAAATGAAAGAGCTAAAACGAGTGGGAGGGAGATAGAGAGAGAGGGAATAGTAAAGAGATTGATATAAATACAGTTCAATTTAATGAAAGAGAGAAACTATTACAAATACATTTCGCTTTACCACGAGGGAGGAGGGAAATATAGATAGATAGATAGATAGATAGATAGAGAGAGAGAGAGAGAGAGAGAGAGAGAGAATGAAAGAGCTAAAACGAGTGGGAGGGAGAGAGAGAGAGAGAGAGAATGAAAGAGCTAAAACGAGTGGGAGGGAGATAGAGAGAGAGGGGAATAGAGTAAGAGATTGATATAAATACAGTTCAATTTAATGAAAGAGAGAAATTATTACAAATACATTTCGCTTTACCACGAGGGAGGAGGGAAAGATACATAGATAGATAGAGTGAGAGAGAGAGAGAGAGAGAGAGAGAGAGAGAATGAAAGAGCTAAAACGAGTGGGAGGGAGAGAGAGAGAGAGAGAGAGAGAGAGAGAGAGGAATAGAGTAAGACATTGATATAAATACAGTTCAATTTAATGAAAGAGAGAATCTATTACAAATAGATTTCGGTTTACCAAGAGGGAGGAGTGAAAGATGGAGAGGGATGACAGAAATAAAGATCGAAGCTTGCTCGTGCCAATGAATGAAATCTGTGGGTAACCTCCTCCACCTCTGTTTACTCCATTGTGTTGTCCATTACCTCTTTGCTTCACTGATGCGTAGTGAATCCTGACAAATAGGATACACGAATCGTAATAGCTATTCCGGGAACTTCGAACGAAATCCCGTGAAACGACGCCATTTCTCGCTAAGTCACGTCCACGGTTTATCACGATTTCCCACGCGCGTTTCATTCCGAATGAAATTTTCACACGTTTCTGAAACACATTAAAAGGGTTTCAAATTATTGTACAGGTAATGTCTGAAAGTTAGCATTTACAGTTTTCGCTCTATTTGCATCGAGCATTTGAGATCGACACAGCAAATGTACAATTTCCCATCTTCAATGACAACGTTCACCCAACACAAGGCCCGAGGAACACTCAAGGTAGAGGGTTACTGTTAAAGCGGTTATAATGAACAATGAATGAGGTGTGTGATACGGATCAAAGAAGAGGTGGAAAGAAGCGAAGATTTGTTGCTTCATTTTGTTTTGTGCTATATCAACACCTCTATGGGTTATTTAATGCTCAAATCCAAATGTTTTGAACCCGATTTTATGGTGACGAAATGAATATGCATACACCTCGGTTTCCCCTCACAGTAATATGATTGGCTGGTGTCAGCTATAAATACAGACTGGTGTGGAGGTACAGGGAGACACTTATTGTCTTCGCCTAATGCCTACCACTACAACGAGGACCAGTCCATTACGGTTACCTGCTAAATTGTCCTACTCGGTTACAGTAGTCCAAAACTACTTTGCTACTTCGAACAAATATATCCTTTTCCGAGATATATCATATGGCTTCAACGAAATATATTTTAAGCGAAACTGTATGCCTTCAACTACACATAAAATGCATTGCTGGTCATTTTACTATAAATGAGTAATGTTGGTCATTTTACAAAGAGCGAGAACGAGATAGAGGGAGAGATAGAGAGAGAGAGAGAGAGAGAGAGAGAGTAACAGATTGATATAAATACAATTCAATTTAATGAATGCGTTCAATTTAATGAACCAATGATTGATGTTGCATTAAAAAAATCCCCGTAGACACAGCATAAACGGGATCGGGTTGGTCGACCGTATAGCTGAAAAGATTTCAGCCAAACGGTATTCCGTTACTAATAGGAATATATACTTGAAAAACAAGGTGGTTAAATTAAATAAAGGTTTATTGTAAAACTCAGTACAATAAGAATAAAGGTAACAGTTATGCACAAGGTCGTCGCAAGTCAATCCAGTAGTGAGTGCTACTATTGGAAGGTCGGTAGTTCTCGCGTAAGTCTGAGTCGTACTCAACAGATCCCAGCTAGACGGTATCTATCAAGTGCCCCACGCAATCACATGCGGCACAAGGCCGAATTTAAAGTGGGTTTTCCGAGTCCGTAGGCTCAGCCAAAAAATCCCCATAGACCCCGCATAAACAGGATCGGGTCGGTCTACTTCCCCGAACGAGACTCTGACCTTCGGCATAGCCTTGTCCGGATTTCTCTCTGCCCGAAGACAGAGAGTTAGACAATACAGCTGAAAAAGATTTCAGCTAGTCGGTATTTACTAGCCCCTCTCCACCACGAGGGTAGATGTGGCACAAGGCCGGGTTTAACGTGGGTTATTCGAGCCCGTAGGCTCGGCCAAAAAATCCCCGTAGAACTTGCATAAAGGGGATCGGGTTGGTTAACCTCCCCGAACGAGATTCTGCCCTTCGGCAGAGCCTCGTCCGGGTTCCTCTTTGCTCAGAGGCAGAAAGTTCGACCAGCAAGCCGAAAAAGATTTCGGCTAGTATATTTTGCCACCCCACCACGAGGATTGCAAAAATATTCCGTTTCGAACGGGTATGAACGGGTTCAGGGTAAGTCTACCTCCCCGAAGGAGATTCCTCCCTTCGGTGGAGACACTTCCGGTTTCCTCTCTGCAGATTTCGGCTAAAATAATACCCCCACCCCGCAATGAGGGTTGCATGTGGCACAAGGCCGGGTTTAACGTGTGTTCCCCTAGCCCGCAGGCTCGGCCCAAAAATGCCCGCAGAACTCGCATAACGGGATCGATTGGTCAAACTCCCCGAACGAGACTCTGCCCTCCGGCAGAGACTCGTCCGGGTTCCTCTCTGCTCAGAGGCAAAGAGTTCGATCGTCTAGCCGCAAAGATTTCGGGTAGACTCCATCGACCGTTGACTTACAGATACTTATAGGAAGTTACTATCTATAGTGTAGTCACTCATGAGGGTAGCAGGTTATTCCATTGCATCAAATATAAACATTTATTACCGGTAATTTTACTATAAAGTGCATTTTTATGTTCTCATATTGTTTGTTTTTGCTTGAAGTTTCGCTGTTTGACCATAGCTGGGATCCTAACAGGCTCAGTATTTATCGATCCACCCACGAGGATAGAATGTGGCACAAGTCCGGTTTAACGTGGGTATCACCGATCCCGTAGGCTCGGCCAAAAATACAGCCTTTTTGAACCCGCCTAGACGGATTCAGGCCCTGTCTACCTCCCCGAACGAAACCTTGCCCTTCGGCAAAGCTTCGTCCGGGTTCCTCTCTGCTAATGCAGAGAGTTCGACAGACGCCGACTCGGAAGCTCACAAAGTCAGCGTACTACACTTTGATCCTAGCCTACCACCCAAGATCAGGGTGGACTTGTGAACAACAGCTATTAAAAAAATGGTCCCAACATGCTCAAGAGTCCCAATATCCCGATCAGATGCCTTGCTGCCGGATGTAGTTTATCGTCTAACCCAGAAATGAAGATATGACGATTTGAAGGATAACAAACCTTGCATTTACTGAATGTTGACGTTTTGTCCACAAGTGAATGCCTTGAAGATGGCGGATGAAAAGTAGCACTTTCGCCACAGTATGCCCTATTAATTTCGGAAAGGCGTAAGTGTCGGAACTGCGACCAAAAAAAAAGGAAAAAAAAAAAAAAACATTCCAAAAGGTTTAACTGGATGGTGCTCCAGTTCTTCGGGCTGTCAAAAACTGGTCTGTCGTATTTCGTCAGGGCAATTTTAACCGAAACGATCAACAACGTCCCGGGCGACAGTCCGACGTTGAGGAAGACGCTCTGCTTTGCTATCGTTGAGAATAAACAGAAAATTTCGACGGAAGAGATTGCAAAGGGTTTGAAAATCGATATCCCAGCTCCCTTTCACCTTTTGAAGAAACATGGTTTCAAAGAAAAACGGTCGGTTCCCAATTCTTCCAAACCCTGGATCTCCTTGCGTCTTAGTGGCTTTACTGCCTTGTATGGGGTGAATTGAGACTGAAAGGAATGTTGGGCGGAGAGACGACATTAAATGCCTTGGATCCAAGGAGACGGAAGATTGATGTTGCCTTCAAATATTTGATGATCGTAGTTAAGAGGAAAGCAAGAAGAGAGCTTGCCAAGCAAGGAGTGTGAGAGAAGACACACTTAGCATGTCTTAGGCTATTCGTCATTGCTGACGACTACGTTATCCTTCCATCTCTGCCCGTCTTCTGTGGGCTGCCAAAGGAGATAGCAGCCCGCTCCGCGAAGGACAAGTTCTCGGGCACAGGTGGCAATGAAACATGCCCGGTACGGAATTGGCAGGTTGCAGATGACGCTGGCGTCGCCTTCCCTTCGTGCGCTCCTCGTCTCGACCTGCTCGAGCATACAGCTTACGGTTACATCAAGGATTTAAACGGTAAAATAATGACATCTTGTCGCAAATCTTTTACTGCGATTAAATCTATGAAGTTGTGATATCAAGGACGAAATGTCATCAGAACGATTCCCGTTATAAAATAAAGAGACATGGCTTTCAAGCCAACTTTAATCTGTAAAAAAATAATCGTCATATCAATCGTTATCTACTGTCCATTTACGTGCTAATACCCTTGGGAAAGATGTGAATCCTCTTCTTCTCCCTCCAGCTATGGGTAAATAGCAGGACAGACTAGGTTCTATAGCCTTGGATGGCAACTGGTATAGGACAAGGACAACTCTGAATTCAAAACCTGCGGAGGGTCGTTTGGGGACCTTGTGGCACGTAGTGCACCAGGTCTCTGTATTCGGCCCTTCAAAAAGTGTGGATGGTCCTGCACGAAACCTTCACTACTATAATCAAATCTCATGTGCTATACATACGGGTTTGGGGACCACTTGTGAATTCCAAATTCCCATGAAACTCCAATATTGGAGCCGGCTCAACCCACCCCGGGTGAATGCCGTTACAGGCAGGTAGGGGGGTCCACCTGATAACTCTCTTCTCTTTCTGTTCATCATAAATGTTTCTGTTCCTAATAATTCCACATCCTGAAATCTCTTGTGTTTTAGTGGCATTACTGCATTGCCTGGGGTGATTCTGATTAAAACAAAAAAAAAAACAAAAAAAACTGAAGACTGTCAAAAGTAGCAACAATTAAAATGGATAGCACATATAACTAAAAGAGAAGATAATGACATAATCAAGATGTTGACATTCCAGACGACTTAAAAAAAAAAAAGGTTGGGAGGAAGGAAAAGAAGTAAGAGTTAGTGGATTTGGAGAAACATTTGACTGTTGTGGACTGGCGCTACAGAATCAGAATCAAAGAAATATACCCGATAAGAGAAGCCATATCAGTTGAGGACTTTCAACAGAGGCAAGAACTAAAATGGATAGCACATGTAAATCGAAGAGAAGATAATGACATCATCAAGATGTTGACATTCGAGATAACTTCAAAGACAAGGTTGGAAGGAAGGAAAAGAAATATCAGTGGACTTATTGAAACATTTGACGATTGTGGACTGACCTTACAGAATCACAAAGATATGTACCAGATAAGAGAAGCCATATCAGTTGAGGACTTTCAACAGCCGCAACAACTAAAATGGATTGCACATGTTACTCGAAGAGAAGATAATGACATCATCAAGATGTTGACATTCCACATGACTTCAAGTAAGAGTTAGTGGACTTGGAGAAATATTTGACCATTGTGGACTGGCGCTACAGAATCATTAACAAAGAAATGTACCAGATAAGAGAAGCCACGACAGTTGAAGACTTTCAACAGCAGCAGCAACTAACTTGAAACTTGAAGAGAAGATAATGACATAATCAAGATGTTGACATTCCAGAGTACTTGAAAGAAAAGGTTAGGAGGAAGGAAAAGATGTAAGAGTTAGTGGACTTGGAGAAACATTTTTTCCATTGTCGACTGGCGCTACAGAATCACAGACAAAGAAATGTACCAGATAAGAGAAGTCACATCAGTTGAAAACTTTCAACAACTAAAGCACATGAAACTAGAAGAAAAAAATCAAGATGTTGGAGTTCCATACTACTTCAAACAAAAGGTTAGGAAGGAAACCGCCATCAATACTTAGTAATTGTTTTAAGATGAATTTCAGCCGAAAGTAGGACAGGCTGCTTTATCAAAATATGCCGAATATTTCCATAGAAAAAAAAACGGCTAATACTCCAATTACTGACAGATATGAGAAGAACAGATGATACAATTTGGTCCCAGCCCGATGGTCAGAAAGTGAATAAAAAGCTTAACTCTAGTAACACTGGCTTTTCGGTCAATGTTTTCGAAAGTTTAATAATGTGACGTCCCTCACTACACACTTCGCTCGATCCTCGCTGCTTCGTTCGGGTGTTGCCGCTCCAAACGTGACGTCCGCCTGTTGCGTCAGTCGTGTTGTCCCGTCCTGTGACGACCAACTGGCTTGGTGTCGGTCGCGGCACCCAAATGTGACGTTCTAACCTTTTGGTGATTCGGATGGGAATCTGGTTAGATTCGACATCAGCCTCGTCGTTCCCAACTCGCTTCCAACGTCTGGTTACCAAAGTAACTGCGTTGATCTCCAGTCTGCCTACCACGTTGTGTATTGATCTTAGGCAGACGAAATCAATCAGTCGTTAGGGCCGTAATGCAAGTTGGGTTCAAGCGAGGGTGGTATCGCACAAATATGTATAAAAGAAATAAAATAACACAAAAGTTCAAGGTATCAAAAAAAAGATAACAATACTTTATGTCTAGTTGCTGGATACATAGGACTGCGTCTATCTCCCGACCCGTTATATGGATTGTGACATGTTGTTTTTTTTTTTTTTGTTAGGCGAGTTTTAACACTTTAAGTTGTCTGTTCTTTAAGAAATTGGTTCTTGGTGTGTCTTCAGGCGAAAGTCGAAAAACTTATTTTGGTGGTATGGATCTAAGTCGCTCTTCAAAATAAATTGTTCTTGGATTGAAGACGAGTTCGGAAGTTGCGCGAATCTTAGTCAGCTGCGAGGCCTGATTCAACTGAACACTCTTCTCTGCTGAACTCTCCGGGAAACTCTCTGGGAAACTCTCCGGGAAACTCTGATTTTCGCTCGCTGCGACTTTGCTTATATGGTCGCCGACCAAAACCGGGGTGTGTTTGTCGGGGCCGGAGGTTCCTCGATAATTCTAAATACATACCCACTTCTTTTTATTTTTTGGTTAGAATTTTTCCACTTCTTTCCATTTTGAGAGTCTTCTCTTACTCCCACCTTCTCACCATACTTCAGACGGGCGTCAACGGCTCTCCCCACTTCTTCGTAGCAACCTCTCATACCCATCCTCTAAGTGGGGGCGGCGGCTTCCTCCTTGCGTCACGTGATCACCACTCGGCCAATGATGTCCAGCCGGGCATGTGCGATCCAGCGGGCTTTGTTTCAGGAAAAAAATATATCTTGCTCAAAAAAAAATTATCTTTTTCTTTTCCTTTTCTTTCCTTAATCGCAGCTCTCATTTTCTCTGGCCGCCAACAGAACAATGCGACCAGTAGTGTCATAACCTCTATTCTCATCAGAATGGGTGGTCGTCCAGCAAAACACAATCGACCGTCGTCTCGAAAAAAACAGTTCCATTGTTCTAGTCATTCCTGGTGCCAATTTCTGATAACATAGTTTTGTTATCACAACCGAACTCTAACACCGATAGATGTCTTGTCAAAAAACGGTCAGCCGTTACTCAAGGTTGGCCTCGTGTGCGGTTAAGCAGACGACACAATTAATTTTTCTTATCTATCCAAAGCCCTGTATTTCACCTGTTCTTTGTCAATTATCAAAATAACATTATCAATTGGAGTTTTCTTAGCTAGTCGGTCTGTGGTTTGCTAATGAGATGTTTGCCCGCATTAAGCGGCTGTTATCTATACCCGATAACACAAGTTCGTCGCCAGAACATAGTCGATTCCCTTATCCACTTAGAATTTTTTTTTGCAATGGTAATGACACCTTTTCGCCATTTGCTACTGATCAAAATAACATTGTCAAGGCCCCTGGTCGTGGGTGGTTTCTTTTATCATCTACGCTTAAGTCTCGCCTCTCTTTTCCTTTCTTTCCTTTCTCTTTTTCCTTTCTTTTCTTTTTTGCCCTGGTAAATGGTGCCACAATAAGGGAAAATACTATATTTGATCTCATCCCGATGATCAAGGAGTGAGGAAAAATATAATTAGTGTAGCACTGGCTGCTCCGTCAATGAATGACGATGTTTCCTTATAAGGAAACAGCTAATAGTACCATCTCTATATAGAAAACAGGGGATGCCTCTGTGTGTCTCTGTCTGTGTGATACCTTTTCTGTTGAGATCCATACAACCAATTTTGAACAAACCTGGCAGATACATTGAACAATGTAAGGGATAGGTTCTTAGCGTAAACAATCAATACATTTTTTTAAAAAATCAATAATCGATAAGACGATCAAAAATGGATAAATTCAACTTTTTTCCTCCGATTTCGTTCAAACTCGGCATGTAGGTTACTTACATCATGATGAGCTCAAAGATACCTCATTTTTTTTAGTAAAAACCACGAAAACGAAAAAATCGATTTCAACACAAATTTTAAACTAACAACTCCCTCGATTTTCAAGCAATCTAATACAAACTTCACTCAATTGTAGTCAACAATAAGTTGATTGTTTAACACCCATATAGTAAAAACCCGCGTAAATAGCGAAAAATAGAGATTTTTACTTGTTTCTTATTTTTCGTTGATCTTTAAACCAGTTTTCATCAAACTGAACAATTGCTCTGTCTATATTTCTGAGATGAGGTATTATGTACACTATTTACATTATTCGGCCTATTGAAACGTTGTGATAAATATGGCGACAAAGATGAGGGCAATAGTCCGAATAATGTAAATAGTGAACAATTGCTTTATAAATGTATCCTCTTTTCTATCCCTGTTAGCAAACTGGCAAACTACATTTCAAAAACTCCAAAGTAATTGTTGTCTGAAGTGGGTCCTCATGTTACCTGTTTTACCCCTTCATGTCCTCGGCTAACTTCGATTGAATAAATACAGACTACTTCTGTTATATCAGTAAATGCATTTATTTGAAATGATTTTAATGAAAAGTACATTAAAGTAATTGAAGAAGATAGACTCGGTTACATCTAAAGATGATGCTGTTTTTGCTCCATTCTGATTGAACGCTTTTTCTGATCGACCAGCTGGGTATGGCTGTCAATTAAATATAAGGAGAACAGACCCTATATTTTGATCCCAGACCGCTGGCCAAGATAGTGAACACTGAATATGTCTTTATAGAAAAACAATCATACTATCATTACTACTAGAGATGAGGAAATGAGTTACTACATTTTGATCAATTCTCGAGGCCAGGGAGTGAAGAAAAGCTCAACATCAGTTGCAATGGCTACTCGATCAACGAATGCGAAATGTTTCCTTAAAAGGAAGCGGCTCGTGTTATCATAATTATTATAAAAACCCAGGTTGTGTGTGTGTGTCTGATTGTTTATATATTGGATCGGATTTCCTACATTTTTCAACCGATTTCAACAAAACGCCACAGGACTACGTATAATTACCTTGCGGTGGTTCTGACAGCTCCAAAAATTGGAAAAAGACAATTGTTTTTGCAAGAAATCAATTTGAAAACACGATTAAGTGGCATCGCTGTCGCGAGAATGAAAGGGGGACAAATCATATCGAGTTATACTTATTATAAAACCCAGGTTGTGTGTGTGTGTGTGTGTGTGTGTGTGTGTGTGTGTGTGTGTGTGTGTGTGTGTGTGTGTGTGGTTTATATATGGGATCGGATTTCCTACATTTTTCAACCGATTTCAACAAAACTTCACTTTTTTTTGGCAGGTAGTGTTTCTTATTGTCTTGCACAGTTTTTTCTTTATTTTTACATTCAGAATGCTTTAAAAATTCCATTTACAAGACAATTGTTTATAATAAAATTTTATTCAATCGGTAGACTCATAACGATTGAAAACAATGTTTTTGTTTGAGTTTGGGTTTGACCAATTCGTAAAAAAATAAAAATAAAATAAAACTGATTAAGACATGCGTGTCCGTCAACCTTAAACAATAATTTTTGTCAATTTTATTTTTCAGTCTTTATGATAGTCGATACTTGATCTATCTCTTATTGTTGCATCCCCGGGCAACGCCGGGCTCTACTGCTAGTCATTACTATAATAGATGGGGGAAAACGTTTACTGCATTTTGATCAAAGTCCGATGTCAAGGGTGTGAAGAAAAGCTCAATTTGAGTAGAAATGGTCGGTTGATCAATGACTGCCGAATGTTTCCTTATAAAGAGGCGGCTCATACTATCATTGCTACTAGAGATGGGGAAAACAGTTACTACATTTTAATCAAACCCTGGTGTCCAGAAACTGAATGAAATAGCAATGACTACACTATCAAGGAATGCCATACGTTTCCTTATAAGGGAGCGGACTATATTTTCATTAGTATCAGAGATGGGAGAAAAGATTTTTTTCCTAATATGGAGGTGGCTGTTATGGACCTGCCTTGTCATTTAAATTCAGGATCACTATATTACGCTCACGCTAACCAGGGAGAATTATATCTGTACACACGCACATCTATTCTTCCATTTTACCTCGGGCTTCAGATCGTGAACAATCTCCTTCCATATTTACCGCATCGTCAAACGAGGCTCGTTGACATTTAAACGCAGTT
>CAHIKZ030000566.1:375000-420000 GCA_903632075.3 Acanthosepion pharaonis
CGACTGTAGTAAGAATGGTAAATAAGAATGTGTTGTTTTGCTGTAAGGAATACTGTGGTATTTTTGGGTTAATAATTGTGGCTAGCTAAGTTTAAGATAGGAGAGATTTTAAAACTAGCCTTCACCTACCTCCCTTGTGACACGTTTTTGGATTTTCAAAATAAATACTATTTTTCTCTTTGTTACACCGATTTTCCGAAATTAACCGCAGTACTAAACTGTCAGCTAAATTTCATGATTTTACAGTTGAAATTTCTAGATGTAACAGCAAGTTCTATGGTAAACGTTTCTTCTTTCGCACTTCTTGATTGTGGAACTCTCTTTTAGCCTTTTGGTTGTCAAGTCGATTCGATTTTTTTAAAACATTAAATGAAATGTAAAACCAGCTCAAGTAATTAGCTATAGGTTTCAATTTCATTCCAATTAAGATTACCTTGCCAAACTTAAAAAAAAAAATGAACTCTGAATGAGCCAGCTTCATTCTAACATCAAATTTGGCTACGATATATATTTTAAATTATTTTGATGAGAATGAGGAACATCAATTCCCAAAATGGAGACCATATCCAAGAAAGAACCAGTTACCAACATACACTAAGTCAGTGGATCCAAAACGGATTAAAAGATTTAGAAATAGTTTCAGATTTGTCTTCTTTGTTTCTATTCTTTCATTGTTCTCTCTACTTAATAATGTTTCTAATTTTCTCTTATTTTTCACACTCAGTAACTCCCTGGCGTACTAGTGGCTTTATTGTTTTTCTTGTTGTGAAAGGATCAAAAAAAAAAAAAATTAGCTACGCTTTAAACTTGACATCGAAAATCAAGGATATCCGATATGTTCTCTGAAGGAGTTGTAAACGCATGCTTGGGAGTTATGAAATCAAAATCCAGCCATCAATTCAAGAAAATTCAGAAAACATTTTATCGAATATACTCGCGTATAATGCGTTTTTGAAGACATTATTTTGAAGCTAATTTTAAGAAGGGCGCATCATACGCGAGAGATAAAATTAGCGCATGTACTGCTGGCTCTGGCTACGCCGTTTTTCTATCTACCTATCTATCTATCTATCTATGCTCATTATCTATCGGTCTATCTATCTATCTATGTTCATATCTATCTATCTATCTATCTATCTATCTATCTATCTATGTTCATGATCTATCTCTGTTCATTACCTATCTATCTATTTATCTATCTATTTACCTATCTATATATCTACCGTATATACTCGCGCTATCTATATCTGTTCCTTACTTATCTATCTATCTATCTAGCGTGCGAACTGTTTGTCCTAGCTACATCGTTGAAAAATCTATCTATCTATCTATCTATCTATCTATCTATGCTCATTATCTATCGACCTATCTATCTATCTATCTATGTTCATAATCTATCTATCTATCTATCTATCTATCTATCTATCTATCTATCTATCTATGTTCATGATCTACCTATCTATGTTCATTACCTATCTATCTATTTATCTATCTATCTACCTATCTATATATCTACTGTATATACTCGCGCTATCTATCTCTGTTCCTTACTTATCTATCTATCTATCTATCTAGCTATCTATCTATCTATCTATCTATCTATCTATCTATCTATCTAGCGTGCGAACTGCTTATCCTGGCTACATCGTTGAAAAATTTATCTATCTATCTATCTATGTTCATTACCTATCTATCTATCTATATATTCGCGTTCATGTGACTTTTGATGATCTCATTTTAAGGTGTTCGCATCATATATATAATATATAATATGAGCGTATGTACTCCCTGCACTGATTACGCCGTCGACCAAACTATCTATCGATTGATTAATTAATCGATCGATCGCTGTTTATTATCTATCTATCTATCTATCTATCTATCTATCTTATATATTTGTCTATCATGCTAACTTTGAAGCATGAACGAAATATAATATTAGCGTATATACTGCCTGCACTGACTACGCCGTTGACCAAACTATGTATATATCCATTTACTGTAGTCAAAAAGTACAGCTGTATTTAAAATAAACCTGATTTTGATAAAACTGTATCCAATAATAATGCATGTCATATTGAAATATTTGTATCTTATTATACAATAAAATAAAAACACAACGAATATGTATCTTTTCCATTGTTTACGTTTATAAAATGTTTAGCTATTTCTTTATGGCTGTACGCGTTTACGCAACGAGTATAGCGTTACTAACGATACTTTTATCATTCTCTTTTACTTTTTGAACTTATTTAACTAGAAGATTGGATAAAGAGATAAAGGGAAAGAGGCTAATCTATTGTAATTTGGACTCTTTAAAAAGGAACTCGTATGATATACGAGATATATGATAAAAACATTTTTTATAATTGAAAATTCGTGTATCGCACGATATATTAAAATATTTAATAAAATATTTCATCATCATTTAACAAAATTCCGAAAATACGTTGATTCAAGTATAAGATTAGGAAGGACGCTGCCATCAATACTTGAAAAGAGACATAACAGATACTGGACTTGAAAAACGTATTTTATAAAAAAAATTATAAACATCAATCGACTTCCATATCTGTGTATATTTCTGAGAGGAGGTATTATGTATATTATTTACATTGTTCGGACTATTGTCCTCATCTTTGTCGCCATATTTATTACAACGTTTCGGTCCTTCAGTATCTGTCTATATTTCTGAGATGAGGTATTATGTACACTATTTACATTATTCGGACTATTGTCCTCATCTTTGTCGCCATATTTATTACAACGTTTCGCCCATTCAGTATCTGTCTATATTTCTGAGATGAGGTATTATGTACACTATTTACATTATTCGGACTATTGTCCTCATCTTTGTCGCCATATTTATTACAACGTTTCGCCCATTCAGTATCTGTCTATATTTCTGAGATGAGGTATTATGTACACTATTTACATTATTCGGACTATTGTCCTCATATTTGTTGCCATATTTATTACAACGTTTCAGCCTTTCAGTATCTGTCTATATTTCTGAGATGAGGTATTATGTACATTGTTTACATTATTCGGACCATTGTCCTCATCTTTGTTGCCATATTTATTACAACGTTTCAAGCGTTGTAAGCTCCGACCTTCTTCAGTATCTGTCTATATTTCTGAGATGAGGTATTATGTACACTATTTATATTATTCGGACTATTGTCTTCATCTTTGACGCCATATTAATTACAACGTTTCGGCCGTTTTACACTCATGCCTTCTTCAGGTGGTTGGAATGTCGAACTGAACCCTTTATTTCGCTCACTGTGGTAGACTGTTAATTTTCCCTCTGAAAGTTCTCAACTGTGGATATCTGTGTATGAATATCTGGGTATTATAAGCCTAAGGTCTTCAGTAACCTATTTACCAGTGCTCATATTGCAATTTTTGCTGTTATAATTGCATGTTTTTATCAGAGCTCATATTGCAACTTTGTTGTAATTATCTCTTTTCTCTGGCACTCCTTATTACTGGTTCCCATATTGTATTTATTGCTATAAAAATATCCCCTTTGAACCCGCATAAGCGGGTTCGGAATCTGTCTACCTCCCCGGACGAAACTTTGCCCTTCGGCAAAGCCTCGTACGGGTTCCTCTCTGCCAAAGCAGAGAGTTCGACAGAAGTCGCACACAGTCAGAGACTGCGTGTCGACTGCCTCATCGCAATCGTCAGGCCGCGAATGCTGGATATTTCCTCGGCTATTTATATATATGGGTCAGTCGTGCATTGTGGGTAATCTGTTCTGGCGGTTATTTTTACAGGAGTGGTATGTTTGTTTATTCATTTATTTGTTTGGGTTAATTTATTTGTTTTTCATTTTCATTTTGTGATATTTATTCTTTTCGGCTTTTGTTGTTTTATTAACGCAGTAAAAAAATGTGCGGATTTGCTAAGATCGCCTATTTATTCTTGCTCTGGGAAGATAAATAAGGCTATTTATTCGTTCGATGTTTAGATTACTTACTGTAGTCTATTCTGTTATTTTGGCCTGGTGGGCAGTTTTTAATTTGATTTTGCGGTTCCGTATAGGATACAGGTTCGATTACTGTCGGAGGACGCATATTTTCAATGAACATTTCTCGGACATTTAGCTCGTAAATGTTGTTAATACTGTTTATTATAAACAGAACATTTGCTTAAATATTTGTATCTATAAGAAAGCAAAAAATGTCTTAAAATAAATGTCGGACTTTGTCCATTTCATAATGTGTACGTTATATATATATATATATATATATATATATATATATATATATATATATATATATTATAAATTAATTGATTTAAAATATGGTTTTTCCGCTACACATTTCTAACCATGTTTCAAAAATGGAAGGTCCAAATTTAATTTTGTAAAAAAATGATTACCTAATAATATACATACTTATAGTTGATATGAAAATAACTCTACATACTGTAAGGGATTTCAATACATTTACTTACTCTTAAAAGAAATATAGTATATTAAAAATTAAAAGTGAAAATATTTTTCAAATTGTAGTTAAATAAAACGTATTCTAACCTAAATCCCCCCCCAATTTTTAAATATACAAATAGAAGAAATGCTGTAACAATCTTTGCCGTTAACAATAAAAAATTAAAAAAAAATCCAGACGACATGCATTTAACGGATATCAGATTTCATTGAAGAATACGTCCCTACCCCCTACCAAAACTGATACATCAAAATGCAGACATAATGAATACGAAAACACCCCTCGTCTGGTTGAAATGAATTTCTCTGTTTCCTTGGAAACGTAAATTATGATTTTTGCTGACTTTAAAACCCAGTAATTTTATAAGTTACTCCAAAATTCGCTTGAGGATGAAATGGAACTAATGTCTTTAATTTAATTACAAAATTAAATTTGGACCTTCCATTTTTGAAACATGGTTAGAACTGTGTAGCGGAAAAACCATATTTTAAATCAAATAATTTATAATATTAATGCTCTTAAATTTACATTGAGCACTACTTTGTAAAAATAAAAATATCTATAAGAACACCGGATTATATATCTTATTGTTCTTTCTTTATATATATATATATATATATATATATATATATATATATATATATATATATGTATGAATATTTCTCTGATTTAACCAGTAGAGAAGACAATATTTATGAATAAAAATGACACGAGGAAAACTGGTAATTCTGGAGAGTGCCGCCATAGAAAATTATCCAAATATTAATCTAGGCCCAGGTTTTTTCCCATTTCACCTTTCTTAACAAAATTACTGCTCTTACAAACAAATATACACAACAGATTCATAAAATCAAAAGAAAATGGTTGAATACTTCAACACAGATATAATAACAATATTCTCCACACGTGACAAATACTGACGTCATTTTTCATTTAAAAAATATGAAAATAGCGTTTCTCTACATTCCAGTTGTTAGGTTCATTCTGTTTTTGTTTTTATTAGTTACTTTGTTCAATTAATTTCATTTTCGTATTTTGCTTTGATAAAGTCCACATTGAACGAAACGCGTCAGCAATTACCAGTTTTCCTATTGTCATTTTTATTCATAAATATATATATATATATATATATATATATATATATATATATATATATATATATATATATATATATATATATATATATATATATATATATATATATATATATATATATATATATATATATATATATATATATAATATTAGTGGAAAATATACATACATATTAAGGTTTAATCTCCCTCCTCCTCATACTTACACTCTCTCTAAATTCTGTTTTATTTCCGGAGTTGTTTTTTTCTGTTTTTTTTTTAATTTGTAGGTCTGATGAATTGGATCGTATTTACGATTCCAATGGAATAAATTATGACCATGGAATATTAGTGTTTAAGCCTTTTTATTATAAATATTATCCAATACTATTCAGAGGGAAGAATATTAAAAAAAATCTCAAAAAAGAAATACCCAAAATTCTTACGAACGACACCTTCTCCATCCGAAAAAGAAAAACATGAAATCGATGGGGCATAATCAATTTCTTATGAACTGTTTTTTTTTTTTTTTTTTTTTTGTTTCATTTTGAATCCCTGGATGGTGGATATCGTCCTGGCAAGCTGAACCTAAATTATGGGGGGAAGGCATCTCCCTAACGAAGGTGTGTACATTCCAACAGATAATTTATACAAATCTGAAGGAAAAGGTATGCCTAATTAAACATGACTTTTTTTGGTAAGCAGACTTTAAAGCAACGACCTATTCAGCTACAATAAAAAAAATATATGTCACGGTATGAACATAACATTTCTGCAATGCAAAGGCTAAAATGAAAGCTTTTTTTTACTTCGAAAAGAGAAAATATGATCTTTTTAAAAAAAAATACGTGTTTTTTTTCAGAGGCTGAAAAAACGATCCATTCAATATAAAAAAAATGCATCCTTGCAAGGCACGAGAATAAATATTCCTAAAAAAAGTAAGTCATCGTAAAATCTTTTTCAGCAATAAAAAAAAAAAAATAAATTACCATAAGTTGGTCTTGCCCATTTATATCTTTTACCTAAGGGTAATTTATTTGCGCTTAAGAGAAAATATCAAACCCGATCGGAATTTGAACTCAGCTCTCCGATTAACAATTCTGAGCCGTTATACAATGTATATCATCTGAAGAGGACCGGAGCATGCAATGGTTGAAATGTTGTCAATATGACATATCATATATAACAGGATTTGGAACTCTGCTTTTTTTATTAAAAATTCTGTGCCGTTATACAATGTATATCACCTGAAGACGACCGGAGCATGCAATGGCTGAAATGTTGTCAATATGGCATATCATATATAACAGGATTTGGAACTCTGCTTTTTGATTAACTGTTCTGAGCCGTTATAACACCACCTTTACATCCACGCTTAAATCACCTGATATTCCCAAGCTAGGCTTGCCATTGCTTAACTTCACTGAAAAAGAATTAGCTTCAATAGGTTCACACCACGCATGCTCCTTGTTTTTTTGTTTTTGTTTTTGTTTTTGTTGTTTTTTTTCTTTATTTACCTTTCTGTGTGCCAAGAGCTGAAAAAAACGTTATCGCGTGTCTAGCAAAAAGGTTTAACGTTTGCTACAGGTTCCACCATCTCAGACCTTTACAGCGAAGATATGTCATGCCACTTCCGCAGAGTTGAATCATTCTTATTTCCTCCATGTTCCAAATGTAAAAAAAAAAAAAAGAAGATATGACATATATCACCTGAAGAAGGCCGGAGAATACACACAGTCGAAACGTTGTGAATATGACATACCATATAATGGAAATTGGTACTCGACTCTAATATTAACAATTCTGAGACATTAATTCTCCTGCACATCCAAGCTTACAGCGCCTGGTGTTCCCAAGTGATTCGTCTTTACGAGCCATCGTTAAAGATGCTGGAAAAATGATCAGGTCCTGGTATCGCCCCAGTAAGTATCCGTCTCCTCCTGCAATCCTCTAACTTTACAAGAACCAGATAAGACAGAAAAAGGAGTACTGCCGCCATATATATAACTGTTGCCCAGTTTCCACTTACCATTTTCGTTAGAGTCTAAAATCATCTACGCGGCCCTGTGGGTGATTAATTTTTTCCACCCAGCAATCCTTTTCTCACAGAGAAAACGTTGCAAGCCTCTCGATGCTCTATCGCTATTTCCACGGAAAATGTTCAGATCACCTACATTCCTTAGTTCCACCAGTTCTCACCTTCAGGTCTGGGCCCATGCCACGCCCATTGCAGGAAATCACCCTCTCATTCCCTTCGTATTCCATTGGTGAGATGTAAGTTCCAGCCGAACGGCTTCTTCTCACCGACCGCTACTTTGTGAAAACAACTCACAAGAGGTTCCTCTCCCGTCACTATAAACCTAACGTGTTCAATTTTAGAATTAATCTTTTCCAACATGCCCTATGAGTGTCAAATACTCCAAGCCGTCTTTCTCCACAACGTTCCCTATTTTTGTTCTTTTCTAACTGTAAGCCCATGTAGGTAGGCCTTATCTATCTATCTATCTATCTATCTATCTATCTATCTATCTATCTATCTATCTATTCATATCTATCTATCTATGGAACGTTCTATCTTGCTATCTGCCTATATATCTCAATATTTCAATCTGCATCCTTCTCTCACTCTCTCTGTTCACATTTATCTATGTGTCAATATTTTCCTCACACTCTCACACCCTCTCTCACACACTCTCCCTTTATCCTTGGATCTCTGATAAAAGCTATCTATCTATCTATCTATCTATCTAGATACAAAGTTTTGTTAGATTCTAGCTGTTTATGTGCAGACAAATAATCGTTGATAGATACATTCGTCACAGATGGCATGAAGAGATTGTAAGCATCCTTGGAAACCTCATTTCAACTTCAATTCTTTTGCAGAGTACACAGTTGAAATGAGGTTTCCAAGATGCTTTATCTATGTCATATCTGTGACGAATGTATCTATCAACGATGACTTGTCTGCACTTGATCAGCCACAATCTAACAAAAATTTGCATCTTATATTCTTGAATTCTTTTGCAAAGTTTTGTTAGATTCTAACTGTTCAAATGTAGACAAATCATCGTTTATAGATGCATTCGTCACAGATGGCATCAAGAGATTGTAAGCATCCGACAGACGCGTTTTCCTGTGTCTGTTGCAAATTTATGAAATCGAGAACAAAAAAATACTCTGGGCTAACAACTGCCTAAATAAGTGCGGCCTACAAGGAACATTTCGTCATGCTTCTCGGCGATCAAGATACATGCTTGTCGGCGATCAAGATAAATCCTTGGAAACGTCATTTTAACTGAATTTATTTACGAATTAATCAAGACAAGTGCTGTAAATACCTTGGGGCAACATCTGCTAAAATACAAGGCATATTTTAGCATGTCCTCTTTCTTTATTATGTATCCTTGGAGTTAGTTGACAGAGGCATTCTGAAAACTACTTAACAATTCATAAAAATCTGACTAAATATTACTAGAGAACCTGTAGTGTTACGTCCAAACACCCTACGATAGCAACGAAAGGTTAAATTTTGCGTCCTATTCAGGATGTCGAGGATTATGACTCTCCACAATTTCCTTCCTTAGAAAATCTTTCGAGAGATGTGCAAATGTCTCAAGAATTTCTAGAATGTTCTGTTAGCATAGACGGCATTTACAGAGAATGTAAACTCATCAATTCAGTTAATTTCTCGCTGTCCAAATTCAGACATGTCATCGTTGATAGATGTATTCTGTTGCGAATTTATCAAAACAAAAGCAAAAAAAAAAAAAAACTCCGGGGTAAAAACTGCTAAAATGCGCAAGGCCTACAAAGTATATTCCGGCATACCTTTCAGGTATCAAGACAAGAATTAAGAAACTCATTTCCACTGCGAACGCTGGAAAAGTATTTTAAAAGATAAGATGGTAAGTTTTGCTTGTTTGCAATTTTCTAGGTATCAAAATGTGGGAATTTTTTTTAATTTGAATTTTTTTTACTTTTATTTTTTGTTTTTAAACCAGTGTTATTTAAAAAAAAATAGGTAGTTATACTAATATGTAGACAGACACTTTTACATTTAGACATATTAAAAACAGAACGACATTTCTAGATTGCATCTAGATATATGGCTCTTTTGTTAATATTTTTTCTCTCACGTGGTACGACGTCATAGAACCGCATCATGAATTTACGACATGCGTCTGATATTCCGCGACCGTTATCGTCTATGTCAACATAACAAAATATCATCTTTGGTGGTGAATATATTTGTTTTAAATGTCCGTATAACCACTCTGAAGATGGCACAGGTGTGCCGAAAGCTTAAATCAAGGAACAGCATAATAAACAATTTTTGAATTTTTTGTCTATACTTTCCCACGAAATTAAAGCAAACATACGAAGTTTGGAACGGCTCCTTATCAGACATAATAGACATTCATTATCTGTCATATTTCAGACATAATAGACATATATATATATATATATATATATATATATATATATATATATATATATATATATTGTTGTTAAATATAACAGGTTCTACATTCAACACCATCACTTGATAAGATACCAGATGTGTTGAAAGAAAATGACGATTTTTGTAGTGATATCATAGCATATTTATGTTATAATTTTCGAATATATATATATATATATATATATATATATATATATATATATATATATATATATATATATATATGGTGTCTCAATAACCGATTTTAAATGTGAATTAAGTTTAAGCGTCTAATGACTTTTTCTTTTTTTTCAGATTTTCAATTTCAACCATGGAAAGATTAACAATCAAGCAAAGTTGAAGTTATCGCAGCCTATTACGAAAATATTACACATTCACACACACACACACACACACACACACACACACACACATATATATATATATATATATATATATATATATAGGATGACCAAAAAAACGCTATCTTTTTAACAATCCAATAAAACCAACAGTGATGGAAGAAAAATATTTTATTCTTAGTAATTGAAACCTTAAAACATGCCATTTAAGAAACAATGGTGGAATTTTCATTTTTTAAAAATTACGTCTTGTAGATGGCGTCCTTCTTGAAATCTGCTGTTGAGATTCCTCATTGACTGCTGCAACATCTCAACTGGGATACTGTGAATTTCGTCTTGAATTCTAAATGGCGAAATGTTTACTTGCTCAAGGTCACTGTCTCGCAGTGTTGCCAATTGCTCATGTCTGACACTATGCTCTTCTAAAATTCCTGTGTTTTGGGGTCACCTGTATATATATATATATATATATATATATATATATATATATATATATATATATATATATATATATATCCGTGTGTATGTGTGATAAAAATATAGTTTTAAGGCAGTGATTCTCAAGCGCCGTTTATCACGCGATCTTCTTAATCCCTTCTGCTTGTAAATTTTAAGTCTCTGGTTTTATTTCATAGCATTCAAATGTATACTCTTTAAAAATGGGCCGTGATATTTTCATTTCCCCCTAGGTGTATCGTTGCTTAAAATGCTGGGAAACACTGTTTCAAGATATGCTATATCTATTGATTAAATTGGTAGATATCAGGAATAGAGTCTATGTAAATATAAAAATGGACACTGAGGTCAATACCTAAGGTCGACAATTTGTTTCATGCTTAAACCCAATCTTCAGGACTGAAAAAAAAACTTTTGACGTTAAAAAAATTGAAACCGACACTGAATAGAATCAGCTACGAATACTGTAATAATCTTCTAAAATGCCTTAAAAAAACGCATTTTTTCACGTTTTAATGCACGCTTGACCATGACATTCCAACATAAAAGAAAAAAAAATCAATAGTGGATCATTTTTTACGTTCTAATGAACGTTAAAACATAACTGACATCTGTTGTATTTAAACGCAAAAAAGGAAAAGAAAATCAGTAATGGATAGTTTTTGCCTTACTAGTTGCAACCCTGATGATGATCTCAGAAAGAGATGGAAAGTACTCGGGAAATAAAAGCGATTTCCACAGTTACAGCGCATTTCTTGCATCGTTTGATTGTAACACACGGAAAAAATATTCGTGAATATTAAAGGATTATGCTAAAAAGAAGCAGACATAATGTTTGTAATTTATTTAATCAGACATGCTCAAAAGAGAATTTGCAGCCTAAACACACACACACAAACATATATATATATATATATATATGAAAAGTGAATATAAATATAAATAAATATATATATATGTATAATTATTTATATATTATATGTACTTTTTAGAAAGCGCTCAATATCAGAGATGCTAACATATATCTCAAACTATATATATGCTATATATTATATATCAAATATATATATAATATATATATATTTATATATATATGTGTGTGTTGTTTAAGATACGTGCGTGTGGTTTTGATTATTTCAAAATTTTATTTAGTTGTTCCGTTGTTGAAGATATGCTAGGTTTTGAACTGAGATTGGAACTCTCTCTCCTGTTCTCTCTCTTCTCTCTCTCTCTCTCTCTCTCTCTCTTATCTTTTATCAGATACTTGTGAAAAACGCCAAGCGTTCTTACAAACACCAACAGAAGAAGCCAGTCAAAATATATATCTAAATCCACGCCAGATTCGTTCACAGTGACCGTGACGCCATATTCGAATCATTTAGTGAGTTTGTTTTATTCGATTTATTGGTAAAATTGCCGCATTATTATCTCTTGTATTCGTCTGTTTTAGCAAATATAAATATTCCCTTACTGTGTCAAGAGCTGCCATGTTTCCTCTACAACAGAGGTCAGCGACCTTTTGAAGAGAGTGGGCCAGAAAGCTATGGAATCTCTCTGATGAGGGCCAGGATATCAAATGTATTATAATAATTTGTCTTGATCTCAAACAGATAAACTCAGAAATCTGCCTTGTTCTGGAGGCTTCAAGATGAAAAGGAATATCTACTAACATAATGAACAAAAATGAAAAAATCCTTACTGCAAACGGAATAAAGTTAGAAATGGCAAATTAATTCATGACACACTTGTTTTTGCCTATTGTTCAATAACTTCTCCACAACAGATGAAATATTTGTCGATGACAAATATTCGTGAATGTGAAAGGATTATAATAAAAAGAAGCAGACATATTGTTTGTAATTTATTTAATCAGACATGCCTAAAAGAGAATTGGCTGCCTAAACACAAACATAGACAGACACACACACATACACACAGACACATACAGACACAAACATATATATATATATATATATATATATATATATATATATATATATATATATATATATATATATATATATATATATATATATATATATATATATATGTATGTGTGTGTGTGTGCATGTTGTGAAGAAATGCGTCAGAATTTCAAGTACAAGGTTTTGAAGTGAGACTAGAACTCTCTCTCATTCTCTCTCTCTGTCTGTCTGTCTGTCTCTCTCTCGCTTATCTTTTATCAGATATTGTGAAAAACGGCAAGCTTTCTTACGAACACCAATAGAAAAAGCCAGAGAAAAATATATATCTAAATCCATGTCAGATTCTTTCAGAATGATCGTGACGCCATCTTCGAATCATTTAGTGAGTATGTTTTATTCGATTTATTGGATAAAATTGCCGCATTATTATCATTTGTATTCGTCTGTTTTAGCAAACATCAATATTCCCTTACTGTGTCAAGAGCTGCCATGTTTCCTGAGAGTTTAAAGTTTTATTGAATTCCTAACCAAAATCCTAAGATATGTCTAACCAAAAACAAAACAAAACAAAACAAAAACCTTTCATTCAATATCATGATATCGGTCAGTTGCTCAAGGCAAGATCGCTTTAGTATAGAGGTCGACAACCCCACCGGCGTCCGGACCACATTAGGCCTGCGACGGATATTTGTTCGCCTCACTTCGAACTTAACACTTCGCCACTAATTATCTAATTAGTTTGTGGATCAAGTGGCATAAAATAAAACATCAGTTGAAAATGCGACGATTTTTTTTTAAATCAAAATTTCCATCCGATTCCACTGCTGAATGTTACAAAAAATATGTTTTGTCAATCGGATATTATAAAAACCTATTGAATAATGCGAAAATTATGGCAAATCAAACTACTATAGACTGGCCCGGAAAATCTCCTGATTTAAATCAAATCGAGAATCTGTGGTCAATCTGCCAGGAAGGACTTCGTGGAATGGGCATACGAATTAGTAGCACTGGGCCATGTTTCATTGGAAAAATACGACAAAAGTTTTGCTTCGATTAATTTGCACAAATTATCTATCTATCTATCTATCTATCTATCTATCTATCTATCTATCTATCACCCTGTAATTTAAAGAATAGTAAGCTACTTTCTCTCAATCATTTCATCTGTGTTCGATTTATTTTTAATTGTTTACCTTAGAAATTTCATCATCTATCTATCTATCTATCTATCTATCTATCTATCGTCTTTTCAAATCTATCTATCTATCTATCTATCACACTTTAACTTAAAGAATAGTAAGCTAGTTTCCCTCAATCATTTCATCTGTGTTCTATCTCAATCATTATCATCTGTGTATTTTCTATCTATCTATCTATCTATCTATCTATCTATCTATCTATCCTCAGTCACGTATGTATTTATCTCAGTCTTTTCATATCTATCTATCTATCTATCTATCTATCTATCTATCTATCTCATCTATTGTCAGTCTTTTTCATATCTATATCTATTTATCTCTATCTTTTCTCTCTCTCTCATCTATTTCTATCTATCTATCTATCTATCTATCTATCTATCTATCTATATATATATATATATATATATATATATATATATATATCTGTGATCGACTTTACTCCAAGAAAGCGTAGGAATATTATAACTCTGAACGACCACACTTGTCAAGAATACATAGATGATAGATTATCTGGTAGATGAGCAAATCAAAGTACTTTTGAGATAGATAGATTGCCCGGAAAGATAATCTCCTGAATTTATTTCCAAGTCGAGAATCTGTGGCCATTCTGCAGATTGAACGATTTCGAGGAATCGATCTAACATGCACTGGGTCATGTTTCGTTAAAAAAATACGAAAGAAAACTATAGTAATAACGGAATTACTCGTTTTCATTTCCACAATCCTGTATGTCTCTCTATTTGATAATAATTAATCTTTATTTATTTTCTCAAAATAAATAATGTTAATTCATAACTATTCTCATCTTCCAAATCTCCAATGAAATCTTTGTGAGCTCCAGACATCTTTGTGAGCTCTATTCAGAATTTGAGAAGATGAAGATAGTTGTTCTCGATGTTTTGCTGACTTCCGGCAATATTGCGTCACGATCAGTCAGTTTATTTAGATATAATGTTTCTACTTCCGTAATCAGGTAGAGAGAAAAATGTCAATTGATGTTAATCGACTTACTTCCGAATCCGCTGGTGACTTCTACAAAAAATACGTCTTGCCAAAAGGAGAATAGAAAAGCCTGTTGTATAAGAACAAGAATGGGTGATGACAACCTGGATCATTTTTTGCTCATCGTCATGAGTTTTTGCTCATCGTCATAATTATTGATGACTGATGATTTTATGTCACTTGCTCCACAAATTAATTAGATAATTAGGGGTCAGGTGTTGAGTTGGAGGTCGGGCGGACAGGCCGGATATGGTCAAAGAAAGATTGCTGGACTCAAATGGGGCTTGACGACCTCTGTACTAAAGAGATTTTGCCTTGAGCAACTGACCGATACCATAATATCGTATTCTTCCAATGAAACATGACACAGTGAACATGTCAGTACTTTGTATGTCGATTTCAAAAAGTCGTTCTAGCATAATTGACCAAAGATTCTCGATTGGATTTAAATCAGGAGAAAGGACTAAGCAAGAATCCATGGTTATATAATACTTTTGATTTCCTCACTGATAAGGGTTATCTGAGAAGTGTTCGTTCAGGGAGTTAAAATTTTGTACGCTTCCTTGGATTAACAGGAGGTCCATGGCAACCTTAAAAGAGCTAGCTGCCTAGATGAATAGAATATTGATAGATTGGAAGATGAAGAAGAGATTTGAAGCAAGGATAACAATTAAAAATAAATCGAACACAGATCAAATGACTAAGCGAAACTAGCTTACTATTCTTTACATTACAGGGTGATAGATAGATAGATAGATACATAGATAGATAGATAGATATGAAAGGACTGGTAGATACACATGGAGAGACTGAGGAGGAATAGATAGATAGATAGATAGATAGATAGATAGATAGATAGATAGATAGATAGATAATTTGTGCAAATGAATTGAAGCAAAACATTTTTTTGTATTTTTCCAATGAAACATGACCCAATGCACTTGTTAGTAATTCGTATGTCCATTCCACGAAGTCGTTCCTTGCAGATTGACCACAGATTCTTGATTGGATTTAAATCAGGAGAGTTTCCAGAACAGTCTATAGTACTTTGATTTGCCATAAGTTTCGCATTATTCAATAGGTTTTTCCGTTTAAAAAAACGTATTTTATTGTAACATTCAGCAGCGGAATCGGAAGGAAATTTTGGCTTTAAATAGTTCGTCGCATTGTTGACTGATGTTTTTTTCTTATGCTACTTGATCCACAAATTAATTAGATAATTAGTGGCCAAGTGTTAAGTTTGTGGTGGGGCGAACAAATATCTGTCGCAGGCCTGATGTGGTCCGGACGCCGGGGGGTTGCCGACCTCTATGCTAAAGCGATCTTGCCTTGAGCAACTGACCGATATCATGATATTGAATGAAAGGGGTTTTTTTTGTTTTGTTTTTGGTTAGACATATCTTAAGATTTTCGTTAGGAATTCAATAAAACTTTAAACTCTCAGGAAACATGGCAGCTCTTGACACAGTAAGGGAATATTGATGTTTGCTAAAACAGACGAACACAAGAGTTAATAATGCGGTAATTTTACCAATAAATCGAATAAAACAAACTCACTAAATGATTCGAATATTGCGTCACGATCATTCTGAAAGAATCTGGCATGGATTTAGATATATATTTTCTCTGGCTTTTTCTGTTGGTGTTTGTAAGAAAGCTTGCCGTTTTTCACAATATCTGATAAAAGATAAGCGAGAGAGAGAGAGAGACAGAGAGAGAGAGCGAGAGAAAGAGAGATAAGAGAGATAGAGAGATGTGAGAGAGAATGAGAGGTTCTAGTCTCACTTCAAAACCAACATTTTTAAAAATCAATTATTTAATGCCAACAACATTTTTAGGCTACATTCGTATGAATAGAATATGTATTCTTTGGTTTAGATTGGTTTAGTTTATTTTGTTTTACGGCATATCAACCTCAATTGGTTATTTAATGCCGACAACATTTTAGGATAGATTCGTATGAATAGAATATGTATTCTTTGGTTTAGATTGATTTGGTTTATTTTGTTTTACGGCATATCAACCCCAATGGATTATGTAATGCCGACAACATTTTTAGGATACATTCGTATGAATAGAATATGTATTCTTTGGTTTACATATATTTGGTCTGGTTTATTTTGTTTAACGGCATATCAACCTTAATGGATTATTTAATGCCGACAACATTTTTAGGATAGATTTGTATGAATAGAATATGTATTCTTTGGTTTAGATTGGTTTGGTTTATTTTTGTTTACGGCATATCAACCTCAATGGGTTATTTAATGCCGACAACACTTTTTTTATTGCTGGTAATATTTTGCTTTGTCAGAAATCTCTTTCTGGTAATATTTTTCCTGAAAATTATTTATTATTGCTGGTAATAATTTTTCAAAATGTATTGCTGGTAATAATTAACTATTCGCCCATATTTTTTAGCTATAGGACCCTAACAGGTGCTACCAGGTTTTGAGTCATGGGTGGACCTGGAAACACCAGCAATTAAGAGGTGCCACGATCCTCACAACCTCCTGATCAGAGGCCTTACTGCTGGACGTATTTTATCGTCTTACCCAGGACGCGGATGTAGTATAACGTGTTACCCAGGACGAGTATCATTATTTGGGAGTGCATATGCTTGTCAACAACTATTTTAGAAAATGAAACATCGTCTAAGCTTGGTAACCACAATCTTAATAGCATAAAATACGCAGATGACACAGCCCTGATAGCAGACACGTAAAAGGAATTACAAAACCTTCTACGGTAGGTAACGAAGGAAAGCGAGAAGAAAGGACTAAGCATCAACTACAAGAAAGAATCCATGGTTATCAGTAAAAGGATGGGTCCGAAATGCGATTTGAAGGCCAGAGACACTAAAATTAAGCAGGTGGGGAAATTTAAATATCTGAGAAGTGTTCTGACAGGGTACGGTAAAAATGGCTAAAGACGAATTCCAAAAGTTAGGCAGATTATTACAAGACAGGAGGATTTCGTTGGCAACAAAGCAAAGAGTACTCAGCTGCTTCGTGATATCTGTCCTTCTTTCCGGCAGCGAATATTGGACGGTTTCCTCAAAGATGAAGAAGTTGTCTCCTCGAAGCTATATCGGATCCGTACAGACGGTTCTGTCAGAAGGATGATGAGGATATCATAGACCGAGCGTGTGAGCAACGGTCATCTTTTTGCCATATTCAGGATGCAAACAAGGAGGAAGTTTATTCTTAACATCAGAAATTATGGCAGCTGACATTTCTGGGACACGTGGTATATTTGAGAAAAGAGGCTTCTTAAAGAATCTGATACTCACATATATCGGATCGAATAGAAGGTCTAGAGACTAAGAAGGAAAGCAACGTGACATACCCTAGCCATAGCTACAACGTAAGAAATGCTATCTGTCTATTTTGGATGACATAACATGGTATATTTACAGATTCTGGGGAAATAGATGAGAATGATTAAAAAATTATTGGGGATTGCCTACAAAGATTAGTCTCCGGTTTTAAAGTGGAGAGCCACGATCACCTACGACCTGAAGGGACACGGCATGTAAAAGAAGAAGATTCATATTTGCATGGACGAATGGTAGATTTGATTCTTTAAATTCTATCAAAGATGGATTCTGATAAGAAAAAAAATTCTGGCGCGACAGATTGACCCCCCTGTCCTTGCAGTAGACATTATTTACATTATTGATTTAATGTAGTTGTTGCATTTTAAGTTGATTTTAACATGAGACAATTTTGTTCGAAACTTGTATATTTTTTATGATATTTTTCATTAAGAAAATGGTTTATCATTTTTCAAATAAGGATTATTTTAGATAAAAAGATTAACTTAAAACAAATTATATTAAAATCAATTACCGAAAAAAAAAAGATATTTAAATTAAATTTATAAGAAAAATTAATATGTTCATTTAATAAGTTCTTAGCCCTATACAGATTTTAAAGTTTATTAAAATAGAATATCACTTTAATTTGCTTCAGCTCTCGTTTAGCTGTTGACAGTGAACGCCTAATGAACATTACAATGGAGTACTTGCCTTATTTACATTATTCGGACTGTTATCCTCATCTTCATTGCCATATTCACAACGTAGCTTCTGCTAAGACTTTTCTAGATGTCTCCATATTTTTGCTATAAATAATCCGTATCGATTCTTTAATATCTGTCTATATCTCTAAGATGAGGTATTATGATTACTTGCCTTATTTACATTATTCGGACTGTTATCCTCATCTTCATTGCTATATTTACAACGTAGCTTCTGCTTAGACTTTTCTAGTTGTCTCCATATTTTTGCTATATCGGATCCGTACAGATTCTTTAATATCTGTCTATATCTCTAAGATGAGGTATTATGATTACATACATTATTTACATTATTCAAGCTGTTATCCTCATCTTCATTGCCATATTCACAACGTAGCTTCTGCTAAGACTTTTCTAGTTGTCTCCATATTTTTGCTATATCGGATCCGTACAGATTCTTTAATATCTGTCTATATCTCTAAGATGAGGTATTATGATTACATACATTATTTACATTATTCAAGCTGTTATCCTCATCTTCATTGCCATATTCACAACGTAGCTTCTGCTTAGACTTTTCTAGTTGTCTCCATATTTTTGCTATATCGGATCCGTACAGATTCTTTAATATCTGTCTATATCTCTAAGATGAGGTATTATGATTACATACCTTATTTACATTATTCAAGCTGTTATCCTCATCTTCATTGCCATATTCACAACGTAGCTTCTGCTAAGACTTTTCTAGTTGTCTCCATATTTTTGCTATATCGGATCCGTACAGATTCTTTAATATCTGTCTATATCTCTAAGATGAGGTATTATGATTACTTGCCTTATTTACATTATTCAAGCTGTTATCCTCATCTTCATTGCCATATTCACAACGTAGCTTCTGCTAAGACTTTTCTAGTTGTCTCCATATTTTTGCTATATCGGATCCGTACAGATTCTTTAATATCTGTCTATATCTCTAAGATGAGGTATTATGATTACATACATTATTTACATTATTCAAGACTGTTATCCTCATCTTCATTGCCATATTCACAACGTAGCTTCTGCTAAGACTTTTCTAGTTGTCTCCATATATTTTTTGCTATATCGGATCCGTACAGATTCTTTAATATCTGTCTATATCTCTAAGATGAGGTATTATGATTACATACATTATTTACATTATTCAAGCTGTTATCCTCATCTTCATTGCCATATTCACAACGTAGCTTCTGCTAAGACTTTTCTAGTTGTCTCCATATTTTTGCTATATCGGATCCGTACAGATTCTTTAATATCTGTCTATATCTCTAAGATGAGGTATTATGATTACTTGCCTTATTTACATTATTCGGACTGTTATCCTCATCTTCATTGCCATATTCACAACGTAGCTTCTGCTTAGACTTTTCTAGTTGTCTCCATATTTTTGCTATATCGGATCCGTACAGATTCTTTAATATCTGTCTATATCTCTAAGATGAGGTATTATGATTACATACATTATTTACATTATTCGGACTGTTATCCTCATCTTCATTGCCATATTCACAACGTAGCTTCTGCTAAGACTTTTCTAGTTGTCTCCATATTTTTGCTATATCGGATCCGTACAGATTCTTTAATATCTGTCTATATCTCTAAGATGAGGTATTATGATTACTTGCCTTATTTACATTATTCGGACTGTTATCCTCATCTTCATTGCCATATTCACAACGTAGCTTCTGCTAAGACTTTTCTAGTTGTCTCCATATTTTTGCTATATCGGGTCCGTACAGATTCTTCAATACCTGTCTATATCCCTGAGATGAGGTATCATGCTTACTTACATTATTTACATTATTGTGACTGTTATTATCCAACCCGATCCTACGGGCTCGGGAAACCCACGTTAAACTCGGCCTTGTGCCACATGCAAACCTCGTGGGAGGGGGGTGGCTAGATACCGAATCGAGTCGAGCTTCTCGGCTTGACGGTCGAACTCTCTGCCTTTGAGCAGAGAGGAACCCGGACGAGGTTTCGTTGAAGGGCAGAGTCTCGTTCGGGGAGGTTGACCAACGCGATTCTGTTTTTACAGTTTCTACGGGCATTTTTTGGCCGAGCCTACAGGCTCGGGAAACCCACGTAAAACTCGGACTTGTGCCACATCTTTCCCTTGTGGAGGAGGCAAGTAAATCGAGTCGAGCCGATAGTAGTTCACTCCAAACCAGACTGACAGTCATACTAACACCTTCCAAATCTTGTATTATCATTTCGTGTAATATACTTTTGTTATTTCTACTCTTGTGTTCGTGTTGTTCTTCCTTGGTGCTAACCTGGACCATAACAAGTCGTTAGTTTAGTTCAGTACCTGGTTAAGGAGGGCGAATATTATATTAAAATCAATTCCTAAAAAAAAAGAAGATATTTAAATTAAATTCATAATCAAAATTGATATATTTATTTAATAAATTCTTAGCCGTATAAAGATTTTAAAGCTTATTAAAATAGAATATCCCTTTAATTTTCCTTCGGCTCTCTTTTAGCTGTTGAAAGAGTATCAGTGAATGCCGAAGTAACATTGGCAATGGAGTCCTATTATTCGATCGGCTGTGTCAGGAAGATAATCTATTAAACGAACGCAAATATTGTCTACTTTAGCAGGAAATAGGACAAGAGATTAAAAGAGAGAGACGGATAGAGAGAGAGGAACAGAAAAAGAAAGAGAAAGAGAGAGAAAGAAAGCGAGAGGGGGACAGGGACAAATGGAAAGGGGAATATTCTTTAGCAAGAAATAGAAGCAATTAAAAGAGAGAAACGGATAGAGAGAGGGGGTAGAGAGAAAGAGTGAGAGAAAGAAAGAGGGGGCACTTTCTAGTCTTCTTAAAGCCTTACCTTAAGGGAGCGGCCTCTCTCCTCTTTATATTCCTTTCCGCGGCTGCACGGGATAACGTACACACAGAAAGCTGTAACACGAGGGGAAGTGGAAAAATCAGGCGTGGCAGACCATATATGGAGAGAAAAGGGAGATCACCGCCCTCTGTGGGATCCGGTTAAGATCATAGCCAACGAACACCATTGGAAAATTCGTAAACTTAAGGAATCGGCACATATGCTAGGCCAAAAATATCTCCTCAGTCGACGAAGCATAGAAATGAATACAATATGAGAAACCAGTAATACGGAGTGCCAGAGAAAAGCAATAACAACAAAATTTGAAATATGAGCTCTGGTAAAAACATGAAATGATAACAGCAAAAATTGCAATATGAGCACAGGTAAAAAATTGTTTCTGAAGATATTAGGTTTATAATACCCAGAAATTCATACACAGATGTCCTCAAGGACACATGGCGCAGTGGATAAAGGCGTTGGTTAAATCCAATACCTGGTTAAGGTAGTGGAGAACTTGGAGAGGGGAGTTAACAGGCGATAACTGACAAATGACATCCATTAAACACGACACATGAAACTAGAACAGTCTACCCTAGTGAGCGAAATAAAGGGTTCAGTTCGACATTCCAACCACCTGAAGAAGGCCGGAGCGTACAACGGCCGAAACGTTGTAATAGATATAGTGACAACGATAGGGAAATAGTCCGAATAAAGTAAATAATGTACATAATACCTCAGCTCAGAAATATAGACAGATACCGAGTAGAGATTTATATCATTTTTTCCTGTTTCAGGTCGTCTTTCTTTCTCCTTCTAAATTTTTCTCATTCTCTTTCCAGTATCCTCACTTGCGTCTTGGTGGCATTGTCTTCTCGCTTGAGGTGAACTGATTTTAAAAAAATACAAAATTCAATGGATTCCTGCTGTCACGAACGTGTAGCAATGATTTCGAAATATTTTAGCATATCCTTCCTACGTTAAAAATCGTCCGGGCATAATGGAGATGATTCCCTTGATATCATTGCAAATGCGTCACTGTTTCACTTTTTGGCGGGATGGTGTTTCTTATTTTTGCTATATTATTCACTGTTTTTTAGGATCTTTATTTTACGAGCCATGACCTAACCCTACTAAATTGAGTAAATCTTCACAATAAATAATATCGGCTTATAACTAAAAGCGAACAAGAAAAAATAAATAAATAAATAAATAAAAATCAATAATATCGATTACAACGAACCGAAAACATTTCTGGCCGGTGTTGTGTTCTTAAATTCACCTCAGATAAAGATTTGTTGTTGCCAAACATACTATCGATCTGTTCAGGTGATGGGAATCTTTGACGTGTTGGCTAACGAAAGAAAAGTGAGAGAGAAAAAACAAAAAAAAAAACAAACATCGGATGTGGTTTTAGATTTGAATAATTGGTGGGTCTTCGTAGCTATCATAAAGGTGGCTCGTTCCGAAATATGAATGTCTGGGTTCAAGAAGAAAGAGTCTTATTTGGATGAGAACTTGAAAAGTATGTAGATGGAGAGGTGCTGAAAAATATCTGTAGTAGCAATTTGGGATGAGGCGTCATCATTATTTACAGACAAAATAACATCCTCACCTTTGTTTTCATCGCCATGTTTCAGTCTTTGTAGCCGCCATCTTTGTACTCTCTAACCATACTGTTGCCATATATGGCATACCCCTCCACGCTGTTCATCTCGAGGTTCTCAACAAAATCAAAAGGGTGATATGTGATATGCTAGGTCCTAACTTGGCATCTCGACTCCAGTCACTTTCTCACCGACGTAATATGTCTTAATCCGTCTTTTCTATATATATATTTTTATAGCATCTTCCCTGACGATCTATTTTCACTTCTGCCTCGACTGCATGAATTTAAGCGTGCTACTAGGTCGGCATCTCGGCCCCACCCTTTTACGGTTGAAACAGTTAAATGTAACCACCTCTTATACTCCAACAGGTTGTTCTTTCGCACTTCCCGACAGTGGAACTCCCTTCCGCTTACTGGCTTCCTTGATAACTATAACCTTCAATAATTTAAATGTAATGTCAATCGACATCTTCTGTTGCCTTTTTTATTTTTTTTAATTCTTTACTCAACTCCCTATACACAGTCTTTTCCCTTAATTACACTTTCGGTGCCCCCCTTGCGTACTATTGACACTTCCGTCTTACTTGGGGTGAATTGCTAAAAAAAAACATCAAAAAAGCCCTTTATTCAATCCAGGCGTATAGGTTATTCCAACGATGACCATCGACATGAATATACGAAGTTGTATCGAAAAGTAATCGGACTAGTTATAATTTTTTTTTTTAAAAATCTAATAAATTTATTTAAGTTTTAATATCATCTCCTTCGAAATCGTCAACTTACACAGCAAAATATCGGCTTCAGCTTTCTTGCCATTTTTCGAATCCTGCCTGGGAGTCGTTTACCGTAAGCGAGTCGAGGACCTGCGTTTTGCTAAAGGAATCTCGGCAGCAGAGTTCAAAATGGCGACCTCTTGAGATGCATTTTCAGCTTGGGGAAGAGATAAAATGACGCAGGTTGCGAAATCTGTGGGAAAGGGCTGGTGCGGAAGCGATACTCCGTTGTTTTGGAAACACACGAGTGGGGAAAGCTCGGCCAGAGGGTGTATTGTCGCCGTGAAGAATCTAATTCTTTGCGCTCCACAGATCCGGTCGATTTAGCCGGACGTGTTTCCATCAAACGCCTGAAGACGTTCCAGAAGAACAACATCGACAATATCGTTGATTGTCTCCTGACGATCCCCATGCACAAGCTGATTTATTTTCTCCACGATTCCCGGAAGTGACGCTTCGTCATTTACTAAGGATGTTCTTCCGTTTCTTTCAGCTTCCGGGCCCCTCGCCGTAAATTTGCCGAAGCATGATCAATGCATGTGTAGCAGACTTCCCAAGTTGAAAGCATAATTTCACTTTGGCAAACTTTGTTCATGACATAATTACAGGCTACAACATACACGTGATCACAAAATCACAAATTTCTCGAAGTGAACACAGCAATCTCCATCGGCACATTGGCACATGAGGGTCACTGTTAGCTTTCAATGCGCGCGCAACAAGTGTACTGCCATCTGTTGGCGCGCTACAAAACTAGTCCCAAAAACATTTTAAGACAACCTCGTATCAAAGACCTTTGACAAATTGTGATATCGATGTTTGTTGAATAAATAAATAAGGCAACAAAGTTGAGGACAATAGTCCGAATAATGTAAATAGTGTACATAATACCTCATCTCAGAAATATAGACAGATACTGAAGGGCCGAAACTTTGTAATAAATATGGCGACAAATATGAGCACAATAGTCCGAATAATGTAAATAGTGTACATAATACCTCATCTCAGAAATATAGAACTGAAGGGCCAAAATGTTGTAATAAATATGGCGACAAAGATGAGGACAATAGTCAAATAATGTAAAATAGTGTACATAATACCTCATCTCAGAAATATAGACAGATACTGAAGGGCCGAAACTTTGTAATAAATATGGCGACAAAATGAGCACAATAGTTGAATAATGTAAATAGTGTACATAATATCATCTCAGAAATATAGACAGATACTGAAAGGGCCAAAATGTTGTAATAAATATGGCGACAAAGATGAGGACAATAATGTACATAATACCTCATCTGAAATATAGACAGATACTGAAGGGCCGAAACTTTGTAATAAATATGGCGACAAATATGAGCACAATAGTCCGAATAATGTAAAATCTCAGAAATATAGACAGATACTGAAAATAGTCGACAAAGATGAGGACAATAGTAAATAAGTGTACATAATACCTCATCTCAGAAATATAGACAGATACTGAAGGGCCGAAACTTTGTAATAAATATGGCGACAAATATGAGCACAATAGTCCGAATAATGTAAATAGTGTACATAATACCTCATCTCAGAAATATAGACAGATACTGAAGGGCCAAAATGTTGTAATAAATATGGCGACAAAGATGAGGACAATAGTCCAAATAATGTAAATAGTGTACATAATACCTCATCTCAGAAATATAGACAGATACTGAAGGGTAAATAAATATGGCGACAAAAATATGAGCACAATAGTCGAATAATGTAAATAGTGTACATAATACCTCATCTCAGAAATATAGACAGATACTGAAGGGCCGAAACTTTGTAATAAATATGGCGACAAATATAGGCACAATAGTCGAATAATGTAAATAGTGTACACATAATCATCTCATCTGATACTGAAAAATAATAAAGACGGACAAATTGAGCACAATAGTCCGAATAATGTAAATAGTGTACATAATACCTCATCTCAAAAATATAGACAGATACTGAAGATTAAATATGGCGACAAATATATGGTACATAATAACTCATCTCAAAAATATAGACGGATATTGAGAAAGCAGGTGAAGATTATGAGGGTATGGCAGATAGATAACGATCGATCTTTGAGGTTAGGATTGGAAGCCCTTTTCGAGGGCAGTTGCCAGATTTACTTGTGTCATCTTCAGAAATATTCCTTAAGTTAGTGTCAGGTCACAACACCTAATTTCAAATTATCCCAAGCAGAAGCAGAGAAGGTTGATAAACCCAACGGGATTATAAAATCAATTATTTAGATACCAGAGATAAACACCTCGGAATCCTGCCGATAGGATCAGGAAAGCTTATCAATAAATACGGCTTGATATAAAAGCAATGATAATGAATCTGTAGTGATGCCTGCGTTAGTAGGGAAATAAATACAGCCACTCAAAAACAATACAAGGCCCAAGAGCCAATCAAGACAGAATTACTGAATGAAGTGTGTGATAAGACCGTAAATAGAGAAATTAAAGATTATGCAGATATGAAAAATAGATAACGTGTGACCTTCAACGTGATAAGTGAAAATTCTAGTTTTTAGGGAAGCATCCAGGCGGGAGTTTGTTCTACACAGTAGCTATACATTCTAGATAACTATACATTCTGTCGTCACACGATTTTCTTTTCTCCATCCTTTCATTTAATACGATCTCTAGGCTTTCCTGCTGCTTCATTGATGTGCCTGCTATCAACGCACTGTCATCTGCATATCTTATATATTCGACAATAATTAAGCTTAGTAAATCCTGGGAGGACTTCTATTTTTCTCTGGATCGTTTCACTGTAAAGATGGAATAAATTTGCCGATAAGAAACGTCTTTCTGTTATGGCTATTTCTATTCTTGTGTATTTCCTGGATTCATTTTCTATCCATATGCCAGCATGTGATGTTATTTATTTATTTATTTATTTTTTTTTGGCGATTATTCCAATCTTTGAAAGGGATTCATTATCGATAGTTCTGATAATGTTTGCATCTCGTTTTAATGGCTGTGTTAATGTCATTAACGTTTGATCTGCAAAAGAAAAATATCCCAAATTCCTGCAGTTGGCACCTGATGCCAAGTTATTAACTGAAAGAAATATCTTTTATCCTTACCAAAAACAAATATAAAGAGCAAACAGAAGCACGTAAAGATTTTTCCGTCATGATTTTTTTTAACGACATCTTGCCTTTTCTGGCACAAAAAAAAAAGAGCGGGAAGCAGTGTGAACAAAATGATAGGCGGGCTTATCAACTCCTATCGAGAAAAGAAATAACATAAATTTCAGGATTTAAGAGGAGACCTTGGAATATAGAAATGAGGAAGAATTTAGAAGGGACCATAAATACACTCCTGAACAAGGCGATAAACCTCTACTTCTGTTAAAAAAAACGAGGAATTGTGGGAATCAGACGATAGGCGAAACTATCTATTTCTACTGGTGAAAGAATAAATAATATACATTTCAGATTTAAGTGGAGACGTTGGAAGTAAAAGCTGATTTAAACCGTAGAAGGAACCGGAAATACAATGTTAAATATGATACAATGGATAAACTCCTACTCCTGTACAAGAGACGGGGGAGGAATATCAAACTGCCGATTACCGAATCTATCAACTCCTATTAAAGAAAATAGTATAAATTTCAGACTTTAAGCGGAGTCTTTACAAGTATAGAGTTAAATTAGAATTTAGAAGAAACGGCGAAACCCAATCCTAAACAGGAAACAAGGCATAAACATGTTCAAAAGAGCGGGAGGAGTGTGAAAAAGAGCGGGAAGTGTTGGACTTTTTTGGGTAGTACTAGTGAGCCAGCCAAAATGAGGTGACTCCTTTTATAGTTCACCAATAGAAGGATTAACCAATCAGAAGGCTCAGAATATTCATTGCGACGTGTATAAAGGCGGCCATGTTTTTTTCCGAATATTCACTGCCAACCTCTGATATCGAAGACTGAATAATTACAGAACAGCTGCTGGTAGTATTGGCGATATAGTCAGATTCAGTAGAGTGTCTGACTCGTGAGTGTTAATCTTTAACGTTGTTTCATTGAATAGATTACGTACTGCGCTGTATTCTATATTCATAGACTATGGTGAACATGGTCAACAGGAAGGCGTGTGAACAAAATGATAGGCGGGCTTATCAACTTCTATCGAGAAAAGAAATAACATAAATTTCAGGATTTAAGAGGAGACCTTGGAAGTATAGAAATGAGGAATAATTTAGAAGGGACCATAAATACACTCCTGAACAAGGCGATAAACCGCTACTTCTGTTCAGAAGAACGAGGAATTGTGGGAATCAGACGATAGGCGAAACTATCTATTTCTACTGGTGAAAGAATAAATAATATACATTTCAGATTTAAGTGGAGACGTTGGAAGTATAAAGCTGATTTAAACCGTAGAAGGAACCGGAAATACATTCTTAAATAGGTGATATGTCCCGGAAAGAAATATATTTGTTCGAAGTAGCAAACTGGTTTTGGACTACTGTAACCGATAAGGACAAATTAGCAGGTAACTGTAAAAGACTGGTCCTCGTCGTACTGGTAGGCAATGGGAGTAGGCACTAAGCGTAGTCAATAGGCGTCGTCCATGTACCTCCACATCAGTCCGTATTTATGGCTGACACCAGCCAATCATATTAATGTGAGGGGGAACCCAGGTGTATGCATATTCATTACATCAATAGGATACAACGGATAACCTGCTACTCCTGTACAAGAGACGGGGGAGGATTGTCAAACTGACGGTAGGCGAACCTATCAACTCCCATTGAAGAAAATAGTATAAATTTCATAGTTTAAGGGGAGACTTTACAAGTACAGAGTTGAAGTAGAATTTAGAAGAAACGGGGAAACCCAATGCTAAACAGGAAACAAGGCATAAACCTGTTCAAAAGAGCCGGAAGAGTGTGAACCGGACGATAGGTGAATCTATCTACCCCATTTTGAGGAATAAGATAAGTATAAATTTCATGATTTAAGCAGAGACTTTGGATATAGGGTCGAGTAAGAGTTTAGAATGAACCTGAAACACAATAAAGGGTTCAGTTCGACATTCCAAACACCTGAAGAAGGACGTAGCGTACAGAAAACAAGGGATAACTCTCTGTTCTTGTTCAAAAGAACGGGGAGGAATGTGAACCGGGCGATTGGCGAAGCTGTCTACTCCTACTGAGGCAAAGAACAAAGAGTATAAACTTCAGCGTTTAGGCAGTGACGTTAGAAGTATAGTGTTGAATTAGATTTTACAAAGAATCGGAAAGACCAGGTAGGAGTGTGAACCGGGCATTATTTGAATTTATTCTAAGCCAGCAGTCGGTTGATAAAAAACCAAGATGATTATGACAAACCACAGATTTGGTTACCGGGTAAGGTCACCTCCGAATCCACCTAATATGGCCACCCATAGTCAGCAACCAGCTATTCATTTTCTATCCATATGCCAATGTGTGACGCTTTTTTCGATTGCGTTTAATTTTTGGCGAAAAGTCAGTATCGATATTTGCGATAATGTTTGCATCGCGTCTTAATGGCTGTGTTAACTTCATTAGAGCTTGATGTGCAAGAGAAAGAAAAAAAAATATCCCAAATTCTTGCAGTTGGCACCTGATGCCAGGCTAGTAACTGAAAGAAATATCTTTTAGCCTGACCAAAAACGCATTTCAACAATTATTAACAGAAACACGTAAAAATGTTTCCGCTGGGAATTTTTACGACATCTTGTCTCTTCAAAAAATGAAATTCTTTTGGCGACAAAAAAAAAAATAAAAAATGGAGTCGAAAAAATAAAAAAAGCATGCAAAGTGGAAAAAATAAAAAAAGCATGCAAAACAAATAAATCAATGAATATACAGGCACTAAATAATACATAATGTACACACACACACACACACACACACACACACACACACACGCATATAAATATATATATATATATATATATATATATATATATATATATATATATATATATACAGTCAACGGCAGAATTATTCGTACACTCATCAATTTTCAATATCTCTATCCATTTTCATAATCTAATATAGTATGGTGCCAAGTTTTTATATGTTAATAAGCACAAAAAAATTATAAAACTCAAACAATAGGTTAAATTTAACATTACACA
The DNA here is from genome assembly GCA_903632075.3 of Acanthosepion pharaonis. Lineage (NCBI taxonomy): Eukaryota > Metazoa > Mollusca > Cephalopoda > Sepiida > Sepiidae > Acanthosepion > Acanthosepion pharaonis. The sequence goes on from CAHIKZ030000566.1 coordinate 405,331, forward strand.
AAATAGGAAAAGACAAAATTATTCGTACTATAAAATCTTTTTAACTGAGCAGTGGTGAAAGGTAATATATATATATATATATATATATATATATATATATATATATATTTTATATTATCAAATATATATATTATTTTATCATTATTATTATTATATATATATATTATTTTTTTATTATTAATTATATATATATATTTTTATTATTAAATTTATATTATTTTTTTATTAAATTATATATATTTTATATATATATATATATATATATATATATATATATATATATATATATATATATATTGTTTTATTATTAAATTTATATTATTATATCCTCTTGCAATTTTTATTCAAAAAAATACATGTACAGGTATGCACCTATATATATATATATTTATATATTTTGCATATATATATATATATATATATATATATATATATATATATATATATATATATATATATATTATATTAAATAGGATCTCTCAATCTTTAAGACCCACAAGACTTGAAGATTGAGAGCTCCTATATTCAGTGTTCTCTTTATATAAAAATTATTAGCTATATGATTTTAAGTGTTTGATATTCTTTAATTAATATTAATTTTGCTCTGTCTTTTGACATAGAACTCTCCTTGGATCTATATCCTCCTGGATTTTCGATGGGTGTATGAATAATTTCATCGTTGACCATTTATATATATATATATATATATATATATATATATATATATATGAAACAGGATTGTATATGACTATATATATATATATATATATATATATATATATATATATATATATATATACAGTAGCGTCCAAAACTAAGGGACAAAATTTTAAAACCTAATATTTGTTAGAAATAACAACTGTGAAAAGCTGAAATTTTGACAACTGGTAGTCGTTATCATCCATAATAAAATTTGAATCATTTGCAAAGGATGAAAAAGAATTATAACAATTATTTATTCATTTTTTCAAATTTGGAACGTCCAAAAGTAAGGGACAAAATTGAGAAAAACAATGTAAACGGCAAAAAAAACAATAAAATACATGTACAATCAATATTTAGTAAATGAGCCCTTGCTCTCAATGACAGCTGCACATCTTCGACTACAAGAACGAATCAGTTCTTGACAATCCTCGATACTAATTTTAGACCATTCTTCTTGAAGCTTCACCCACAAATCCTCCGTGTTAGTGGGATTTCTTTCCATAACTTTCCTCCTAAGGTCTTCCAAAGATTTTCTATTGGATTTAAGTCAGGACTTTGCGGTGGCCAATCCATAATTTCCAAATCTTGCTCGCTAAGGTAACTCATTACCACCTTTGCCTTGTGACATGGGGCATTATCTTGCATAAAGGTAGCCCTATCGAAACCTGAATTCTGTATGATTAACAACATGATCTTGAACAATGTTTTTTATAGATCTGCGCGTTTACACGAGTTTGTAACCGGACAAGAGGCGTTGTACCTTGGCTAGAAAACATTCCAAATACCATGACGCTTCCGCCCCCAAACTTGACAGTTTTCTTAGTACACTTTGCACTTAATCTTTCACCAATACGTCTCTTTACATTGTTTTTCCATCATTTCCAAATAAATTAAACTTGCTTTCATCACTGAAAAATACTTTTGCCTTATTTTCATATGTCCAAATTACATACCTGTTTGCAAACTCTAATCTCTTCTTCTTATTCTTCGAACTAACAAGTGGTTTCTTCCCTGGGGTTCGATTAAACAGCCCTATTTCTTGCAGTCGTCTACAAACAGTCTGTCTTGACACATTAATACATGAGGTACTATTCATAACCCTTTTAATTTCTGTGCAAGACTTAAAACGGTCCTTTAATGACATACGCTGCATTATTCGATCTTCTCTTACCGAAGATTTGCGGGGTCTGCCGGTTTTAAAAGCACTAACTATTTTGCCAGTATCATTGTAGGATTTAACAACCCTGCCTACAACACTCTTGGAACGTTTCACTTTCTCTGAAATCTCTCTAATGGTGTGCTTTTCCTTGTGTAGCTTCACAGTAGCTTGTCTCACAGAGTAATCAAGTTTCTGGCGTTTCGCCATGGTGCCGGCTGATGCAACGTTTACAAATGACTAACTAAGACTTATTCTTTAGAGGAAATAAAAAAAATTGAATATAGCATACTGTTTAGATTGTTTTTCTCAATTTTGTCCCTTACTTTTGGACGATCCTATTTTGAAAATAAATAAATAATTGTTATAATTCTTTTTCTATCCTTTGCAAATGATTCAAATTTTAGTATGTTATTATGGATGATAACGACTACCAGTTGTCAAAATTTCAGCTTTTCACAGTTGTTATTTCTAACAAATATTAGGTTTTAAAATGTTGTCCCTTAGTTTTGGACGCTACAGTATATATGGGGGAGTTATTATAAATTATGAGGATGATTTGATATAATCATAACTAAGTAATTCATCGAGTCTAGAAAAAAACCTCAACAGACGTTTCGTCCTACATTTGGAACTCATCAGCAGTGCGCATCCGCTACTGAGAATTGAAACTCGGACAGTTACGATACGGGGCAAACGTCATACAATTCATTAACGAAGAGGTAACGAATTAGACTCGATATTGCGCCGCTCGATCACATATTCTGTGGTGGAACTCATTTGATTTTCTCCATACGCATAGGACTGTGCCCCCGCAAGCCATGACTACTATCCAGAGCTTTAGAAGGATACATAAGTGATAGAAATTATTATATATATATATATATATATATATATATATATATATATATATATTTATTTATTTAAAATATGATTCCAACTCGCGACATAAGAGGTCTCATGTTTCGAAACAAGAATAAAAACTTCAATATAATTATTTGAATTAAATTGAGTTAAAGTAAGCTCTGTTCCATATTCAAGCGAAATTTTTTTTGGGAATAACGTATTTGTAAAATTTACGTGTTTTAATAATTGAAATTTAAATTTCTATGGTAACAGCTAGGACGAATTGTTTTAAATTGGGTAGGTGTGTGTTGGTGTTAATAATAAAGTATCAGGATAGAGTTAATGGTAACTCTATACTGATGATTATTATTAACACCCAACACACACCTACCTATTTTCTATATATTTTCACACACACACACACACACACACACACACACACACACACACACACATATATATATATATATATATATATATATATATATATATATATATATGTACCGGGTGTGGCATCAAAATGTGTAACAGCCTAATCGCCCATCCTAAAAAGATGTTTAATATTTAAAACACAAATAAACTAATTGTGTTTCTTTTTAGCCAGATATTTAGATAACACCTTTAGCCATCTTGACACCATTTGGCGTAAGAATCACTACGTTATTCAGCTAGAAAGAGAACAGGTTAAAATCGTATTGTGTCAGCCCCACTGTCTTCCAAAATGAGCAATGGAGTAATATATATATATATATATATATATATATATATATATTATTATTATTATTATTATTATTATTATTAAAGAATATCAAGCACTATTATAATGGGTAATAATTTTTTATTTCATGAGAGAAAAAAAAACAGGTGCTCTCCTCAATCATCAAGACCCAGAAAACTTGAAGCTGCTGTTTTTAAGGATCTCATAAAATAAAAATTATTACGTATGGGATTTTAAGTCATTGATATTCTTTTTAATAATAATAATAATAATATATATATATATATATATATATATATATATATATATATATATATATAATTTTTGCTATATCCATTGACATAGAGCTCTCTCTGGATGCATATGCCCTAGAAATTCCATGCGGATTGCCATATTGTATCATTAATATTTATATATTCTAATACAAATGAGATAAAAAAAATAAATAATAATAATAAATTAAATTAAATAAATAAATCCCAATAATTTTACACTGCCACTTTCTTAATACCCTCAACATATGACGTCACGCTAAACCATTTAAAACGTCCAGTTTCCCAAAGAATATCAGGATGGTGAACAAAGGAATTCTAACTACCACACATAGATAAAATGTCACAATACACATATATATATATATATATATATATATATATATATATATATATATATATATATATGAAGAAAAATATACAGAAAAAACAAACAAAAATCTTAATATATAATTATGCTGTATTAATGTTAATATAAAGTCAACGTCGGACGTTTCGGTCTATTTTAGACCATCATCAGGACTTATTTATAAAACATTATTAACATTAGAACATTAGAATGTTAATATAAAGTCAACGTTTCGATCGACGTCATCATATTTTAAACGGAACGCTGATCTTATATAACAATTTCAGTTATCTGTTTGGATTAGTTGTGCTCTTATGTCCATCGTCTTTTTCATGTTGAATTTGAATATGTTCTAATGTTAATAATGTTTTATAAATAAGTCCTGATGATGTTCTAAAATAGACCGAAACGTCCGACGTTGACTTTATATTAACATTAATACAGCATAATTATATATTAAGATTTTTGTTTGTTTTTTCTGTATATTTTTGTTCATACTGTCGGATCTATATCCATATATTTGCTTATATATATGTATGTATGTATGAAAGTGAACATTGAAGTCAGAGGTGACACACTGTTTCATGCTAAACGCAATCGTCAGGACTACATACGATATATCTCTGATATCGAGCACTTTATGCCATAAATATAGCATTCGTTAAAACTATATTTCTTCATATATAAATATATATGTGTGTGTGTGTATTAATAACGACAAACAGAAAACTTTATCTTGACCGACGCGTTTTGTACTCTGATGAAATTTATCAAGGAAAGTGAAGAATTTATTTTGCAGCAAGCTTTTATCAACAAAATTACCAATGTTGTTAGTCTTTCGAAATGTTGATAACATATATATATATATATATATATATATATATATATATATATATATATATTTATAAACAATCATTAGTATGATTATTGGTCGGTCAAGATAAAGATTTCTGATTGTCGTTATTAATACACACAGGAAAACGGATATATATATATATATATATATATATATGAAGAAATATAGTTTTAACATATGCTATATTTATGAAATAAAGTGCTCAATATCAGAGATAGATCGTATGTAGGCCTGACGATATATTAGTGATTTTTTAGATATTAAACATTTTGTGGGATGAACAATTAGTTACATAATTGGACAATTTTGCTTTACATATATATATATATATATACCGGGTGTAAAAATCACTAAACTAACTGGGTTTCTTTTTACCAGCTTTTCGGGTAAGGTGTTTAGCAATCTTAACACTTTTTGTCCAAAGAAACACTGAAAAACCCTTTGAGTTATTCAGCTAGAAATAGAAGATGTTAAAATTCGTTTCGTGTCAGTCCCATCTTCGTCCCAAATGAGCAATCAATTAGAAAAGATCCAACTCAATACATAAAACTTTTGACATTTTTTTTCAGCAATGACAGTCCAACTAGGAGTGAAAACTTGAATAAGTTGGAAAATAATCCTGGAATAATATATATATATATATATATATATATATATATATATATATATGGACTTAATATCAATGCTTCATGAGCTTCCGATCCTTAGCTATGATCAATGATCATTTTCATTTATGATCGATTACTTCACGATTTTTTGTTGCTTAAATTTATTATATTATTATTTAAAATTATTTTTCATCGCGACACGGAATTTCAATGTCTGACTGTTCTTTCTCTTATATATATATATATATATATATATATATATATATATATATAAAGGAAATATGTTGTAGTGGTTCCAACGAGAGAAAAGTATGTATATTAAAAGAAGAGGGTTGCCGCAAACGTTTTTGGTTGTAATGTGGATTTATTGAGAAAAATATTATACTTTGTTTTACATAATTTCACGACACGTGTTTCTGGTCTGGTCTCGCAACCGTCTTCAGGTGAAAGTGGATATTTTTACATATTATTAAAAATAATTAATTTTCTTTTCATGTTCAATGGAATATTCTTGACAAATATGATGACATTCTGTTTGTTGGCAATTCTAGAAAAGAATTTTCGGATTTTCTAGAATGTCTCATAGAAGAATATTCTGCGTGAAGGGTCATAAAAAATTAATTATTTTCCAATAGTAAAAGTTATCGGCATTTAATCTTTTAATGTTTTAAAAACTAAAACTTTTAAATGCCGTTTACTATTTTTTCTCAACAAACCTTAATTGTTTAACCCAAAAACTCTTCAAAACAATTCTTTTCTTTTAATATATATATATATATATATATATATATATATATATATTTTATATATATATATATATATATATATATATATATATATATAAACTTATTATTGCTTAAATGTTATTCTTAGTGGGTACTTATATTAATGTACACGCTCCGTTTATTTATTAAAGTATATTTAATTATTTTCAACTATCGCTCTGAATATTCGTGAAATTGGATTAGAGAAATATGCGCCCACAGGATTCGAACCAGTGTTGCTCTAATAAGGTTTCTCGAATATTCAGGCCAGTAGATAAAAATAAATGATCATACTATTTAATAATTAAATAAAACATATGTCCGATTAAATAATGAAAAATCCTATCCTAAACTTGCTTTGTTTACGTTAGTATACGAAACTGAGGAGAGATGTATTTTTCGAGTGTAATATCAATGTAAAAATGGACATTTAAGTCCCCGCCCAGCGGCGACATTGTGTTTCACGATTAAACGCAATAATTTGGCCTGAAGATTGCGTTTAAGCAAAAAGTAGAATGTCACTTCTGGGTGTTGATCCCCACTACACACACACACACATATATATATATATATATATATATATATATATATATATATATATATATATATATATATATATATATACCACTTTCAATGGCAGCAGTCAATCTACAGTGGACTGTTTGTATATGAGTTCAACTTGACTAATCACATAGAGGCCAATAGAACAAGAAGAAAGTACAAACAGTTGGAAGGTACCATCCCATGATATGGAACAGGTCTATGTGTGCAGTATCTCTGGCCTTGTCTACCTCCCATGCATTGTACTTTGCAGCTAAGAGTCTGGCATCGATGATCATCTGAGACTGCAATACTGCTGCTATTGATATATATAATTTAAGCTGGTGCCTAATTTAATTAAAAAACAGTAAAGTTTTTTTAAACCTAGTAATCCTTGGTAAGTACAAAATAGAGAAAGCAAATTGCAAATATTTTTTAAGTATTGTTAGATATTTTTTTTCTATTTAAATTATCTTTTGGTAATCTTAATATACTTTTATATATTCTACATAAAACATCATGATTATGATATTACTAATTCAGATAACATCTTGGATGTCAAAGATATTTCTAAGTTGCCTAACAGCTAAAATGGATATCACATGTAACCCAAAGAGAAAATAATGATGGTATTGACTTTCCATACACCTTAAAAGGTTAAGAAGGAAAACCCCATCAATACTGGAATGACAGCTACTTGACTTGAGAAACCTATTTTCCTGAAAAAATGTTTTGAGAGAGATTTTATAAATTTCAACGAAAAGTAGCACTGGCTGTTCGGTCAATGAATGCCAAATGTTTCCTTTTAAGGAAACACCCAATATTACTATTAATATATTTTTAATCATATTTTTCTAAGGTACACTGATTTTGAAGCATTTCAAAGGTAAATATTTACAACTGACTTGACTTTGAATCTAAAAATTTTTTATGTAATCATTTATGTATCAATCACCACATTTATATTAACATGCGTTCTCCTCTGATAATTAACACTTCAATCCATAAATATAGTATACCTTATATATATATATATATATATATATATATATATATATATACAGATTCCGTCAAAAAATGCAAATAGGCAAAGAAGAACATGTCTACATATTGTAATACTAAATCTATTCAGACACCACGAGATTAATACAAGTTACACCCCTGTACAAATCAATTGAAACAACCGCTTTAGTTTCCTTTTAGACCCACTGAAGTGACAGGGCGTAATCGATCTCTGTTTTTTCCTCAGATTAGAATTTTTTTGCAGTGGTGTACAGCAATATGAATATATTTTCGCGGTGTATGATGAAATTTGTTTGGTCATGAAAATTATTGCGTCATCCGTGATTGCGTCAGATTTTTATCACGTCCAGACACTATTGTCTCGACTGTTGATTAATTGTCCTGCAAACATTGTCTGCGATGGACGTTACTCCAAGGAAGCGTACGAAAATTATAATGCTGCACGAATGCAATGGCAAGGCTTACCAGTGAGCAAATCGGAGCACTATAGACTGGTCCGGAATCTCTCCTGATTTAAATCCAATCGAGAATCTGCTTACGCAATGTTGGCCAAAATATCCAATATTTCTTGACATGCATTTTGAATTTCTTGTCTGAGGCCCGCCAATCAGTATTTCTGCGATACACAACATCCTTTAGGTTCCCCCATAGGTAAAAGTCTAAATACTTTTTTCCATAAGTGTGTATACATTTTGGGGGGGTCTCTAAAGAACAACACTTTCAGTGATGAGTAGTAAGGTTTTCAGTCGGCACGATCCACTGCTGATGTCCTAACTACCATTACTCACACAGCTAATGATGCTCTCGACGACAAACACACCTCGACCATAGCATTCGATATCTCGAAGACCTTCGACAAGGTATTGTACAGAGGTTTTCTACACAAGTTCTCCAGCTATGGAATTACTGGAAGGGTCTTGTCGATTATAAAATCCATCCAAACCGGTAGGCCCCTGAAGGTAGTTATTAACGGCCATTGCTCCGGAGCCTTGGCGATCAATGTAGTCATGCCCCAGGGTCACTTCTCGCACCAGCGCTTGTTTTGATTTACATAAATGATCTGCCTCCAAAATATTGTCGGATTATTTGTAAATATCTATGCCGATGATAGGACTATATACCGGTGTACTTCTAAAACCTTTGAGGATTAGAGTTTGGCAGGTGACCTCTCCTTTGATTTTCTGACCTAGCACTAAAAACCCAGTTCAGAAAAAAATGGCTGATTACATTCAATGTCTTAAAAGCCAAAGTAGTTACATTCCATCATCGTCGATCGGACTGCGAATACCGCCAGTCACCGTGAACGGATGTCATTAGTTGCATTCCATCATCGTCGATCGGACCACGAACTACCGCCAGTTACGGTGAACGGATGTCACTAGTTGCATTCCATCTTCGTCGATAGGACCGCAACCTACGGCCAGTCACGGTGAACGGATGTCACTAGTTGCATTCCATCTTCGTCGATAGGACCGCAACCTACGGCCAGTCACGGTGAACGGATGTCACTAGTTGCATTCCATCTTCGTCGATCGGACCATGAACTACCGGTAGTCATTGTGACTTTGTGACTTGAGAGACTCTTGGGCCTTAAATTCCACCCTGACCTCCAATAGAGCACTTACATGTAATCGATCGTCAATGATTAAGTCTTCATGATATTCTCTAAAATTACAAGAGCCAGGTCAGGCCTAAAATGGAGTACCGTTATCATATTTGAACGGGAAATAACCAGTCCTCACTTTCCAGTCTCAGGTAAGTTCCAAAGCGTTTCCGTGTCCTTTTCGGTGACGAATTTCCTCCATCCAACGTCTCTCTCACAGGCGGGGGGGTGGCGAATCTCTCACGATTCTATAGCTACTTCTACGGAAAGTTCTCAGACGAACTACATTCCTTGATTCCGCTAGGCCTAACCTTCACAGCTCGGACCCGCAATGCCAATTACATTATAACAACCCCTCCAGTTATTCCATCGTTAAGAAGTAACTACAATGGGAACCTGTTCAAGTCTAGACTTAACCGTTATCTTCACCTCCTATCAATATAAACTCCCCCCTATCCTAACCCTTTACCGCGAGTGGGCAAGGACGTTGTACAGGGTGAACCTTGCTGTAGAAAACGAAAAAAAAAAAGTACTATTAAAATGTCATAGAATATCCATTGAATCTTTCAAGAATTTTCTTTTATTTTTAAAGTCGTGATAAATGAATGTTATTATTCTTTCTTAGATTATCTTCCGCAGAATTTTATGGTATCAGGGTTAAAAAAAATAAGGAAAAATTGCATTTATTTATTTATGGAAAAGGTATTTTTAGAATGTCAAAAATGCTCGCGATATTAAATCAACGATAGAGGAAGTGTATTTACATTCAATACCTTCAAAGACAAACTATACCATTTCAAGTTCAATTTGGGACTAAAGAAAAGCATTTTGGGACTAAGCAAGTTAATAATGAAATAGCCAAGTTCAGAATGGAATAGTCAAGTTTAAATTGGGACATAGTAATTTCAAAATGGAATAGTCAAATTTAAAATGGAATTGATTTGGAATTTGGAATTTGATTTGGGACTTAGCTAGTTCAAAATCGATTAGGCAAATTCATTTTGGGATTGAGCAATTATTTTTCTGAAAAAGACTTTAAAATTAAATATTTTCATGATAAAATAATAATATTCAACTAAACTTTACTATTGAAATGTTTTATATCCTAGGAGCAATCAATAAATCAAGAAAATTCATGAAAAATGAATGTTTTTGGATGCAATTTTCAGCGCTTAAAATCTCTCATCTACACCTATCTTTTTTCCACAGCTAGAACCCACCATGCCAATTACATTATAACAACCCCCCACCCAGTTATTCCATCGTTAAGAAGTAACTACAATCGGAACCTGTTCAAGTCTAGAGTTAACCGTTATCTTCACCTCCTATCAATATAAACTTCCCTTTATCGTAAACCTCTACCTCGAGTGACTCCCGGGCCTTGTACAGAGTGAGCCTCACTGTAAAAAAGAAGTCATATCAAACAGTCATAGAAAATCTATTGGACCTTTGAAATTTTCCCTTTTATTTTTAAAGTCGTGATAAATGGATGAATTTTTCCTTAGATTATCTTCCACAGAATCTTATGGTATTCGAAATCCTCTGGGTTTAAAAAAAAAATAAGGAAAAATTGCATTTATTTATTTATGGAAAAGGTATTTTTAGAATGTCGAAAATGCTTGCGATATTAAATCAACGATGGAGGAAGTGTGTTTGATCTTACCAATAATCTTTGAACTGTAGCCTTCAGCACGACTTAATTTTTTTTTTATTTGTCTTTGTTTTTTTGGGTGACGAATTATTTTCCTCCATCCAACGTCTCTCTCACAGGCGGGGTGTGGCGAATCTCTCACTAGTCTATAGCTACTTTTACGGAAAGTCCTCGGAAGAACTACGTTTCTTGATTCCATTAGGCCTAACCTTCACAGCTCGGACCCGCAATGCCAATTACATTATAACAACCCCTCCAGTTATTCCATCGTTAAGAAGTAACTAGAATCGGAACCTGTTCAAGTCTAGAGTTAACCCTTATCTTCACCTCCTATCAATATTAACTCCCCTCATCGTAAACCTCTACCTTGAGTGACTCCCGGGTCTTGTACAGAGTGAGCCTCACTGTAAAAAACAAATGTTATCAAACAGTTATAGAATATCTATTGAACCTTTGAAATTGTCCCTTTTATTTTTGAAGTCGGGAAAATGGATGTTATTATTCTTTTACAGAAATATTCTGGTTAACGAAAAAGATGAAGAAAATGACATTTATTTATTTATGGAAAAGGTATTATTTAAAGTATAGAAAATGCTTGCGATATTAAATCATCGATGGGGGGTTATTTAATATTAAACAGTGTTTGATCTTACCAATAATCTTTGAACTGAAGCCTTCAACACGTCTTATTTTTTATTTGTCTTTGATTTCGATTTGGTTTTTATTCTATTTTCTTTATTGTTTACTGTTTTTCCTTTCTTTCTTCCTTTCTTCTTTGTTCTTTTTTCTTTCGTTTCTTCCTTTCTCGTCTCTTTCCTCATTACGTTTGTTGTTTTTCTTCTTCTTTTTCTTTCCGAATTATGAAAGGAAAGAATTTTTTACTCGTTTTTCGTTTGTCTTTTCGGTTTCGCCCATTATAGTTTCTGGTATATATATATATATATATATATATATATATATATATATATATATATGGTCTGTTTATTCTTTCTATCTCTGTTTATTCTTTCTTTGACTGTTCTTCCTTTCGTTATTTGTTTCTTAGTTTAATTCTCATTTTCTTTTTTCCCTTTGTTTTCTTTTCCTTTAATCTTTGGCTGCTCTTTCTTTCTTTCTTTTTTTACATTCAATTATTTCATTCTTTCTTCTTTCTTTATCTGTTCTTCCTTTCTTTACTAGGCTATTCTTTCTTTTTTCTTTCTTTTCCTCTCTATTATTTCAGTCTTGCTTCTTCCTCTACCTGTCTTTCTTTCTTTGCACGTTTATACTTTCTTTCTTTCTTCCTTTCTTTGCCTGTATATTCATTATTTCTTTCTTTCTTTACCAAGTAAATGGTTAAGAAATAACAAGACTTTGTCCATTTCATAATGTATGTAAGACGAGTGTTGAAGTTATATCATACATATATATCATATATCATAATGAGGAATGAGAGCTCGGAGAAACTAGCACTCACAGGGCATATCGAGAGATATCGAGAGGCAGCGATTCACATATTGTGTGAATGGATGGTGGAACGAGATGATAAACTTAGCAAATGGAGGAACGCTGCTAAGAGTCACAAGAGTTGGGAAGTTGTGAAGAGCCATGATCACCTATTAACCACATTGTTGTGACCAAGTAAACTGTTATAGAAATAAAAAAAAACAAGTGTTGCAGATATATCATGCATTAAACATTAAGTACAACAGAAGAGTATTACCCGACTAGTGAGTGTGTGTCGGTTGACCCCAGCGTTCAGTCTATTCGACTGTTATATTTACCAGCCTCCCACGAGGTAGGATGTGACCTGAGCCGTGTTTAATGTGGGGAATCCGAGCTTTTAGGCTCGGCAAAAATTCCCATAGACTCCGTATAAAACGGGGTCGTGTAGCTTTTTTTTCAGACAGACTCTGCCCTTCGACATAGCCTCGTCTGGGGATCATCTCTGCCTGGAGTCAGAGAGTTTGACCAGCACAGTGCGAACAGATCTGTTCGACTGTTATATTTAACAGCCCCTCCCCACGAGGGATGTTTGTGGCACGAGGCCGAGTTTACCGTGGGTTCTCCGAACACGTAGGCTCGGCTAAAAATATTCCCTTAGAACCCGTATAAACATGTTCAAGGACTGTCTTCCTTCCCGGACGAAACTTTGCCCTGTGGCAAAGCCTCCTCCGGGTTCCTCTCTGCCGAGACAGTGTTCGACAGTTGTGAAAAGTCTGGTCGACTGTTAATATTTAACAGCTCCCCCCCCCACGAGGGATGTTTGTGGCACAAGGCCAAGTTTACCGTGGGTTCTCCGAGCCCGTAGCCTCGGCCCAAATTATTTCCTTTGAACACGTAAAAAGGAGTTCAGGGCCTGTCTAATACCCCGGACGAAACTTTGACCTTCGGCAAAGCTTCGTCCAGGTTCCTCTCTGCTCGGGGCAGAGAGTTCGACAGATGAACAATCTGGTCGACTGTTTCCCCAAGGCCTACTCTCCTACTAATCTTATAGTAGGCGGAAGAGTCCGACATTTTTGGAAGGAAGTTACCACAACACCCTTCCCCTTTTCAGCCTGACTCCGTATGGAGTCTTTTTTTTATAATTACCACACAATACTTTTTATTCAACCAAAGAAACCCGTTTTCAGGAAAAAAAAATCAGAAACAACCACTTTAAAGAATATATATACAGGAACTACGTTCACATGTCTTTTTTTTTTTTGTTTTACGACAAACATATTACGTGTTAACAACAGTCCCTTTTTATTAAGGTCTTTATTCATTATTCCTAAATAATGAAAAAAGGATAAGTTTAATGGTAAAATATAATGTTTATAATTTCCAATAATCTAATGGTTGTGCTTCAAAGTTTATAAGTGAGGATATATATATATATATATATATATATATATATATATATATATATATATATATATATATATATATTTACTCATTCTTTTCCTTTTTTTGTAGACATGATATGAAATGAAGGATGTTCAATATGTTTTTCTTTTCGGGTTAATTTCTAAAGGCTTCGTAAATTTCCTTTTTCTTTAGGGCTTTCTGAGCTCTGGCACTGATTGAGGAATTGGAAACTCAAACGTGTCAAAGACAACGTCCATAGTGTCATCTTTTATGGTATTCCCGTCGACTACGCTTCCACACCGCTTTCCAATTTGTTTTACATGACGATTGTGTATAAATTTCGATCTCTGAACTATGTAAAACATGTTACCAATTTGTTTGTCTATTGTTCCTATCTGCCAGTGAGATTTATTATTCCCAAATACAAGAAAAAAAACACCTTTTCACCGATCTTAAAGCGATTTTTAAACACTTTATTCCTATTTCCCGCTTTTGTTTCACTCAGAGATTTGTCAAATGCCGATTTTATTTTCCTAGTAAATATGACCTCCGCTGGCGTCGTTGCAGATGGAGCACTGCTATTAGGGGTTACACGATGGACCTGCAAAAACTGCTGTATAGCCGTATCGGTGGGTGTAACTCTCGCCTTCCTCTCCTGAAAGTGTCCACAAAACGCTCTGTCAGTCCATTACTTCTGGGGTGATATGGCGCCGTTGTAATATGTTCGATCATGAATGACTGACAAAATTC
>CAHIKZ030000566.1:425000-445000 GCA_903632075.3 Acanthosepion pharaonis
TCTTTCTTTCTTTCCTTTTTTCTTTTTTCTTTTCTTTTTAGCTTTCTTTTTTCTTTTCAATTCTTTCTTTCTTTCTTTTTTCTTTTTTCTTTCTTTTTTTTCTTCATGGTTGATCATTTTTTTACCCATCATTTTTCTTTCTTTCTTTCAATTTTTTTTCTTTCTTTTTTCTTTCTTTCTTTTTCTTTCTTTTTCTTTTTTCGTGGTTTTTTTTTTTCTTTCTTTTTTCTTTCTTTCTTTTCTTTTTTCTTTTGTTTCTTTCTTTCTTTTTTCTTTCTTTTTGCCTGTTTAGTTTTTACAATTCTTTCTTTCTTTTTTTCTTTCTTTCTTTCTTTCTTAGTAGCTTGTGGTTGATCATAGTTTTCAATTCCTTTCTTTTTTCTTTCATTGGTTTCATAGTTTCGCTACCCATCATTTTTTTTCTTTCTTTCATTTTTTTTTTTTTTTTTTTTTTTTTCTTTCTTTCTAGTTTTATCATTTTTTCTTTTTTCTTTTCACTACCCATTTTTTATTGTTCTTTCTTTCCTTTTTCTTTCTTTTTTCTTTCTTTTTTCTTTCTTTTTTCTTTCTTTCTTTTCTTTCTAGTAGCACGTGGTTGATTATCATTTTTCTTTCTTTCTTTCTCAATTTCTTTCTTTCTTTTTTAATCTTTAAAATCATTTTTCTTTCTTTTTGATTCTTTCTTTCTTTCTTTCTTTCTTTTTTCTTTCTTTCTTTCTTTCGATTCATAGAAACATTTCTTTCTTTTTCTTTCCTCAATTCTACGCAAGTGGTTGATCAAGTTTTACCCATCATTTTTTCTTTCTTTCTTTCCTCAATTATTTTTCATCATTTTTCTTTCTTTCTTTTCAATTTTCGTGGTTGATCATAGTTTTTTTTTTCTCAATTCTTTCTTTTTCTTTCTTTCTTTCTTTCTTTCTTTCTTTCTTTTTTCTAGTAGCACGTGGTTGTCAGATTTTTTTTCTTTCTTTTTTCTTTCTTTCTTTCTTTTTTTATTTTTATTCTTTTCTTTCTTTCTTTTTTTTCTTTTTCTTTCTTTCCTCAATCCTTTTTTCTTTTTTGAGCACGTGGTTTTTTTTCTTTTTTTTCTTTTCTTTCTTTCTTTAGCAAATTTCTTTTCTTTTTTCTTTTTTCGTGGTTGATCATAGTTGTCCACAGGCATCCTCAAAAGTAGCGTGGTTGATCAAAATAATCATTTTCTTTCTTTTCTTTCCTCAATTTCTTTCTTTTCTTTTCTGATCCGTGGTTGATCATAGTTGTCACAGCTACCCATCATTTTTTCTTTCTTTTGAACAGAAACATTTTTTTTTCTTTCTTTTCGGACTTTTTTTTTTTTCTAGTAGCACGTGGTTATCATTTAAAATCCCATTCTTTCTTTTTCTTTCTTTCTTCAATTCTTTCTTTTCTTTTTCTTTCTTTCATTTTTCTTTTTTTTTTCTTTTTTTCTTTTTTCTAGTAGCCATAAATACCCATCATTTTTCTTTCTTTCTTTCCTTTCTTTCTTTTTCTTTCTTTTTCTTTCTTTTTAATTTTTATTTTCTTTTATCACGTGGTTTTTTTTTTTCTTTCTTTCTTTCCTCAATTTCTTTCTTTCTTTCTTTTTTTTTCTTTCTTTTCTTTCTTTCTTTAGTTGGTTGATCATAGTTATCCACAGCTACCCATCATTTTTTTATCTTTCCTTTCTTTCCTCAATTCTTTTTTTTCTTTTGAACATCAATTCTTTCATTTTTTCTTTTCTTTCTTTTTTTCTTTTCTTTCTTTCTTTCTTTTACCCATCATTTTCTTTCTTTCTTTTCTTTCTTTCTTTCTTTTTTCTTTCTTTCTTTCTTTCTTTCTTTCTAGTCTCCTTTAGAACATAATACAATTTTTCTTTCTTTTGTTCAATTTTTCTTTTCTTTCTTTCTTTTTCTTTCTTTTGTTTCTTTCTTTTATTTTTTTTTAAATTCCTTAAACTTGCAATTTCTTTTTCTTTATTCATTTTCTTCTCTGACATTTTTTCTTTCTTTTTTTTTAACTTTCCTCTGAAAAGGAAAAAAATTGATTCAGAAAAAGCTAAGGTTTACTTTTAACATTATTTTTACTTCACGTTTTCATCTTTTTTATATTTTATATTCAAACTCTTTTTCTCCTTGATTTTATAACATTTGCGTTCTTCTTTAAATTTTCTTTTTTTCGTTTTCTCTTTGCAAAAAAAATAATATTTACTTTCTCGTTTGTTTCCTTTTGAAACATTTTTTCGGACATTTTAGGCTAAAGCCACATTTAAAAACCCATTTTAACCTTTTTTCTCTCTAAATTTCCTTTTTTAATTTTATTTAAACTTTTTACTTTTGTTCATCTTTTTTTTTTTTATTTATTCAGTTTATTATTAAGTCTCATTTTTATTCTTTTTCGTTTTAATTCACGTCTTTCAAATTTTTTCCTTTGGTCCATTTTTAAAACATTTTTTGTTATACTCTGCAAAAAAAATGTTTTCAATGACAAGCATCTTTTTATTTTTAACCATTTTAACATTTCTAAAAAAAAATTGAAATTCATCTTTTCTTTCATTTTATTTAAAATCGTTTTCTATTCATATATCATCCTTTTCTCTTTTCAAATTCTTTTAAATAACATACAATCAAAAAGCTTTAAATAAATGTTATTCATACAGCATCTTTATTTTTAACCTAAAAGGACGTATGTTTCCTTTTATAACATACAATTTCCTTAAATTTTCATTTCGTCCTCATTTTCCTGGACTGTTGTACACTCCGGCCTTCTTCGGGTAATTGTAATTTCGAAACGAACCCATCATTTCGTCCACCGACGTAACTGACCACTGTAACGTACCTGCCCATTTACGTAGAACGAAAACAATTTATTCCGCTGGACGGAACGAGCCCATCATTTGGTCCACCGGAATAAATTGTTCTAGTTCCATGAAACGAGACCAGAGGACACATGGCCCTGTGGATGAAAACGTTGATTGAAATAACCTAGTAACTTGACCCAAATACTTGTGAGTTCAATTACTGGCCAAGGAAGATATGAATAAAGACTTGGAGAGTTGAGTTGCTTAAAGGAAATAACTGAAGCGGAAACTGAGATATCCGGAAGAGGCATGACATGGGGAACTAGAACAATCTACCCTGGTGGACGAAATAAAGTTGGTTCGGTTCGAAATTCCAATCACCTGAAAAAAGCTGAAGTATACAGTGGCCAGAATATGACAACAAAGATGAGGACAACAGTCCGAACTATGAAAATAGTTACAATACCTCATCTCAGAAATATAGACAGATCCTGAAAAAGGCCAGAGCGTAAAATGGCCGAAACATAGAAAATATGACAATAAAAATGAGGACAATAGTCCAAAAAATGTAAATAGTGTAAATAGTTACAATACCTCATCAAATAAATATAGACAGCTCATGAAGTACAACGGTCGACACGTCGTGAATATGACAATAAAGATGAAGATAACAGCGTGACACTATTTAGCTATGGCAACTGACTAACTAATTAACCATAGAAATTAAAAACGGAAAATACTTAAGGCGAGAAAGAGCTATACCGAAAGATAGACTGAGTGACATTAAAAAGAAGAATTTATTTTATTTACAAAAGAAAGATACGTTTCGTAAAAAACCGAAAATCAGTAAGAAGGAGCGAGACTGTGATTCTGTTAAATTAATTAATGTCGCAATAAGGAAGTGACGCGCCAAACTAAACAGAATTCAGAAAAAAAAAGTTGGTTGCCGACCGACGAAAAAATGCGACCCTGGAGGGAGATTTGGCTTGGGACCACCCATTAATTATCTTTCAGAGATATCATTTAATTTTGGTTCTTGGATCCAGCGAAGAGACCCAACTGGAGTATGTACGAATCTTGGCATGAGAAAGGAAATCGCGGATGTAAGATTTATTACTTTTTTCAAAAACACGACCGCAGGAAAAAGCATTGGTGAAAGAAATTTGGGATGTGATAAAGAATGAATTGGCAATCTGGGATTTGTAAATGTTTTGGCCGAAAGAAAAGGAAAAAGAAAAAAATGATTTTGTTAACAAAATTTTCGATAATAATTCTAAGAGGGCCAGTCTAGCCACGCCCCACTATCAAGAGATCATTGGCTAACTGACAGCATGGGTGATAGGCGGAGGTAAATGTATGAGAAAGACGGAAAAGTTAACACCCACTGAGGGGACTGGTATGAGATACCAATGGGAGAGAGGAAGATTCTTGGAGGATAACTCTCCGACTTTCCCTCACGGACGAGGGAGAAACCCCCGAAATGAAAATGATTAGTCTTCCGAAAATGGGAAGTAATTCATTTTTCTGGCCTAAGAACGAAGAGAATTCTTATTGGAATTGTCAAAGAAATCAAACCTCGTCAGGCCCCAGCCCGGAGTTGGTCGGTATCCATATAAAAAAAAAAAAAAAAAAAAAAACGTCTTGAGTCAGCTGATCAGAGTTTCGGCAGAGTTTTCGCAGTGCCAGAAACGGTCGGAGTTACAGAGTCAGAGTGTTGCCTCGTAGAAGCTGACCGAGAGATTTCAACGTCTTTTTCAACTTAGTCTTCCTACCAAAAGCAAGTTTTTATTGACGAACGACTTAAGATACCATAACTCGCTTAAGAAACGCAAAAAGTGTCACGAATCCATAGAAACGGGCCGGAAGAGAAACACACTCCTGTATTCAATAGATAGATAAAGTTAATCGTCATTTCTCAACATATTTGAACCTGATGAGTTTGTTTTGTTATTTTTCTTTTACTTACGCTTGTGCGGTATCACCATTACCCCGGATTCAGCTTGCACTACGGCTCGACGCCTGATTGATTTCGTCTACCTAAGATCAAAGTCACAACGTGGGTAGGTTAGACTTGAGATCAAATGAGTTACTTCGGTGACCAAGCGTTGGAGGCGAGCTGAGAACGACAAAGCTGGTATCGAACCGGAAACGACCAGATCGACCGGGACTCCAAAACGCTGGTGGAAGAAACCTTACAGCTTCGCGCTGCAACTAGGAGTTGACTACGGGCCGACGGCGCAGTGTCATATATTGACGTCTTGATCAGTGGACGTCCCAGATTGGTGCTGGCGCTGAGACCGCGACTACCGGTGGGTGCTACGTATTGGTGCCGTGACCAGGATTGACCGGTCAATGTGACAACAGTCCGAAATATGTAAATTGTGTAAATAGTTACATTACATCATCTCAGAAATATAGACAGATCCTGAAGAAGGCCAGAGCGTAAAATAGCAGAAACATAGTGAATATGGCAATAAAGGGGATGACAACAGTCCAAATAATGTAAATCGTGTAAATAGTTACAATACCTCATTTCAGAAATATAGACAGATCATGAAGAAGTCCGGTCGACACGTCGTGAACATGGCAACAAAGATGAGGACAACAGTCCGAACAATGTAAGTAGCGTAAATAGTTACAATAGCTTATCTCAGAAATATAGACAGACGTGTTTCAGCAGACATTCTTGTTTTGAAACAGTAACTGGCGTCTAACAAGGTGCTGTGTTATGAACTGTATTTTCCTTCATATATCCGAGGTCCAATGGCAGAACACAAGTACACATCAAGTGCTCCAGCCCAGCTTCAATCTTCAGCTGAGCACCGTGCTTCAGCAAAGCTTCGCTCCATTAAGCTCCGTACCTCTCCACACGGTGGGCCCGCAACAGCTGGATGATGTTACGTTGCAACCGGTCCAGTGGTAGTCGTTTAACTCGCATACCGAAAGCTGTGTATTTTTCACGGCGTCGATGTCTCTGCCGAATGTCAGTTTAAAATGCAGCCCCTCAGAGTCCCTCTATTTTGGAGACTCTTCTGGTCCAAACAATAACCTCTCTAACACTCCAGAAGGAGAGGTACTCCCTGATGGGGATGGCCTCCTGGGGCTTGAGCGAATATTATTGCCAGAGTAGCGAAACACCCTCCCGTTCGTTACACGATACTCGCATACCGAGAGCTGCCCTGACCTTACTGCTTGGGAATTTATATAGTTTATGCCTTAGATATGCTAATGAGGTAGCCATTAATATATCACTACACTGAGAAACGGAAGAAATTGTTAGAAACGAAGAAAAGAGTACTGGATTGCTATGATGAACAGTAATGATTGCTAAATGGTTATATAATATCAATCCTCTAATATGACAGGGAATGCTAAATAAACTGCCCTCGGATAAGTTAAAAACTAAAGGCAGCGGAAATGTAGTTCTACAGAAGGATACTGAGAATTCCGCAGACGGAACGAGCAAGCAACAGGGAATTGTTAACGAAAATGGTAACAGAAAGAACACTTTTACTCAAAATCAGGAAAAGAACAGCTGAAAATCATTGTAAATATAATGAGGACGAAAGGCTTGGAAAACTTAAGCCTCACGTGGCATATTAAGGGTAAGATAGATAGAAGACAGCCAACCTACTTACATGGCAATCTTATGCAAATGGATGCTGGAACAGGGGGCTTGAGTATTAGTCTTTGCAAAGGGAGACAATCTGCTACGAACCACACGAGGAGGTTGTGGAGAGCCAATATCGCTTATTTTCTGATGGGACGCGGCACATCGAAGAACAACAATAACTGACGTCCCTGCGTACGGTCAAATCCCGCTAACACAACACTTTCACCACTGAAGTTAAGCAGTGTCGAAATCAGTCAGTACTTAGACAGGACTCACTTCTTGTAGCATGCTTCGCTGGTAGCTATAATCTTCAAATATTTAAGTGTAATGTCAGTCGATATCTTCTGATACTTTGATCTTGTTCCCCACCCTCTCTTTCTCCTCTTCCCAGACACGCCTCTTTACACTTGTTCTCTATCCTCTGTAACCCCTTGGGTGCTAGGGGCACTTCCACATTTCTTGGGGTGAAATACTTAAAAAAAATAGAAATTAATACAATATTGGAATCAATAACCCGGACTAGTAGTGAAAAGCAATAATAACAACATTGCAATATGAACTCTGGTAAAAAATGATACTGAGACATTAGGTTTATAAATCATAAAAATTCATAGACTGATGTCCTCAAAAACGCATGTCATATATATGAACAGTCGATAGATCGTCGTCAAGGACACACATAGATATGAACAGTGGATAAAAGCGTTGGTTGAATCCAGTGACTTGACCCTAAGAGTTGTGAGTTCAATAAATACCTGGCTATTGCAGTGAACAAAAAACTTGGAGAATTAAAGGGAGATAACTAGAACAACCGGAAGTAGCACGGCACATTCAGTTCAAAACTCCAATAAACTGAAGAAGACCGGAGCGTACAAACCTGGAAACGTTGTATGACAATAAACGTGAGGAGTCCGAACAATGAAAACAATCTAAATAATTACAATAATTTATCTCAGAAATATAGTGTTATGTAGTGGTTTCACATTTGTACTAAGTCGGTCCTAAAATAGGTAAAAGCGTTAGAAACTTAATATAATAGGTAATGATGCAGTAATCTAGTTGTGGTCGCTGATACTTTAATGTCCGACATCGACTGACCAACTAACTGAGCGACTGCTACTACTACTCCTATTCATTATAAGTGGGAGAGTCTATTAACTATAGAATAGGTGTGTTCCATTATAACATATAGACAGATCCTGAAGAAGGCCGGAGCGTACAACGGCCGAAACACCGTGAATATGGCAACAAAAATGAGGACAACAATCCGAACAATGTAAATAATGTAAATAATTAAAATAACTCATCTCAGAAATATAGAATAAAAATAAAAAAAAGAAATCAATAAATCGATTATTTTTGAAACACTAAGGCGATCAGGACGCGTCAGCCAAAGTGCAAGAGACACTGGAATAAATGTGTGCATTTCCGGAGGTTATTTCCCGTGTTTGGCGACTCTCCGGTATGATGAATGACGGAAGGATATTACCAGATATGACGTATTGGTTTACATAATGTTATTCAGGCATTTGTACGACTGCTAAACAAAGATATATGATTTAAACTATATATGGCTTTCCTGGTAGATTATCATTAACACAGAAATAGATATGGACAGGCTGAGATTTATTAGATAGATAGATAGATAGATAGATAGATAGATAGATAGATAGATAGATGTGGACAGGCTGGGATTGATGAGATAGATAGATAGATAGATAGATAGATAGATAGATATGGACAGGTTCTGATTGATTAGATAGCTAGCAGGCTAGCTAGATAGATAGATACATAGATATGGACAGGCTGAGATAGATAGACAAGAAGCTAGTTGCATATATATATATATATATATATATATATATGTGTGTGTGTGTGTGTGTGTGTGTGTGTGAGCCACAGAGTAGCGTTTCGGTTAGCAAAGTCGATTTTACTGTTTTTAAACTACAATTCTCCATGATTTTCTCTCGTACATTTATATCTGCTCGATGCGTATCTAAATGTAAACAAATGATGTCACACATTGTGAAAGTCCGACAATTATTTCAAGACATTTTTGTTTTATGTTTATATGTTCACTTCATAGATACAAATATTTAAGTAAATGCTCTGTTTATAAGGAACATTATTAATGACATTTACCGGTCTGAATGTCCGAGAATTTCCATTGATTTATTTATTATTAGTCGAAAAACTGAAAAGTGTAAATAAAACTATACAGTATAATAAAAAAAAAAAAATTATATATTAGATGAGAAATAAAAATAAAAATAAAAAATAAGAATAAATAAAAAAACAAGCAAAATAATTAAACCCCAATAAATAAATAAACAAATAAACGACTTCCGGTAATATAACCGCCAAAATAGACTACCCACAATGCACCACTGACCCGTTTATATAAATAGCCGAGAAAAATAAAAGCACTTGTGGCCTGACGATTGCATCTAGCATGAAACAGACTGTCGCCTCTAAGTGTTGACTTCTATGTTCACTTTTATATTTGCACACACTTTATCTCTGATATTGAGCAATTTATCCCATAAATATAACACACCTTAAGACTATATTTCTTCATATATATGTGTGTGTGTGCGTGTGTGTGTATATATATATATATATATATATATATATATATATATATAGAGAGAGAGAGAGAGAGAGAGCATGGATTTTCCTAGATACATAGATAATGAGCCGACTGTGATGGATAGATAGATAGATAGATAGATAGATAGATAGATAGATATATGAATATATTGAGATAATATAAAAGCTAAGATATATAGATCGATAGGTAACGAGATAGGTAGCTATCTAGATAAATATGAACCTCATGTTATATATATATATATATATATATATATATATATATATATATATATATGTGTGTTGTTTGTGTCTGTGTATGTATGTATCGATGTGTTTAGATAGATTGATATACAGGAATTTACTTCCTCACACGCACACATAGATATATATATATATATATATATATATATATATATATATATATATATATATATGTACAGATAGGATAGATACCAGTGTAGGCGGGCAAGATATGAGAGGGAGGGGTGATTAAAGTGAGAAACAGGTAAGGGGAGCAGCAATACTTTTCAAAATAAAACCTACACATGTCATTCGATTGTGGATTTCGATCTCATCTATTTTTTTCTGAGTAAGTCAAATCCGATTAAATTCTGAAAAAAGACACACCGATAGTAGATAAATCAAAAGACACAGGAATCTAGTTTACGATAACAAAATGGATTTTTCCTTTAATACGATATTTATGCTTTTTTTTTATTTGCCTCCATTGAAACGGCAAGAAAAGTCACTGTAGAAGAAGACTGCGTTACAAACTGATCCACGTGATTCTCATGATGAAATAAGCCAAGTCGTTCTAATTGGGTGGCGGCCCGGTTTTTGTTCGTTGTAGATTTGAAACTTTTATTCAGGTCAAAATCGTACCAAAGCAGACGGTTTTGAAAATATAGTCTAAAAATCGTGTAATAATTTCTTTTTGACTATCATTATTTTCAAGGTAAAGTCTTTCCTTAATACCACCTGACTTTTCTTCAAATAACTTTTCTCTTTCTTTTTGTTTTTTTCTCTTACATTAATCGTTTACACGCCTTTCTTTTCTATTTTCTTTGTTATTTTTATTTTCTCTTTCTCTTTCTTTCACTTCCTCCTTTTTTTTTATTCAAAGCGTATTTTCTCTTTCTTTTTTGTTTTCTTTCCTACATTATTTTTTTTTTCATTCTTTTTTCGGAGATGCTTGTATCTTTCATTTATTTTTTCTTCCTACAGTATTCATTTTTTACTTCTTTCTTTTTTCTTCAAAATTTATTTATTTTTAATTCTTTCTTTGAATTTTACTTCTTTCTTTTTTCTTCAAAATTTATTTATTTTTAATTCTTTCTTTGA
This sequence comes from Acanthosepion pharaonis, assembly GCA_903632075.3. Classification (NCBI taxonomy): domain Eukaryota; kingdom Metazoa; phylum Mollusca; class Cephalopoda; order Sepiida; family Sepiidae; genus Acanthosepion; species Acanthosepion pharaonis. The sequence goes on from CAHIKZ030000566.1 coordinate 435,341, forward strand.
ATTTTACTTCTTTCTTTTTTCTTCAAAATTTGTTTATTCATTTTTACTTCTTTTCTCTTTTCTTTTCATTTTCTCGTTCTTCTCGTTCTTTCACTTCCTCCTTTTTTTTTCAAAGCCTATTTTTTCTTTCTTTTTGTTTTCCTTCCTACATTATTGTTTTTCATTCTTTTTTGGGAGAAGCATTTCTCTTTCATCTCGTTTTTCTTCCTACAGTATTCATTTTTACTTACTTCGTTTTTCTTCAAAATTTATTCATTTTTACTTCTTTCTTTCATTTTTACTTCTTTCTTCAAAATTTGTTTATTCATTTTTTCTTCTTTTCTCTTTTCGTTTTATTTTCTGGTTCTTCCACTTCTTTTTTTTTTATTCAAAGCGTATTTTCTGTTTCTTTTTGTTTTCTTCCTACATTTTTTTTTTCATTCTTTTTTCGGAGTGCTTTTATCTTTCATCTCGTTCCTCTTCCTACAGCATTCATTTTTTCTTCTTTCTTTCATTTTTATTTCTTTCATTTTTCTTCAAAATTTATTCATTTTTACTTCTTTCTTTTATTTTTACTTCTTTATTTTTCTTCAAAATTTATTCATTTTTACTTCTTTCTTTTATTTTTACCTCTTTCTTTTTTCTTCAAAATTTATTCATTTTTTCTTCTTTCTTTCATTTTTACTTCTTTCTTTTTTCTTCAAAATTTATTCATTTTTACTTCTTTCTTTCATTTTTACCTCTTTCTTTTTTCTTCAAAATTTATTCATTTTTTCTTCTTTCTTTCATTTTTACCTCTTTCTTTTTTCTTCAAAATTTATTCATATTTTATTCTTTCTTTCATTTTTACTTCTTTATTTTTCTTCAAAATTTATTAATTTTTACTTCTTTCTTTCATTTTTACTTCTTTTTTCTTCAAAATTTATTCATTTTTTCTTCTTTCTTTTTTATTTTTTTTTTTTTTTCTTCAAAATTTATTCATATTTTATTCTTTCTTTCATTTTTACTTCTTTATTTTTCTTCAAAATTTATTAATTTTTACTTCTTTCTTTCATTTTTACTTCTTTATTTTTCTTCAAAATTTATTCATTTTTACTTCTTTCTTTTATTTTTACTTCTTTCTTTTTTCTTCAAAATTTATTCATTTTTACTTCTTTCTTTCATTTTTACCTCTTTCTTTTTTCTTCAAAATTTATTCATTTTTTCTTCTTTCTTTCATTTTTACCTCTTTCTTTTTTCTTCAAAATTTATTCATTTTTACTTCTTTCGTTTTTCTTCAAAATTTATTCATTTTTTCTTTTTTTTAATTTTACCTTTTTTTTTTTCTTCAAATTTATTCATATTTTATTCTTTCTTTTCATTTTTTTCTTTTATTTTTCTTCTTTTTATTTTTTTGTTTTCTTTTTATTTCACGTTTTACTTTTTATTTTTCTTCAAAATTTTTTTTTTTTCTTTTTTTTTTTTTTCTTTTTTTTTTTCTTCGTTTTATTCCTTTTTTATTTATTTATTTTTTGTTTGTTCTTTTTTCTTCAAAATTTATTCATTTTTTCTTTCGTTTTCTTTTCATATTTTACCTTTTTCTTTTTTCTTCAAAATTTATTCATTTTCATTTTTTTTTTTTCTTCAAAATTTATTCATTTTTCTTCACATTTTTTTCATTTTTACCTTTTTTTTTTTCTTTATGTTTTTATTCATTTTTATTTTTTTCATTCCATTATTCATTTTTTTTTTTCCTTCAAAATTTATATTGCCTTTCTTCTCCTTTTCCTTCATATATTATGTGTTCTCTTTTTTTCTTCAATGTTTTCTTTTATTTCACGTTTTCCTTCTTACATTATTTGTTTTTTTTTCATTCTTTTTTTTCAAATGTTTATTTTCTCTGTCTTTCGTTTTCCTTCTAATTTATTTATTTTTTTTTTTTTTTTTTTTCAAAGTACGTTTTTTCTTTTCTTCTCGTTTTCCTTCTTACATTATTTTTTTCTCTGTCTTCAAGTTTTCATTCCTACATTATTCATTCTTTTTTCTTCAAAATTTGTTTTCTCTTTCTTCACATCTTCTTTCATACATTGCTTTCTTTTTTTTCTATGTTTATCTTCTCTGTTTTCTCATTTTCGTTCCTCCATTATTCATTTTTTTTTCATTTTTTCAAAGATCTTTTTGGCTTTCTTCTCATTTTCCTTCATACAATATTCCTTTTCACTTCATTCTTTTTTCTTCAAAATTTGTTTTCTCTTTCTTCACATCTTCTTTCATACATTGTTTTCTCTTTTTCTATGTTTATTTTCTCTGTCTTCTCGTTTTCGTTCCTACATTATTCTTTTTTTTTACATTTTTTTTGAAAGATACGTTTCACTTTCTTTTCTTTATCATTCCTACATTATTTGTTTGCTCTTCTTTCTTTTGTTGTCTTCAAAGTTTATTTTCTTTTTCTTCTCGTTTTTCCCTCCTACCTTTCAGGTTTTCTATTTTTCTTTAAATTATTTCTCTTACTTCTCGCTTTCTTTCTTATTGCATTCATTACTTTTTCTTCCTTTTTTCTCCTTCTCCTCATTTTACTTCCATATTTTATTTCTTTTCTTTCTCTCTTTTCTCATCAAAATTTCTTCTCTATTTCTTCCCATTTTCCTTCTTATAACATTCGGTTCCTTCTTTGCCTCTTTTCTTCAATGAATTTTCTCTTTCCTTTCACTTTCCTTCTTAAATTATTTTTCTTTTTTTTTTTTGTTTTCAATTGTTTCCGTTCTTCACGTTTCCTTACATCATTTCTTTTCTTTTCTATTTCTTCAAAGTTTCTTTTCTCTTTCTTCTCGTTTTCTTTCTTACATTACTTTTTCTTTTTCATTCTTTTCTTCAAAGATATTTTTCCTTTCTTCTCGTTTTCCTTCCTAATTTATTTCTGTTTTTTTTTTTTTTTTGGTTCTTTTTTCTTCAAAGTTTCTTTTGTCTTTCTTCTCGTTTTCCTTCTTACATTATTTTTTTCATCCGTTTTTCTTCCGAGTCTATTTCCTCTTTCTTTTATTTTCTCTTTCTACTCTTTTTTTCTTCGCGCATTGTTTGTGTTCACTCCTTTCTTTTTCCTTCAAAGTCTATTTTCTTTTTCTTCTCGTTTTTCTTCCTAGATTATTTGTTTTCTTTTTTATTCAATGTTTTCTCTTAATTTTGTTTTCATTCTTATGGCATTCGTTATTTTTTTTTCTTCATTTTTTTGTCTTTCTTCTCGTTTTACAGTGTAACCCGGATATAAGAGACCCGGATATAAGAGAAACTCGGATATAAGAGAGATTTTCTCGGGTCCCAAATTAGAGCCTTTGTTAATGTATATAAAATAGACCAAACCCGGATATAAGACAAACCCGGATATAAGAGACTTCTTCTCCGGTCCCGACAACTCTCTTATATCCGGGTTACACTATATATATATATATATATATTATACAGTGTAACCCGGATATAAGAGACCCGGATATAAGAGAAACTCGGATATAAGAGAGATTTTCTCTGGTCCCAAATTAGAGCCTTTGTTAATGTATATAAAATAGACCAAACCCGGATATAAGAGACTTCTTCTCCGGTATAAGAGACAATTCTCTTATATCCCAAATTACACTATATATATATATATATAAATTTTATACAGAGAAACCCGGATATAAGACTTTTTCTCCCGGATATAAGAGAACTCGGATATAAGAGAGATTTTCTAAGAGAGATTTTTGGTCCCAAATTAGAGCCTTTGTTAATGTATATAAAATAGACCAAACCCGGATATAGGAGAAACCCGGATATAAGAGACTTTTTCTCCGGTCCCGACAACTCTCTTATATCCGGGTTACACTGTACTTCCATATTTTATTTGTTCTCTGTAGCTGTTTTTTTTTTTCTTCAAATTTTCCTTTCTTTTTCTTCTCGTTTTCCTCGAGGCATCATTTGTTTACTTTTTTCTCCAAATTCTTCTCCTTTTTCTTCTCCTTTTTCTTCTCCTTTTTCTTCTCCTTTTTCTTTTATATTACTTCTTTCCTATTCTGTATCTACCTACATTTCTGAGATGAGGTATTATGTAAACTATTTACATTATTTGAACTATTGTCCTCATCTTTGTCGCCATATTTATTACAACGTTTTGGCCATTGTTCTTCAGGTGGTTGGAATGTCGAACTTAAATCTTTATTTCACTCGCTGTGGTAGACTGTTCTAGTTCCACGTGCCATGTTTAATGGATGTCAGTTATCAGTTATCTCCTGTTAATTCCCCTCTCCAAGTTCTCTTAACGAGGTATTAAACTCACAACACTGTCACTGGATCTAATCAACACCTTTATCCACGATGCCATGTGTCCTTGAGGACATCTCTGTGTGAATTTCTGATATTATAAACCTAATGTCGTCAGCAACCATTATTTCGAACTCCTAACCACTACTCCAACCAAATATATATATATATATATATATATATATATATATATATATATATATACATGTGTGTGTGTTTTGTGTGTGTGTGTGTGTGTGTGTGTGTGAGAGAGTGTGTGTATAAAATATAAATATATATATATAATTATTTATATATTATATGTGGTACTTATTAGAAAGACCCGGCTAGAATATTCGTATATTGATGAGAGTTTGTGACCCCAGGTCAAACCTTTTGCGATCGTCAGCGCAAAACCGTCAAACCCAGGGTCACAAACCCACATCAATCCATCCAACCATATATATATATATATATATATATATATATATATATATATATATATATATTCAATTGTCGTAGTGGATGCGCATTACTATGAGTCTAAAATATAAGACAAAACGGCTGTCCAATTCTTCTGTATTCTTTTGAGGTTTCTTCTAGAGTTGATAAATTATTTAATTATAATATATATATATATATATATATATATATATATATATATATATATATATATATAAACAAAATATAATTTTACGCCCTTTGATATATACAGTAAGCGTCGTCATAAATGTATTCATATTTTTGCCAATTTATTTCGCTCGCTGGGGTAGACTGTTCTAGTTCCATGAGCCATGTTTAATGGATGTCAGTTATCAGTTATCTCCTGTTAATTTCCCTCTGAATGTTCCCCACTGCCTTAACCGGGTATTGAACTCACACCACTCTTTGGGTCCTGTCACTGGATCTAAGCAACGCCTTTATCCATTGTGCCATGTTACCTTGAGGACAAGCGGAAGGTAGTTCCATTGTCGGGAAGTGCAAAGTAAGAAACTCTTGGAGTAGAAATGGCGGTTCCATTTAACTATTTCAACAGCAAAGGGTGGGACCTAGATACCATTCTAGTACAACTCTTAAATCCATGTAATCAGGGAATCAGAGAAAAAAGCTCAACAGAGCAGTTGCCATGGAAATAGTTGTAGAAAAGACAGAGGGAAGCCACATCACTTCTGTGAGAAAGTGACCGAAGTCGAGATGCCAGGTCAGGACCGATTATATTGTAGATCCTTCTATGGATTTTGTCAAGAACCTCGATACGAATAGCAGGATCACCAGACCAGATATAACAACAGTATTCAATGCATGGACGAAGGGTACATTGCTATTTTTAATGTGCCTTTATAAATGAGCAAGTTTTGATGAATGCCAAAGAAGAGAGGATCCTGTTGGGAGCAATCATTTTTAATTTTTCTGAAGAGGTTTGACACACAAAACGTTTTATGTCATGAGATTGATCGAGTGATTTGATTTTTTTATGTCTTATCAACCCATAGTGGGTTACTTAAAGCCAAAATATAATTTAGATTTTTTTTTTTAAGCATTCAACCCCAAGCAAGGCGGGAAGCCACTAACACACAAGAGGTTACAGAAAGTTGGAGCGAGAGCAAAGAGGAGTGATAGAGGAAAGGATGAAGAGAAGGTTAGGAGATAGATTGACGTTACATTTGAATAGTTGGAGATTTTAGCTATCAGGAAAACAAGAAATGGAGAGGGAGTCCCACAAGCGAGAAGTACGAGACATGAATCTATTGGAGTAGACGAGACGGCTACAGTTAACAGTTTCGACAGTGAAAGGGTAAGAACGAGATGCCAGCCTAGTTGAGCGGTTAAATTCATGAAGTCTGGGAACCAGCGAAAGCAGCTCATCGAATCAGTTACCATGAAAGTATTTGTAAAAAAAGACAGAGGTAGGCAACGGCACGTCTATGAGAGAGCGACTGCAGACGAGATGCCAGATCAGGGCCAATTACATTGCATATCCGTCTTTGAATTTTATCAAGGTCCTTGAGACAAATAGAAGGGGTTCCAGACCATATATGGCAGCAATACTCGATTTAAGAATAAGTAATTTTTTTTTATTATTTAGTATTATATTAAAAAATTTTTCATAATAACAATGATGTTTTCAAAATAAAAGTTCTACTATTTAATCCATAGTTAGGGAGCAGTAGCATTACTTGTGATGATGAAAGCAACAAAAGACAGGAACCTGCTAGGAGCAATCCGTTTTCATATTTTTTTAAGTGCCATGTTGTATAGAGAGTTCTGTGTTGTAAGATTGGTTGAGTGATTTATATATATTTTTTACGGCTTATCAACCGGATAATTTAAAGTCAAATCATATATGAGGTTGTAATTATAATTTTTTTTTTCTCGAGTTAATATTGCATAAACAAGTTTTTGAAAACAACTATGATTTCTCCAGAAACAAGTCTTACTATTTTATCCATAATTAGGGGAGATGGATACGCGTCGCGAAAAACAGTGAGTTTGCTTGTAATTTGCGTTTATCTAGGAGCAGGTATTGATGAAAGCAAGGGATAGGAAGCTGTGGAGAGTAATAATCCTTCATTTTCAGAAGAGACATGGCGTATAGAGGGATGTGCTCTCGAGAAACAGTAACTTTGCTTGTAATGAGCGCTTTTCTATGAGCAGGTACTGATGAAAGCAACAGATAGGAAGCTGTGGAGAGTAATGATCCCTCATTTTAAGAAGAGACATGGCGCATGGAACGTTGCGCTCCCGAGAAACAGGAACTTTGATTGTAATGAGCGGTTTTCTCGGTGCAGGTATTGATGAAAGCAACGTAAGATAGGAAGCTGTGGAGAATAATGGTCCATCGTATACTGAAGAGAGAAACGGGAACTTTGCCTATACTTGATAACCGAGATATATTTTGTGATTTCGGTAAACTCAAAATCTAATTCTTGAGAATGCAATCTTTCATGTTAAATAAAGATAAGGCTTAGTGGTTAGAGAATTGAGTAGTGTGAACATCGGAGGAGAAAAACCAAAAAAACAACCATTTTTCAATAAATTATTCGGCCTACTCTTTCCATCCCGTCAATCTCTGTGTTCTCGCAATGCACTCTTTGGCATTCCTAGCAAATGTCTAATGCTAGGCGTTAAATGCCAGCAGTTAATGAATTACTTGGACTCATCTTCTCGTCTTAAATATTAGAATGCCCCCGTTGAAGTTAGGGCAGACTCGGGACTTTCAAACAATATCTGAAAACATGCATTGATTTCTACACTTTCGTATATCATCCACTTTCCCATTTATACGAAACCTTCACCCAGTACAAGGCACAGGAACCGCTCATGATAGAGCTTTACTAAATGTAATATTATGTAGGTGAAAATACAAGTTGGTAATTATGAGGAGGAGAAATAGTAAATGGCACTTGAATGGAAGAGGTTAAAAGAATAGCTTTCATTGATGGATTCAGGCGTGTGCTTGTTCCACGAAGTAGACGTTCTTTGTAAAAAAAATGTTTGAATAGAACTTCCTCCTTTCGAATGGAATACGAAGGATATGTGAGAGATTCGACTCCGTGGAAGCAGAATGGAGAGTCCTATATATAAAGATCTGAACTGGGAAAACGAAAGAGTGGAGTTCATTCTAACAGTTCCCTTGGAAACAGCGACTCTGAGGAAAGAGGCTGTAGAATGGAAAATCCCCCGCAATATAAATAAATAAGAAACCCCAACAATAACACGTAATAAATTTAATGTCTACCAAGTTTAGAAGGAAATGATCGATTAGTTCCAGCCCAGCATCAATATTCCATTTTTGGTTAAAGAATGGCATAATGAGGGGAATACATTCATGAAGCTGTAAAGGATGGCAGAGTGTGTCGGATATTTCCTTATATGGCATAAGCAGTAGGGTACATCCTTGTAGATTTGAAGCATAGGATAAGGAGCTGGGTATCTCTTGCAGAGTTAAAGCATGGCATAAGAAGGCGGGTACATCTTTTTAAATTTAAAGCATCGCATAAATAGTCGGGTACATAAGGAGTAGGGTACTTCCTTGCAGATTTGAAGCATAGAATAAGGAGCTGGGTATCGCTTACAGAGTTAAAGCATGGCATAAGAAGGCAGGTACATCCTTTTAGATTTAAAGCATGGCATAAATAGTCGGGTACATAAAGAGTAGGGTACATCCTTGGAGATTTGAAGCATAGCATAAGGAGTCGGGTATCTCTTGCAGAGTTAAAGCATGGCACAAGAAGAAGGCGGGCACATCTTTTTAAATTCAAAGCATGGCATAAAGAGTCGGGTACATTAGCAGTAGGGTACATCCTTGGAGATTTGAAGCATGGCATAAGGAGTCGGGTATCTCTTGCAGAGTTAAAGCATGGTATAAGAAGAAGGCGGGTACATCTTTTTAAATTTAAACCATGGCATAAAGAGTCAGGTACACCTTTGTAAATTTAGAACCATCGGAGTTGGGTACAGCTTTGTAGACTTAAAGAATTGCATAAGATGTTAGTTACATCCATGTAGATTTAATTTATGACGTAATGAGTCGGGTACTCGAGTGTTTATTTAAAACCGGAGAAAATGAGTTGGGTACTTCCTTGTAGATTTAAAGCACAGCATAAGGAATCGGGTACATACTTGTGGATATAACCATGGCAAAAGTTGTCGAGAACTTCATTGTAGATTTTAAGCATGACATAAGCATGACATATAGCAGATGGAGTCAGTTACTTCCTTATATAATCAAAGCGTTACATAAAGAACCAAGCACTTCCTTGGAGATTTAAGTATGGACTAAGGAGTCAAGCACTTCCCTGTAGATTTAAAATATGACATAAGTATTTGAGTTCTTCTATGCAGAGCTATAGTATAGCACAAGAACTTGGGTAAATTCCTTGTGGAATTCCTTATGCCATAGCGTATCGGTTATTTCCTTGTGTACTTAAGTATAGGGCATGGAGTCATGTACTTATTTGTAGCTTTAAATCATGTCATAATCAGTCGGGTATTTTCTTGAAGATTTAAAACAAGGCATGAGGATTCGGATACTTCTAGTGTTAAAACAAAGTTTACGGAGTTGGATACAAGTCATGAAGTGCTGATATTTCTTTGTAGATTTAAAGCATGGCAGATTGAGTTGGGTACTTGCTCGTAGATTTAAAACATTGCATATAGTTTCGGGTACTTCCTTGTAGATTTGAATCATGGTATAATGAGTACGGTACATTGTTTTATGTTTAAAGCATGGTATAAAGTGTCGGGTACTTTTAGTGTTAAAACATAGTATACGGAATCGCATACTCCCTTGTAGATTTATAGCATGATATAAGCAGTCTGTTACTTCCTTGGATATATAAAGCATGGCATGAGGAGTCGGGTACTTCCTTGAGGAGACGGGTAATTCATTGTGGATATAACCATTGCATAAGTAATCTGGCTCTTGTAAAG
>CAHIKZ030000566.1:447500-470000 GCA_903632075.3 Acanthosepion pharaonis
AACGAAAGAAAGAAAGAAAGAAAGAAAGAAAGAAAGAAAGAAAGAAAGAAAGAAAGAAAGAAAGCAAGGGTTATTAGTTAAGGAAAAAAATAATAGAAAAAAGTAAACGAACGAAAGAAAGAAAGAAAGAAAGAAAGAAAGAAAGAAAGAACGAACGAAAAAAGAGAGAGAAAAGGAAGAGTTGATAGTTAAGGAAAGAAAGAAAAAAAGGATACGAAATGAAAGAAGGAAAGAAAAAAAAACGAACGAACGAAAGAAAGAAAGAAAGAAAGAAAGAAAAGAAAAGAAAAAAGAAAGGGTTGAAACGAAAGAAAAAAAATAATAGAAAAAAAGTAAACGAAGGAAACGAACGAAAGAAAGAAAGAAAGAAAAGAAAGAAAGAAAGAAAGAAAGAAAGAAAGAAAGAAAGGGTTATTAGTTAAGGAAAAAATAATAGAAAAAAGTAAACGAACGAAAGAAAGAAAAGAAAAGAAAGAAAGAAAAGAAAGGAAAAAAAGAAAAGAAAAGAAAGAAAGAAACGAACGGAAAAAAAAGAAGAGAGAAAAGGAAGAGTTGATAGTTAAGAAAAGAAAGAAAAAAAAGGATACGAAATGAAAGAAGGAAAGAAAAGAACGAACGAACGAACGAACGAAAGAAAGAAAGAAAGAAAAAAAAGAAAGAAAGAAAAAAGAAAGAAAGAAAGGGTTGTTAGTTAAGGAAAAAATAATAGAAAAAGTAAACGAAGGAAACGAAAGAAAGAAAGAAAGAAAGAAAGAAAGAAAGAAAGAAAGAAAGAAAGAATGAAAGAAAGGGTTGTTAGTTAAGGAAAAATAATAGAAAAAGTAAACGAAGGAAACGAAAGAAAGAAAGAAAGAAAGAAAGAAAGAAAGAAAGAAAGGGTTGTTAGTTAAGGAAAAAATAATAGAAAAAGTAAACGAAGGAAACGAAAGAAAGAAAGAAAGAAAGAAAGAAAGAAAGAAAGAAATAAAGAAAGAAAGAAAAAAAGAAAGGGTTGTTAGTTAAGAAAAAAATAATAGAAAAAGTAAACGAAGGAAACGAAACGAAAAGTAAAAAGAAAGAAAAAAGGGTTGTTAGTTAAGGAAAAAAATATAAAAAAAAGTAAACGAAGGAAACGAAAGAAAGAAAGAAAGAAAGAAAGAAAGAAAGAAAGAAAGAAAGAAAGAAAGAAAGGGTTGTTAGTTAAGGAAAAAATAATAGAAAAAGTAAACGAACGAAACGAACGAAAGAAAGAAAGAAAGAAAGAAAGAAAGAAAGAAAGAAAGAAAGAAAGCAAGGGTTATTAGTTAAGGAAAAAAATAAAAGAAAAAAGTAAACGAACGAAAGAAAGAAAGAAAGAAAGAAAGAAAGAACGAACGGAAAAAGAGAGAGAAAAGGAAGAGTTGATAGTTAAGGAAAGAAAGAAAAAAAGGATACGAAATGAAAGAAGGAAAGAAAGGAACGAACGAACGAACGAAAGAAAGAAAGAAAGAAAGAAAGAAAGAAAGAAAGAAAGAAAGAAAGAAAGAAAGGGTTGTTAGTTAAGGAAAAAATAATAGAAAAAGTAAACGAAGGAAACGAACGAACGAAAGAAAGAAAGAAAGAAAGAAAGAAAGAAAGAAAGAAAGAAAGAAAGAAAGCAAGGGTTATTAGTTAAGGAAAAAATAATAGAAAAAGTAAACGAAGGAAACGAAAGAAAGAAAGAAAGAAAGAAAGAAAGAAAGAAAGAAAGAAAGGGTTGTTAGTTAAGGAAAAATAATAGAAAAAGTAAACGAAGGAAACGAAAGAAAGAAAGAAAGAAAGAAAGAAAGAAAGAAAGGGTTGTTAGTTAAGGAAAAAATAATAGAAAAAGTAAACGAAGGAAAAAAGAAAGAAAGAAAGAAAAAAGAAAGAAAGAAAGAAAGAAAGAAAAGGGTTGTTAGTTAAGGAAAAATAAAAGAAAAAGTAAGAGAAGGAAACGAAAGAAAGAAAGAAAGAAAGAAAGGAAAAGAAGTTAAAGAAAAAAAAATAATAGAAAAAAGTAAAAAAAGTAAAAAGAAAGAAAGAAAGAAAGAAAGAAAGAAAGAAAGAAAGAAAGAAAGAAAGAAAGAAAGGGTTGTTAGTTAAGGAAAAATAATAGAAAAAAAAGTAAACGAAAAACGAAAGAAAGAAAGAAAGAAAGAAAAGAAAGAAAAGTTAAAGAAAAAAAGAAAGAAAGAAAAAAAGTAAAAGAAAGAAACGAAAGAAAGAAAAAAAGAAAAGAAAGGTTTGAGAAAGAAAAGAAAAAAAAAAAATAATAGAAAAATACCACAACAAAAAAGAAAGAAAGAAAGAAGGAAAGAAAGAAAGAAAGAAAGAAAGAAAGAAACAAACAAACAAACAAACAAACAAACAAACAAAAAAGAAGGAAATAAATAAGCGTAGATGATAATATACAGACCAAAAATATCAAGGGTGCTAAAAAAAGAAAGAAAGAATAAAAAAGAAGCAAGCAAGAAGGAAAGAGAAAAAAAAAAAAACAATAGTTAGGGCAAAAAAAAGAATAATAGAAAACACTATGAAAGTATAAAAATAGTTTTTACTATTATCATTGGAAAAATTATTACTAGCAGTAGATTTTTGAAAAAAAATACTAGCAGCCATGCATTTCTGGAAAAAAATATTACCAGCAATATATTTTTGGAAAAAAATATTACCTCCAATAAAAATCTGGCCGGCATTTGAAGTTGGTATGCCGTAAACCAAACCAAACCATCTTAAAAACTTTAACTATTTTTGCCGGAACTGAAAATAGCCTTGATGAATGATATAAGTATAAAAGATGGAACTTCACTTAACTTATTGATCACTGTTGCAAGTTCAGGAAAGTTTATGTCATGTCAGAGAATCTTTTACTGCAATTGATAAAAGTCAAAATCTTGTCAATATTTTCTTTTTTGTGTTGTTAAAATTTCAGATTTCAGATTTGATGAATTGTCAGTGGTTCTCAGTTTAAACCATACAACTGTTCATCATCATCTTCAACAACTTGTAAAAGTTCCTAAACTTGGAAAAAGGGTGCCTCATGAATTGTCTGAAAACAACCTCAAATCCCGAGTTGACATCTGCTCTTCTCTCCATTCTCGCCAAATTGGTTCACCTTTTTTGGATAGACTTGTGACTGGCGACAAAAAAATGGATCCGCGTCCTGCGTAAGACGATAAGACGATAAACTACATCCGCGTTTTGGGTAAGACGATAAACTACATCCGCGTTTTGGGTAAGACGATAAACTACATCCGCTTCCTGGGTAAGATATAAACTACGTCCCCATCATGGATAAGACGACAAACAACATCCACGTCTTGGGAAAAATATCAATATCAAATTTTCTGAGGTATATTGTAGTTCTGTATTATATATATATATATATATATATATATATATATATATATATATATATATATAAATCCACTCTTCATTGAAGTTGCATATATTGAAAATGTTCTGTGGAATAATTGGCAATGGTTAAATACCATCGTCTGCATCAGTTCTTTTAATCAGGAACCTAATGAGAAATTTCTTCTGCCAGGTCAATCATGAATCGCAGAGACATGATCGTCCAAGTCTGCATCACGCAGATCAACTAAGGAAGGAAGGACAACTTTTCACACACACACACACACACACACACACACACACACACACACACACACACACACATATATATATATATATATATATATATATATATATATATATATATATATATATATTATTCTGATATGTTACATCACGTTCTGCATTAAAATATCCAGAAAATCCATTATGGGTTGAAATTATAGATTTTGAATATCTTTTTTGAGCAAGTATCTGTGGTTTAATGTAATTATCAAACATGACCAACAAACAAAATTGACAAACTTGTAAATAAGCAATAAGAGATTGAATAGGCAAAATAATGCGAAACAATATGCATATATATATATATATATATATATATATATATATATATATATATATATATATACCGGTTGTAACACCAAAATTGTCCAAATCGTGTAACACCAAAATTGTTCGATTATTAGATTAAGATTTGAACTGTTGTATCTTAGAAATGATTAAAGATATCTTACTGGAGTTCTACGAGTTTTTTTTTTATAACACTATTAGACTCTACTTTGAGTAATAAGAATGTATAATTACACTCCAAGCTTAACAGAAGAATTGTGATGGATTCGATCACAAACGAAAAATGACATGTTTATCATTAATTAATCGTAGTTAAGGATCGGAAGCTCTTGAAGGATTGAAATTAAGTTCAAATATATATATATATATATATATATATATATATATATATTTGAACTTAATTTAATATGTTATTCCAGGATCATTTTCCACCTTATTAGATTCACTCATTCTAACCTCGTAACTTTCTGTCCTGGAGTAACAAGGTGCTGCACACGTTTCCCGTATGATTTCATTTTCAAGTTTATTTCACTGCTCTTTGAACTGGCATAGGTGAAACTCCTTTTAAAAGTTCTAATTAATCTTTTTAGTTCAAAGTTGAAATTATGATCCCTCTTCCTTCGCTGTGCCCTACTGGTCCAGTTTTCCTCTCTAATGTTCCAGATTTTTAAATTATTTACCGTTCTCTTGATGAGTCTCGAATGGTCTTTGAAAATGGAAGCCTGAGTCAGAATGTTGGTACCATTACTATTTTGCATATCAAAATACTTTTATAGCGACTCCTGCGACGGACTTCTTTTTTAATTTTAATATTCCATCTTCCGCATGTCATGCGGAATACGTGCCTTTTTTGACGGGGTAAGTAATTTTCTTTTTCACCACATTTTCCGTCGTAGGATACACGCGACGCGCTGTCACTTGGTTTAACGAGGTAAGTCGCCGTTTTCTTCGCTATAAGAAATGATTAAAGATATCTTACTGAAATTCTCCGAGGTTTTTATAACACTATTAGATTCTACTTTGAGAAAGTATAATTGCTCTCCAAACTTAATAGAAGAATCATGATGAAATCAATCATAAAAAAGAATGACGTGTTCATCATTAATCATAGCTAAAGATCGGAAGCTCATGAAGAATTGAAATAAAATTCAAATATATATATATTATTCCAGGACCATTTTCAAACTTATTCAAGATGATCATCGCTATTTTTAACCTTCTAACTTTCTGTCCTGAAGTAACAAGGTGCCTCTCATGTTTCACATACAATTTCATTTTCAAGTCTTTTTTCACTGCTTTTTGGACTCTCATAGCTGAAACTCCTCTCTCGAGTGCCAAATGTCTTATGGATTTAGTTGGATCTTTTCTAATTGATATCTTTAGCTATAAATTGAAATGATGATCCCTCTTCCTGTTGTGATCTTCTGATCCAGTTTTTCTCTTTGTTGTTCACTTTTTTAAAACATATTCACCGTTCTCTTGAGGAGTCTTGAATGGATTTTGAAAATGGAAGCCAGAGTTAGAATGGTGTTACCATTACTGAAGGCCTGAATGATCTTTTTTTCCTTTCAACATTAGTCATCTTCGGAAGACGGTGGGGCTGACACAAAACAATTTTAATCGGTTCTATTTCTAGCTGAATGGCTCAAAGAGATTTTCAGTAATTCTTACGAGAAATGGTGTCAAGACGGCTAAATGTCTGAAAATATCTGAAAACCGGCAAAAACGAAACTCAATTAGTTTACTGTTTTTTTAGATGTCAAACATTTTGTGGGATGGGCAATTATGCTGTTACATGATTTGGGCAATTTTGCTATTACCCTCGGTGTGTATATATATATATATATATATATATATATATATATATATATATATATATATATATATTCGGGGGTGAATGCGACCACAGTAAATTTAGTGTGGAGGAGACCAATTATAGAATTTGACCTATTTGGACTGTCACCTTGAAAAGTACTTTGACGAATGGTGAAAGGGGCGTAAGAGGCAAGCAAGGTTGAGAACTCATGCCTTAAAGAATCCGTTTTGGGAGAAACATATTCCTTCCCCATGAACCCTGTAGCAATATCAGTCAGCTGAGTTCTTGTTAAATCGAAAACAGCTGGACCTGTCGCAAAAATAGATTCGGAATATTTATTTTCGACTAATGACTATCAGTATCTTGAAGTGGGCTTCATGAGCGACCCAGGCAACGAGAAGAAAGCGAATTAAAATAAATTCCTTTTTTTTTTAGACGTAGACGACAGAACAAATAAGTAGCTATAAAACTGACCAGTACCCGAGAGAGAGAAGAATCAGGCCTCAGAGAACAAACGGAACAGGGAAAACACCCGTTAGACTGTTCGCCTCGATCGTCATCTCAACTTCACTCGCTTCTAAGACAAGAATAAAATATGGTTTCCTGCTAGAAATTGTTTTGATTTTCATTCGTAGTTAGTGATCTGGTCGAGAAGAAATTTTTAAGCCACAAGCGTTTGACCGAAAGAAGCTTTAATATGGTGGCTTAGTCTGAGTTGCAATGCAGCAACCGCTACTTTCTGTAACAGACTCTCACGGAGTTGCTTTCACAAACACCGATATCTTAACCTCTTCAAGTATAAAGCCAAAGCCGATATCTATCCTCTATAAAAGGGTTTCTCAGCTACCCCAATATATCTACTTAACGGCTAACTTGTATAATAACTGAAACTTTGGGGCGTACTTTAAATTTTGGTCGGAAGAATTTAGTGAGGGAATTTTAAAATAGGAAATTTTAGTTTACCATCCACAAAAAAGGTTAGCGGTACACTTTTCATTTAAAGTGATTTATGAAGAATCTGTCATTTTCTTTTGAGAGAACGGTAATGATGGATTTAAATCAATGTTCAGAGAAAGGCAAAACGGAAAGAATTAGGCACTCTTTAAAGATTACGAAATTGGTATACAGTTTAAAGAAACAAATGATAAAGACATTATTTAGACATGGAATCTATGTGGTTGGTGAGTATAGAACTTAAAAATAATTTTATCTTAAATTCATGAATTGCTATCTGTCTATATTTCTGAGATGAGGTATTATGTACACTATTTACATTATTTGGACTATTGTCCTCATCTTTGTTGCCATATTTATTACAACGTTTCTATCTTTCAGTATCTGTCTATATTTCTGAGATGAGGTATTATGTACACTATTTACATTATTCGGACTATTGTCCTCATCTTTGTCGCCATATTTATTACAACGTTTCGATCTTTCAGTATCTGTCTATATTTCTGAGATGAGGTATTATGTACATTATTTACATTATTCGGACTATTGTCCTCATCTTTGTCGCCATATTTATTACAACGTTGCGCCTCTTCAGTATCTGCCTATATACCTGAGATGAGGTATTATGTACACTATTTACATTATTCGGACTGTTGTCCTCATCTTTGTTGTCATATTTATTGCAACGTTCCGGACCTTCAGTATCTGTCTATATTTCTGAGATGAAGTATTATGTAAAATATTTACATTATTCTGACTATTGTCCTCATCTTTGTTGCCATATTTATTACAACGTTTCAGCCCTTCAGTATCTATCAATATTTCTGAGAAGAGGCATTATGTACATTATTTACATTATTCGCACAATTAAAAATGCTTAGTGTCTCTACTTCTTGAGAAAAAAAGGAACTAATTTTTTTAAATATGAAAATAATTCATAAATTACTCTTCTGTTAACTTGGGACGTATATGGCTCCGTCTCAAGGAACATTAATTGAGAAAGGATGCTCTATACTGAAAGCCAGTGAAGCTTGTTTATTCATCCATAAAGCCAAGTTCTTAGTTTATCTACTTTTTGAAAAAAATTAAAAATACAAATAGAAAGGAAATTTTTTTAAATATAAAAATAATTCTTAAATTACACTTTTGTTAACTTGGGGCGTATCTGGTTACGTTTCATGGAACGTTAGATGAGAAAGGCTGCTTTATACTAAACGCCAGCAAACGCTGTTATTTAACCCATAAAGCTGTTTGCTTAGTGTCTCGACTTTTAAAAAAAAGCAATAATTTTTTTTTTAATATAAAAATAATTCATAAATTACACTTCTGTTAACTTTGGGCACAATTTATTTCAGGGCGCATTAGTCTGCCCGTGCGTACCAGTTGAGAAACGTTTCTGTAAAACCTCATCATCGACAATTCTTGCTTCTTAGTCTTACGTTCATTAAGCCTCTGTCTTGAGTGGCTCTTATAATGAGCTAATATTAGAAAAAAAAAGAAAAAAAGAAAGGAAGATGAGGATATTAGTCCGAACGTAAATGATATAAGTGAAGTTCAATTTTCTTCTACCTTTAAGCAAATTGAAGTTAGCATCAATTGTTGTCGATCTTCTAGAATTTGGGAAGCGAAGAAGATTGCAGACGGTCTGTTACCAATAGCAATACACTGTAATGTAAGACGCCTCTCAACAATGATGGCTTTCGTACAAAAGAGGTCGACATTTAAAAGAGACGCATAAAGCTTCACGCGCCAGTCGAAGTAGGCAGGTGACAGGCCTCAAGAGAAACGGTCGGCGAATTTTCGACCCGGAAATAATTTTTATGTGATGCGGCGCTCTTCTCTTGGTAGGGATTGGTCTTTCCCTCGAGTGCCTGGGGGCTAAACTTCGGTCCTCTCGGGATGGTGTATGTGGGTTGACGCTTGGAATCCAGTAAAGATTTCTGTCTAGAAAGACGAGATGAAAAATATCGCGACCTTCCATTATACATTCCTGCCTATTCGTCAGTGAGACACACAGACGCACAGATGCGGACACACACAAACACACACAGACACAAACACACACACACACACACACACACACACAAACACAAACGCACACATAAAAACACACTCACTCATATATATATATATATATATATATGAAAAAAATTTTAAAAAAAACAAACAAAAATCCTTAAATGTAGTTAAAATGAATGAAATGTCGACGTCTGACGTTCATTCATTTTAACTACATTTAAGGATTTTGTTTGTTTTTTCAAAAATTTTTTTCATTCTGTCGGATTTATATCCATTTACACTTGCTTATATATATATATATATATATATATATATATATATATATATATATATATATATATATGAGTAGGAAAATCTGAATGGCCTTTCACTACAGAATTAATAATTATCGCAATCGAATTAAGTCGACTTCCGATGAAAAAATTATTACCTGTAGAACAA
The DNA here is from genome assembly GCA_903632075.3 of Acanthosepion pharaonis. Classification (NCBI taxonomy): domain Eukaryota; kingdom Metazoa; phylum Mollusca; class Cephalopoda; order Sepiida; family Sepiidae; genus Acanthosepion; species Acanthosepion pharaonis. The sequence goes on from CAHIKZ030000566.1 coordinate 456,637, forward strand.
CATTTCCGCCTAGAAAATCACGATTTCAAAACCCATTCCAAATTCATTATAATTGAGAGGATAGAAAAGTTCAGAGCTGATAACATTAGAAAGATTTTAGAGTTTCATGAGAATAAGTGGATACAACGTCTAAAAGCACACTATCCAGCCGGGCTAAACCATAAATTTAACAATATAGATAGTACTAATATATAACACTACAAAACAAAACCTACCCACATTTCTCAACCACACAAGACAGACATGCTTACGGAGGTGTGGAGGCCTCACACTTATACACACACCCACACGAACATACACACTTACACACATCACTCACTCCCTAATGAGCCAAATGATAACACACACACACACACACTCACACACACACACTCACACACACACACACACACACACACACACACACACACTTAACAAAGACACATCCCCTCTCCAGGAACCAATAAAACTGTCAAAATGACCAAGGGAATTCAGAGCAGCATAGATCCATCCAGCTCTTATTTCAAATAACAACTTAAAAGAGACTGTTTGACCAGGACAAGGAATGTTAAAAGATTCATGTTAAAACGATAAAAAATTTTTTAAAAAAACAAATGAAAACTACAGTCAAAAGTTCATTTTCTCCATCAAGACATTCATTTCTGTAGTTTAGTGCTACCAGCAAGCAGAAATACTTCTTCTACTGATGATGGCCATTTTGGCCGAAACTAGTCGAGGAATCTAAATGAAATAATAAGAAAAAAACGAAAGAATATTAATGTACAACCCAGTGTGTCTGAAGATTTGAATTTTTTAATATTTTATTATTGTTCAATATATATATATATATATATATATATATATATTTAAGAAGTGGCTAAAAATGCCTGCCTACATCGCAAACCGGGTTAAATATCTTACCTCTACCTATGTGACTTTTAATTATTTCTTGTCTATACCTTTTAGCATCGGCTGTTTTCAGCCTTCCTTTAACATTTCAATCATATACAGGGCGTCCATAAAGTTTGTGTACAATTTAAATACTTAAGTATTTTAAATTGCACAGAGACTTTATGGACACCCATATATATATATATATATATATATATATATGTATATATATATATATATATATATATATATATATATATATACCCAGGTATAGGATTGGTGTATACAGAATAAATTCAATAACCAACAAATACTATTCTCATACGTTACATTTTAATAAGATGTTTGAATTCGTTTAATAACACTTTAAAACTTGAATATTTATTGGTGTATCGGTGTGTCTTTGTCAATGTATATGTGTGTGTCTTTGTCGGTGTTTATGGTCACTTGGGGGTGCCTTTCATTGTGGTTGTATGTTTTCATTTTTTTTTATAAGTCTTTTTTTCTGTCTCGTCACTTTTTTTGTGTGTTTATATATCTAAATATGTCTGCGTTTTTGTGTATTGATTCTGTATGTATTGTCTTTTACAAGATTTCACGCTTACTCTGCGCATGTCTTTACTCCAAATGTATCTATTTTGTCACGGGGTTCAGTGCAACATTTGATCTTAACGTTTATCGCAAATTAATTTCAAGAAAAACAAAATAAATAGAAAAACGTATATAGTTTTCCTCAGTTTCTTTAAATAATTTTATAATTTTAAACTTAATATAGATTAAATTTAAAATGGGTAATTTTGAATTTTATAATATAATTTAATATTTATTAGTTATTATGAATCCTATTTTAGTCTAACCCTAACATTAAAGTATTAAATAATTATTATAACTTAAGTCCGTTGTCTTTTTTTTTTGAATTCTCTTGATTGATCATTCCAGCTTATATAACAGCGTTTTCCCTAGCGAGGGGTGTTTGATTGATTTGAACCTTTGAAAAACCTTTATTCTACATTCACTTGATAAGACACCAGAAGTGTTGATGCAAAATGTCTATTTTTGTAGTGATTTTATAACATATTTATGCTATAATTTTCGAAAAAATCCTTGCCTATAACTACAGAATGAACTCTTCCTAACACTATGTATACTACGCCTCTCAGAGAGAGGGTCGAATCAAGCTTCGATCTTTTCGACTTGATGGTCGAACTCTCTGCTTTTTTGAGCAGAAAAGGAACCCGGACGAGGTTCCGCCGAAGGCAGAATCTCGTTCGGGGTGAATGACCTACCCTGATCTCGTTTTTACGAGTCATACGGGCATATTTTTTGGCTGAGCCTACGGGCTCAGGAAACCCACGATAAAAATGACCTTGTGTCGCATGCAACCCTCGTGGGGTGGCTAGATACTGAATCAAGCCGATCTTTTCGACTTGATGGTCGAACTCTGCTTTTGAGCAGAAAGGAACCCGGACGAGGTTCCGCCGAAGGGCAGAATCTCGTTCGGGGTGAATGACCTACCCTGATCTCGTTTTTACGAGTCATACGGGCATATTTTGGCTGAGCCTACGGGCTCAGGAAACCCACGATAAAAATGACCTTGTGTCGCATGCAACCCTGGGGGGTGGCTAGATACCGAATCAAAGCCGATCTTTTCGGCTTGACGGTCGAACTCTGCTCTTGAGCAGAAAGGAACGGACGAGGTTCCGCCGAAGGGCAGAATCTCGTTCGGGGTGAATGACCTACCCTGATCTCGTTTTTACAAGTTATACGGGCATATTTTGGCTGAGCCTACGGGCTCAGGAAACCCCGATAAAAAATGACCTTGTGTCGCATGCCCCCCTCGTGGGGTGGCTGAATACTGAATCAAGCCGATCTTCTCGACTTGACGGTCGAACTCTCTGCTTTTTGAAAAAGGAACCCGGACGAGGTTCCGCCGAAGGGCAGAATCTCGTTCGGGGTGAATGACCTACCCGATCTCGTTTTTTGCGAGTCATACGGACATATTTTTGGCTGAGCCTACGGGCTCAGGAAACCCACGATAAAAATGACCTTGTGTCACATGCAACCCTCGTGGGGGGGTGGCTAGATACTGAATCAAGCCGATCTTCTCGACTTGACGGTCGAACTCTCTGCTTTTTGAGCAGAAAGGAACCCGGACGAGGTTCCGCCGAAGGGCAGAATCTCGTTCAGGGTGAATGACCTACCCGATCTCGTTTTTGCGAGTCATACGGACATATTTTTGGCTGAGCCTACGGGCTCAGGGAAACCCGATAAAAATGACCTTGTGTCATGCAACCCTCGTGGGGGGTGGCTAGATACTGAATCAAGCCGATCTTCTTGGCTTGACGGTCGAACTCTCTGCCTCTGAGCAGAGAGAAAAATGGACGAGGCTCCGCCGAAGGCAGAGTCTCGTTCAGGGAAGTTGACCAACCCGATCCCGTTTATACGGGTTCTACGGGAATTTTTTTTGGCCGAGCCTACGGGCTCGGGAAACCCACGTTAAACTCGGCCTTGTGCCACATGCAACCCTCGGGGGGGGGGGCTAGATAACGAAACGAGTCGAGCCGATAGTAGTTCACTTCAAACCAGACTGGCAGTCATACTAACACCTTCCACATTTTTATTTCGTGTAATATACCTTCGTTATTTCTACTCTTGTGTTCGTGTTGTTCTTCCTTGGTCCTAAGCTGGACCATAACAATATATATATATATATATATATATATATTCTAAATCGTTGGAACCACTATAACCTATAACCTATATATATATATATATATATATATATACATATATGTAAGGCAAGATGTATGTGTGTGTGTGTGTGTGTGTGTATGTTTAACGAATGCACGGCCGCAATTTTCGACGGATTTGCACCAAAATTTACATGCACATGCTCCAAGTTAGCGGAGAAGGCCAAGACCGACATAGCATTTCCCAACTTCCATCGATAGCGGAAATAATCGATTTTTTCATGCTTCTACGGCTGTTTTCATGTAGTTTGTGGCTATTTTGTACGGGCCAGAGTGAGAGCTAATAGGCAAGAAGATTCTATTTTTCCAGCGTGACAGCCAACAGCTGACTGACACGAATGTTAACTAGCATGCTAGCATTCAAAAAAAAAAATCGATAGCTGCATATGTCACAAGTGGGAAAAATTTAAATCTGCATGGCACTTTACTCCAATTGGCTCATTCGCTTGTTTAAACTCAACGTTGATTCTGATTCCGCAGAACTGGGTTGGGTGGGAAAAAGTATTTGTTATTGACATTCTTTTTTTATTCGGTTTTTCCAGTTACGAGTCATTTTTTAAAGCTGATCGTTTTGTGTTCATTTTGTTTAGTTCTTTTTTCGTAACAGATTTAATGTTTAGTATAGAGTTTAGAAAAAATTCTCAGTGTGAGATAGGCAAGAAGTAAGGCATGTAGCAGCATCAGCACGGCAACGGGCACTCCTTTAAAGGCAAGGAAGGGCAAAAAAAAAACATACCAATATTTTGTTGTCGCCTCATGAACTTCCGACAGTTAGATTTCTAAATAGTATTGTTTTTTTTTTTTTAATTTATTAATTCGGTAGATATTTAACACTATAAAAATTACTTTTAGTGGATGCCCTTATTGAAGTAGACGCTCCGTTTATTTTGAATAGCATATTTATTTTCGTCTATCGGAGTGAATATACGAGAAATCTCATTAAAGATAAAAATCTCTCTTTCCCTGTTCATACCTATGTGTCTACCTATCTTCATGCATGCATACATTCATATATATAAGTATATATATATATGTGTGTGTGTGTGTGTGTGTCTACCTCACACACACATACTTTCCTCCAAATATAACAATAAAAAAAAGAACGAAAAGAATAGATTAATTCCTGAATACAATAAAAAAAAGCCATATATGTCAGCCGGCCAACGTTGGAGATTTTAAAAATAGCCAAACTTCAGACATCACTTGTTTGAGATTATCAACAAGCGTTGATTTGGTTAACGAGAATATGGCGGTATTGTGTTGACGACCCACAAATTTAAGCAGATTCTGTCTTTCATTCTTTCTTTTTTTCTTTCTTTCTTTCTTACTTTCTTTTTTTCTGTATTTCTTTTTGCTTTTAATTCAATACGCTTCGGTTCGTCAGCCTGTCAGATTTCCTCGCCACGTATCTCTTTAGAACTGTTTGATTTTCTGTTATCTAATGTTTCGTCTTATCTTCGGCACCAACTGTTTCTCTCCTTTCTCCCGCCACACCCAGTCTACATATAGTTGTTAGAATGTTTCTTCTTTGAATAAATAAAAAAAAAGAAAAGAAATGCGATAGACTTTAATATGATTTGTTGAAATTGTATTGTGAATCGGCGGCCATGAAAACAAACCACAAATAATTTTCTTTTCCTTTATTTCCAGGCAATTTTACAACAACAACAAAAAAGCCATCTTTTTCGGTCACGTATGAATGAACAAGAAATGGGAAAGCTAGTCAATGGATAAAGATTCCTTAGAGATGCGATGGATAGGAAGTTGTGGAGAGCCATGATCGTGGACGTCCTGAAGTGACACCGTACATAGAAGCAGAAAGAGAATGGTCCTGCTCGGCATTTGTAAATAAAGGTTCTGCTTGACATTTGTGTATTACGCAAATTTGTCTTTAGCAAGAACCGGAATGGCGTAAATCGAAAACACAGTTACCACTATTTTATATGGGAAAACATTTTGAGCGTTCCCCAACCGCCAAAACTAACATGTCTGGATATCCTGGAGCCGAACGTCAGAAAAATGAAGACATTATCAAATGAGATCATAACACACACACACACACACACACACACACACACACACACACACACTCACACATTTTCACACACACTCACACACTCTCACACACTTTCACACACACTCACAGACACGCACACTCACACTCATACACACTCATACACTCTCATACATTTTCACACACACTCACACACTCTCACACACTTTCACACACACTCACAGACACGCACACTCACACACACACACACACTCTCACACACAAACACTCACACACACACTCACAGACTCACACACAAACACTCACAAACACACTCTCACACACAAACACTCACACATACTCACACACACACACACACACACACACTCATACACACTCACACACTCTCACACTTTCACACACACTCACAGACACGCACACTCAAATACACACACTCACACACAAACACACACACACACACACACACACACTCTCACACACAAACACTCACACACACACTCACAGACTCACACACAAACACTCACAAACACACTCTCACACACAAACACTCACACATACTCTCTCACACACACACACACACTCACACACACATACACACACACTCATACACACTCACACACTCTCACACACTTTCACACACACTCACAGACACGCACACTCACAAACACACACTCACACACACACACACACACACACTCACACACAAACACTCCCACACACACTCACAGACTCACACACAAACACTCACAAACACACTCTCACACACAAACACTCACACATACTCTCTCTCACACACACACACACACACACTCACGCACACACACACACACACACACACACACACACGAGTCCCGGTGACCCCTCGATTTATTGGTGGTGCCAGCAATCGTGCTTCTAAGACAAGATATCTTTAAAAAATTCCTTTCATTTAAATTTCCCATTTTCTCTACAAAGATTACGACCAGGTCCGTACATAGATAAGTAATCGCTTCGGAATACCAGGTTCTGTAAGATTGGATGGAAATGTATAGAAACCGCCATGGCCACAATGTGAGGGATCATTTTATGTATTAATTTTATAGAATTGATCCCCCAATTTATATCCACATTATAAATTCTTAATTGTTGTTAAGCAGCAGAAATCGAATCCATCAATCAATGAAATTATGAGCTACACAGGAATGTCTTTTAGATTTATTTACATTTTCTGTAATGTAAATGGATAGAAACTATCGTGGCCACAAAGTTGGGGATCATTTCATCTATTGATGTAATATAGAATTGGTCCCCCACTTCATATCCACATTATATTTTCTTGTTTGTTGATAAGTCGTAGAATCAATCAATCAATGAAATACTGATTAGCTACAAAAGCATGTCTTTTAGATTTATTTCCATTCTCTGGAATATAAATATATAGAAACTATCATCGCCACAAAGTGAGAGTTCAGTTTATATATTGTTTTAATTTAGAATTGGTCCCCGACTTTATATTCACATTTCAATTTCTTGTTTGTTGATAAGCCGTAGAAAACGAATCAATCAATGAAATGCCGATTAGCTACACAGGCAGGTCTTAGATTTATTTACATTTTCTGGGATGTAAATGTATGGAAACGATCGTGGCCACAACGTGGGGGATCAATTTATATATTGATGTAATGTAGAATCGGTCCCCCACTTTATATCCACATTATAATTTTTTTTGTTTGTTGATAAGCCATAGAAAACGCATCCAGCAATCAATGAAATACTGACTAGCTACACAGGCATGTCTTTTAGATTTATTTAGATTTCTTGGAGTATAAATGTACAGAAAACACCGTGGTCAAAAAATGAGGGATCCGTTTCTATATTGATTTTAATATAGAATTGATACTCCACTTTATATCCACATTATAATTTTTTGAATCCACCTGTTCTCCCCGTAGCTATAGGTTAATTTGTCAGAATTTTATCGCTAAACTATTATTATCTAAGAAAAAAAAATTCTTACAATATAAAAATATTTTCTGGCTTTTAATAACCTGCAAAGGGTTGATAAGCTGTAAAAAATCAATCAATGACAACATTTCTTTTTGTACACATTAACTTAACAGGCGATACAGGTTCGAGTTTAAAGAACGATGTTACATGGCATCTCCAACAGCAATTTAAAACAGTAGTTTAGTCGTCGACCTATTTCTAAAATATTTCTGCTCACCGTTCTTCTTAATATGTCGTAACAATTGATTTACCTTAGACGGGAAATGCAAATTTTGCGGTTGCATGTTCAAATTACTGACGCAACTGAACGTCGGCCGTCCATTTTATGAAATGTTCAATATTTATATAGCAATAGAAAGGTTCTCAGTGATTATATGTACACGTTAAGAAAATGCGTCGATGCGTGGTGGGGTGAGGGAAGCGATGTGTCTTTTACGAGAGTACACAAATCAATTTATGAAACTAAATTGATGGCTTCCCAACTAGAAGCAGAGGAATTGATCAATTGAGGAATCAGTTGGTTATAGGATCGTAGCTTTTATAAGCTCATTTCCAGAACAGTTACGGCAAATTATTTCAAATCGACTAAAAAGATGGCGGTGGGGAGATGAAAAAGAAAGGAAAGATTGTAAGTGTAAAGGAAAAAGTGTTAGACGGAACGAACGGAGAAACGAAGGGAAAATAAATACGAGAAGAAAAAGAAAAAGGACTAACAAAGGGGGAAAAGACGACGAAAGAGAAAATAAAGAAAGAAATAAGGATGAAGGAAAGAACGAAGAAACGAAGGAGAAAGGAACAAGAGAGAGAGAGAAAAAAAGAAAAGAAAAACGAAGGACGAAAGAAAACAAAAGAGAAAGGTAAAATGGAAGACTGAATGAAATAGACGTAAAGAAGAGAGAAAAATGAAGTAGTAGTAGTAGGAGGAGGAGGAAGAGGGGGAGAAGAAGAAGAAGAAGAAGAAGAAGAAAAAGGTGGAGAAAGAGGAGAAAAGGAAGGAGAAGAAGAGTAAGAAGAAGAGGAGGAGGAAGAAGAATGAATAAAAAGTAAGAGAGAAAAAAATAAGTAGTAGTAGTAGTAGGAGGAGGAGAAGAAGAAGAAGAAGAAGAAGAAGAAGAAGAAGAAGAAAAAGGTGGAGAAAGAGGAGAAAAGGAAGGAGAAGAAGAGTAAGAAGAAGAGGAGGAGGAAGAAGAATGAATAAAAAGTAAAAGAGAAAAAAAAGTAGTAGTAGTAGGAGGAGGAGAAGAGAAAGAAGAAGAAGAAGAGTAAGAAGAGGAGGAGGAATAAGAATGAATAAAAAGTAAAAAAGAAAAAAGTAGTAGTAGTAGTAGTAGTAGAAGAAGAGGAAGAGGAAGAAAAGAGGAGGAGGAAGATGAATGAGTAAAAAGTAAAAGAGGGAAAAGAAGTAGTAGTCGTAGAAGAAGAAGAAGAAGAACAACAACAACAATAAATAGGTGGAGAAAGAGAAGAAGAAGAAGAAGAAGAAGAAGAAGATGAGTAAAAAAAGAGGAGGAGGTAGAAGAATGAATAAAAAGTAAAAGAGAAAATAGAAATAGTAATAGTATTAGTAGAAAAGCAAGAAGAATAAAAACGTGGAGAAAGGGAAGAAGGAGTTGTTAATGAAGAAGAAGAAGAAGAAGAAGAAGAAGAAGAAGAAGAAGAAGAAGAGGAGGAGGAGGATAAGAGAGATGGCGGAAAACAAAATAATAAAGAAAAAAAATTACCGAGTGAGAAAACTGGAAGAGACAACGAAAGGAGATTGCCAAAGGCAGCGGGAAAAGACAATAACGAAGAAGAAATGAATCCAAACCGAGTAAAAAGAAAGAAAAGAAAAAACGGAAAGGAAGAAAGAAAGAAAAAAAAAGGAAAGGAAAGAATGAAAAATGACAAAAGGACGACACAAGATAAATAAAGAAGAAAAAGAATAAGAAAAACGAGAAAACGAAACAAAGAAATGAGAAGAGAACGAAAATGAAACAAATATGGCGACCGGTCTTCCCTAAGGAAGGCGATTGTCAAGCAAGTGAGCACGAACGAAATCTTCACTTAATTTGCAAATCAGCGCATATTTCACAAGCTGCTTTTCCGCAAGCTAATGAATCCAATCGTTCATATAATATAGTTTCCATGATTAGTTTATAGAGTTCCAAATCGATGCAGACGTTACCATAGTTAGATAAATTCAAATATCCATACTTACAACTGAACCCAAATATTTAAATGAACTCTTATATATATATATATATATATATATATATATATATATATGTATGTGTGTGTGTGTGTGTGTATGCAGCAAAGAAAGAATAGTTTAACGGTTTGATTGATAGAATTGAAAATAAAATAGCTAAATTGTGGTTGATCTGAAGACCGAAACAATGTAGATAGATAAAAAGATAGGAATAAATTGATGTAGGAAGATAATGCAAAGACTGATATATATATATATATATATATATATATATATATATATAGATAGATAGATAGATAGATAGATAGATAGATATGAATATAGACAGATAGAAACAGACTAAGATATATACGAACAAAGATAGATAGATAGATAGATAGATAGAAGCAGACTAAGATAGATACGAGTAAAGATAGATACGAACACAGATAGATAGATAGATAGATATGAGATAGATAGATAGATAGATAGAAGCAGATTAAGATAGATACGAGTAGAGACGGATACGAACACAGACAGATAGATAGATAGATAGATAGATAGATAGATAGATAGATAGATATAGATAGATGTCGCGCCAAGAGTGGATGAAAGATATGAAGAGATTGAGACAGATAGTTAAGCAGATATATAGAAAATACGGAAATAGAAGCAACTATGATAGATAGATTGATAGATACATAAATAGAAGAAGACAAACAAACACCCACACACACAAATATATATATATATATATATATATATATATATATATATATATATATATATATATATAATGTAAATCTATTTAAAATTAGTGGGCGAAAATACCTGTACAACACAATTTTCAAATAAATTGGCATCCAAGGAAAAATGGAAAAAAAAAAGAAAGCACCAGAAACATCCACACAGGACGAAATATAGCGTCCATTACCGTAAATCTCTGATACGAAGAAAAAAAAACAGCGAGTAATAAGTTAAAACGAAGAGTGTTCAATATACTAATTAGTACAAAAGTGAGCCAGATACTATCTACCTAGGTTTCAACACATGGGATCATCTTACTTTTCTCTTTTTTCACCGTGATGATCCCATGTGGTGAAACCTAGGTATATATATATATATATATATATATATATATATATATATATATATATATATATATATATATATATATATATATATATATATATATATATATATCAGCTGTCAATAACAACCTCGAGCGCTTAGCCTTGGAGTGGGTTGAGTGGAGAGCCACGTGTTTGAGTGTACTCAGCTGTTTTCAATCTGCTAGACTGAATCGTTTTCTAGAAACTAGAGCATGATCTAAAAGTTCAGCCAATCTAACAGCGACCTCATCCCACAATCCTCTCTCTTGATCCATATACGGTCTCCTTTGCAAATCATTTGCTGGTCTTAATTGTCACTTAAGATTATCGCACAAAATTTCATAACTGAATCAATTGGTTAAGCTGTCAGATCCTCATACGTCGACGGGAGAGTCCATTATTATTATTATTATTTTATTTCCTTTGATTTCTGGCGTTTACACATTTCTTTCCGGGTCGTGCTTAGAGACCTAAGGTTAGAAATAGCATCATGACACTTTCCACTGACAAAAAAAAATATTACATAGATAAAGCCCTTCGTAAAGTGTGGGCTGTACTTGTCAGAAAAAAATTTTGTATCTCCTTGAGGCATGGACTTCCAGGAATCCCTTCAATTAGTCTACTGCAATCTTTTCCAACCAGTCCTAGGGCTGCAACTACAACAGGGATTGTTGATGTTCCCATATGCCACATTTTTGAGATTTCTATTTCAAGGTCCTTGTATTTTGACAGCTTTTTGAATATATTATTATTATTATTATTATTATTATTATTATTATTATTATATGTATATAATTGCTAATTTGGACAGCACTCCCTCCTTTATACATGTTTCATTGCAGGCAGTGCGATTAAACTTTTTATTATAGATTTCTTACATTCATACAAGTGTTTGTTTTCTTTTCTCGGGACATAGAGTGTGTAAGACTTGTGGCCCCGAGAAATTTCGGATCATCTATTAGCCATTATCAAGATTTTTTTTTAATGTGTCGATATTTTTATGGCGATAGAGATGTTTTATTTTCCAAATACGTTCAACACGTTATGGCCATGTTCATAATTGATATCACTGAAAAATGATCTTTTTTTTAATTTTTTTAATTTTTTGGCTATGAAACGCCGAACCTTCTGCCTCTCACGCAGCAAATATTTGTGTTATCTCTATCAGGGTGCGAGAAGTTACAAAACCCATCAGAAAGTGACGGGTGTAAGGGGGGGGGTCTCAGAAAAAAATTCCGATGGTTGTTCTTAAGTACCTTAATTCGGAGTCATCTCCAAGTTTGGCAAAGTTTTTAATCGACGGCTGAAGGAGAAACGTTTCCAAATTCTATGGATGGCGTAGAATGTCTGTCTGACAGAATGCGGGTGAAAGCGCGCTCATTCTCATCTCGATATAAACCCATCAGCCTTCTTGGTTCAAACTTTTTTCAACTGATGATTAACAGAAAAATAAATTCTGACAGACAAACAGTATAGATTTCGCACTTGAAGTTCCACTGCTGATGTCCTGTCATTAAGAAAAGATTCAGCAAGGGTGTCGATAAAATAAGTTCATGTCGAAAGCGGTCGCCTTAGATATTTGTAAAGGACCTTTGACACGGTGGGGCGAAGAAAGCTGTTATTAATGACTGAAAGAAAGAAAGAAAGAAAGAAAGAAAGAAAGAAAGAAAGAAAGAAAGACGTGCTTACCGTTTCCTGTCAATACCTCATAAACAATGGAAAATCGATCTGGGTAAAATTCAAGGTATTTCCAACTTAGTTTATTGAATTTCTGGAGTAAGTCCTTATTCCACTGACAATACTTAGGGACATCCCGTCATGTATTTATTTAATACTGATTGGTTTATACTGAGTCTAAGACTTAACTAGCAGATTGAACTAACAATTACTATGCAACCCCATTCACGAAATAATGCTTCAAACCATTAGGTTACTGTCCCATGGGACAATCTTGTGTCTACAACTGAAATAATGACTAATTATATTGCCTGAAATTCAGAGAGAAAGTGATAAAGCATACTTTTCTAAAATTAACATTTTATTATAAAGAATGCAGATCTTGATTAACTTTGTTAAAGCATTATTCTGTGTTACCTGACGATCTATCTATCTATCTATCTTTCTATCTATCTATCTATGTGTTTATATGTATCTATGTCAGTGTTCATATCTATCTATCTATCTATATATCTATCTATCTATCTATCTATCTATCTATCTATCTATCTCAGTTTTCTTATCTTTCTGTGTTTATATCTATCTATCTATGTGTTTATATCTATCTTAGTGTTCATATCTATCTATCCATCTATCGATGTGTTTATATCTATCTATCTATCTATCTATCTATCTATGTTAGTGTTCATATCTATCTATCCCGGTTTTCTGATAGTTTTGTATGTGTGTATATCTATTGATCTATCTATCTATGTGTTTATATCTATCTCTCTATCACAGTGCTCATA
>CAHIKZ030000566.1:477500-485000 GCA_903632075.3 Acanthosepion pharaonis
CCAACGACTTAGTGGTAGAATCCCCGACTGACGCCAAATCAGTCAGGTTTCGATCCTAGCTACTAGAGGCAACCGGAGGTCTAACAACACTGAAGAGCTGTGATATAGCGAAACAGTCAGTCTGTGGATGACAATATATTTACATTCAACATCGTCGCTTGATAAGACACTGAGAGTGTTGAAACAAAATGGCTATTTTTGTAGTGATTTTACATATTTATGTTATAAATTTTTTTAAATAAAAATTATATATATATATATATATATATATATATATATATATATATATATATATATATATATATATATATATATATATATATATATATATATATATATATATGTCTAGTAGTATCAAAATTTGGCATCACTCGAGATTCTAATCCCTAGGCTCTCGGGGCAGGGAATATGACGAAAACAAGTGGTGAATTTATTGAATTATATTTTATATGTCAATTTACTTTATTCAAAAAAAAAAAAAAATTCTTTATATTAACACTGCTATTACAGATGAGGAAACAGGTACTACACTCTGATCTCAGTTCGATGGCCAGGCAGTGAATAAACCAGTAATTCGAGTTAAGACAATCTACTCGAATAATGAATGTTGAATCTTTCTTTATAACGAAACTGTTAATATTACCATTACCATTTCACATGAGAACAGATACTACATTTTGATCGCAGTCTGATATGAAGAGGGCTAAGAAAACCGTAATTCGAATAAGAACTGGCTGCCCGGACAATGGATGCCGAATGTTTCCTTATAAGGAAACAGCTGATACTATCACTGCCATTAGATATGAGTTAAACAGATACAAGACTTTAATCCAAGTCCGATAGCGAAGGAGTGAGGAAAACTCTAACTCAAGTAGACTGGATGGTCGGACTGTGAATGTTGAAGCATTCCTTATAACGGTTAATATTACCATTACTATTAACACATGAGAACAGATAATACACTTTAATCCTAGTCTGAGAGTGAAGAAAATCGGAACTGGATCTTCGGACAATGAATGCCGAATGTTTACTTAAAAGAAAACAGTTAGTATTTGGGGGAAAAATAGTACCAGAAATAGATTTTTGACATTTTAAAAGTTTCGGCATTAAATAACCCATTGAAGTAGATATGCCGTAAAACAAAATAAATCAAACCAATCTAAACCAAAGAATACATATTCTATTCATACGAATCTATATTGTCGGCATTAAATAAAACGTCGTATGCCCATTAAATAAACCCAATTGAATACATATTCTATTATGAATCTATCCTAAAAAACGTTCGGCATTAAATAAAAATAAAACAAAAACTAAACCAATCTAAACCAAAGAATACATATTCTATTCATATGAATCTATCCTATAAATGTTGTCGGCATTAAATAACCTATTGAGGTTGATATGCCGTAAAACAAAATAAACCAATCTAAACCAAAGAATACATATTCTATTCATACGAATCTATCCTAAAAACGTCGTCGGCATTAAATAACCCATTGAGGTTGATATGCCGTAAAACAAAATAAACCAATCTAAACCAAAGAATACATATTCTATTCATACGAATCTATCCTAAAAACGTCGTCGGCATTAAATGACCCATTGAGGTTGATATGCCGTAAAACAAAATAAACTAAACCAATCTAAACCAAAGAATACATATTCTATTCATACGAATCTATCCTAAAAACGTCGTCGGCATTAAATAACCCATTGAGGTTGATATGCCGTTAAACAAAATAAACTAAACCAATCTAAACCAAAGAATACATATTCTATTCATATGAATCTATCCTAAAAATGTTGTCGGCATTAAATAACCCATTGAGGTTGATATGGCGTAAAACAAAATTAACCAAACCAAAAGTAACGAAATCGTCTGCTTATCAAATAATATCGCAGTAGGTAATATATTCGCCATTTGAAATATGCCAATTTGCGCTCCGATGCTTTTATGACATTTATTATTAAATCCATCCATGTACTTGGCCAAATTTAGGTTTCATTAATGATAATTTGCCCACGAGGTGGCTGTATTTTAATATTCAGATAATCGCTATTCATGTTATTATCTTGTCATAATTGATTGCATTTAATTTACATCCATCTTGCGCCAGATTGTCAGTTTTGACTCGGTTAAAATTAATTAATTTCTGGTCTACGTGGGCGGGGTTCAAATTTGAATATTATTAGCCGAATACGTGTCCTACGAATAGAGAAAAGATAAGTTGTTTTAGATGGTCTCTCACCTCTCTGAAATTTCGGTATAAACCTTTTCAGCAAGGCATCTATTTTCTAAATTTATTTTTCTCATTATGCTAACTCAAATTCACTACTTTGGACACAGCGACATACAATTGACCAGATATATAGATAGATAGATAATAGATAATGGCTGAGATAGATAGAAACAGACGGAAATATATAGAGAGATACGTTAACAATGAATACAATAATCCAAATACTATTTTAACTAGCTTACATAAATCTGTCCAATTTAGATTATCTCCTAACTCCCGCAATAAGTAAATATTTTATGAACTTAATTTATAAACACTTCACTCACTCTGCATTATTACAGAAAATTTTTAACAAAAATATTTTTAAAATCAGCTATACGTGCTTTAGAAACATCGAAAAATCGATATCCTATCAAAACAATAAGATAATAAATATATCTCCGACAAAAAATAACATTAATCACTTTATAAAAAATAAAAGCAACCTCCGAAAAAATATGATCTGCCCCTTAAAGGGCCAATGAATGACTGATAATATTGTATACCGAGCTAGCATACATTCCGAGAGCGATGTCAAATATTGTATGGGTGGCATCGAAATTCCTTGGAAATTTTGTTTCTATCATCATCAAATGACTTTAGTCAATATAAGATATATAAATATCACTGCTGCCTCCAAACATTTATGGCAATTAAAGGATGGTGGTAATACACCCATTATTACGTGGAAAATTGTAGCTAAAACCAAATCTTACAATGGAGAAGGCGATAGATTTGATCTATGCCTTACAGTAAAATAGCTATCATAAAACACTTAAATATCCATAGATAGATAGATAGATAGATAGATAGATATAGAGACAAAGAATGGTGGCAATAAACTCATTATTACGTGGAATATTGTAGCTAAAACCAAATCTTACAATGAAGAAGGCGATAGATATTATCTATGCCTTAAAGAAAAGTAGCTATCATAAAATACTTAAATAACCATAACTTATTGAACAAGAGGAATGAATTGATGGTCACATGTAGGCCTAGAAATAAACAGTTGTTTAAATACGTTGATACAGAATAATTTCTACTGCAAATTATAACCTATCCTTTTTATTTTCTCCTGTTTAATTATCTCATGTCAAACCTTTTATTTTAATACGAATAAAAAATGCAATTAAACTCCGTTTATTTTAAATATAAAATAAAACCTTTAATTCAGTTCATTTTAAATATAAAACATAAATCCCGCCTATCTTAAATACTAAAGACATTTTTAAATACAATTCATTTTTATAGTTTTAACTCCGTTTCTTTTTAAACAAGTTTTTACAAAAGTATTACCCGTTTATGTTTAACATAAAATATAAATACCGTCTACTTTGAATAATTTTTTTTTTAATTATTTTAGGTCGGTTTATTTTAATAGTATATTTTTAAGTAGAATTAATCCTTATTTATTTTAAATATAAAATATAAATCCCATCTATCTGAAATATATATACATTTTTAAATAAAAATAAATAATCCCCGTATAATATATGAACTTCGCCAACATTGCGTTAAGCAGATATTTTTATCAAAATTTAATTAGGCAACAGTCATTCTCTACTCAGCACCTGAAGATTGCGTTGTGTATGAAACTCTGGTTCGTGCTACCGACCAAGAATAACACACACACACACACACACACACACACACACACACGTGTGTGTGTGCGTATAAAAATAGATAGATGTGAACGAACGATAGATAGATACGAATAGACTGGGATAGATAGATAGATAGATAGATAGATAGATAGATAGATAGATAGATAGATAACAGAATAGATAGATAGATAGATAGATAGATAGATAGATAAAGATATACTGACATAGATAGATAGATAGATAGATAGATAGATAGATAGATACGAACAGAATGATACGACAGATAATTTGATAGATAGATAGATAGATAGATAGATAGATAGATAAAAACAGAATAGATAGATAGATAGATAGAAAGAAAGCGATAATGGGATGATGGGATAGATAGATGCGAACAGAATTTGATAGATAGATGAACAGATAGATAGAAACAGAATGAGATAGATAGATAGATAGAAGCAGAATTAGATAGATAGATAGATAGAAACAGAATGGGATAGATAGATAGATAGATAGATAGATAGATAGAAATGATGAAATAATGCATAGATAGATAGTACTATAACGTTCAATTAGATCTCACGCGACTTCCTACTTATTCGTTTCCTCTATGGTCACGTGGTCTACTTAATAGTAACAAGGTGCCTCACAGGTTTCACGTATGATTTAATTTTCAAGTTTTTTTTTGTTTTGGGTTTTTTTTTTCACTCTTCTGTCTACCACTAGATAGTATGCTCCGTTTAACAGTCCTCTGAAACCTATATATATTCCGGACCATGGCATATGGGTTTTTATCCAATGTTAAACTTTGATAGGCAGTGACCTCGCTGCTAGACCGCACACCCATCCATGATTTCACTAAATCTTCGACATCTTGATCCATTTTTGGCCTGTACGTATAACACCTCATTAAGGATTTCATTCTAGAAATTTCTGGGTACCCTATGTAAAATTACTTTAGCATATGTCTTTGCAACGATGCTAATATCACAATTGTTTCTGCGTACATAAGTACAGCATATAATGAAAATGCATTATTTCTAGTAAAATCTTTTCTTTAAATCTTAATTGCATCTTCATTTTTATTATAAATTGGTCATTTTCCCGCCTTAATTCTTATTTCTTTTATTGTTATGTGCAGTTCTCTTACAGTATTGTATAATACATCATTAATTTTTTTTTTGGCCTATATCGCCAAAATTACAGTCTCTTTAACTGGTTTACAGACGTTTTTGTATTAGTCTAGACAATCTGTCTGTCCGTCCGATAAACTACATCCGTGTCCTGGGTAAGACGATAAACTACGTCCAGCAGCAAGGCCTCTGAACAGTTCAACCCCTGGGCTGGGTTGTACAGATTTACGATTCAGTGAAAACAGAATGACAACAGCCCTGGGTAAGACGATAAACTACATCCGAGAGCAAGGCCTCTGAACGGGAGGTTTTGAGGAGCGTAGAACCGACTCTTAATTGTTGGTGTTCCCAGGTCCACTCTGACCCGGGGTGGTAGCACCTGTTAGGGTCCCAACTATGGGCAAATAGTTAACACCCCAAAAATTAGGTTTTAATACCAGAAATATTTTGTAATAAAAAAAATTATTACCTGCAATAATTTTTGAAGGAAAGATTATTATCAGCAATAATTTAAATTTACTGTGAAACTGTTGTGAGACCGTAACAAACCTACAACATGGACTCTTCCAGGACTATATAAAGTATGCGATATAACACTCTAGGAGAAGAGGAGGAAAGAGAGAGAGAGAGAGTATTCTAATACCGTAGTGTCAGCCGCGTACGTCTACCAATATTGGACACTAGCGCATATTAAGCTCCACTTACACTTACACTATCTTTGTAACCTTTCTGTTTAATATATCTTTCTTCCCTCTTAATCCGTGTTCCGTGTTTTCCTTCCGTGGTCCCAACTTTGGGATCACATCAGAAACATGTTAGACAAATCTAAAATTGTGAAATCAAAAACATGATCGCGAGTACCATAAGAGAGCTCCCAGTTACTTTGGCCGACATAAAAAGGGAGTCTCGAGAGGATGAATTCATTCAATCCATAAAAAGCAAAATTCGCAACAAAAGACCCCAATGTGCCTGAAGTTTTCTTCCTCTGCGATGATGTCCTACTATACAATGACCGCGTAGTGATTCCAAACAGCCTACAAAGAAAAAAAAATCCTCAGGGATTTTCATGGGACATCTGGGAAGAACCGTACGAAAAACCTCATGCGCTGTTATGTTTATTGGCCAAAAATGGACAAGGACATGCAGACATGACACGATAGAATCATCGACAAAGGATGCGCGCTTGCAGCAAAAGCTCCAACCACGACGTGCAAACCATGGCCAAACACAGACCATCCATGGCAAAGAATTCATGTCGATTTTGCAGGGCCTATAGACAAACATGTACTACCTCATTGTTGTGGATAGCCACTCAAAACGGCTTGAGGTCCTACAATGCAAAAGACCAACCACAAACTGCACGATCAGATTTCTACACGAGCAATTCGCGCGTTTTGGCGTGGTAGATTGTGTAGTTACAGATAATGGCACAATTCACATCAGGTGAATTTAGAGATTTCTGCAAGTCATATCAGGTGGACCACATTACAACGCCTCAGTACCACCCTAGGTCGAATGGCCAGGCCGAAAGGTTCGTGGACACTCTAAAAAGGGCTTTAAAAAAGTCACTAAGCACACCGACAGATAGAGCATTGCAGCAGTTTCTGCAGGTGTATCGGATAACCCCTAATCCGAACACGCCTATGGGAAGCTCGCCTGCAAGGAAAATCAAGTCTGTCTTCGACAAACTTATTCCACGGCAAGCAAAGTTCAAAAAAACTGTATCGCCTCATAAGAAATATTTAAATCCTGGCGGTAAAGTCTTTTTCAAGGCTTATGAAAACAACATAACATTCTGGGAATAGGTACCATAAAACAAAGAATTGGCGAACTGGTCTATATTGTCCAAGGACCGAAAAACACTCACAAACGACATTGGAACCGGCTCAGAAAATGTCGTTTGAAGGAATCGGAGGAATCACTAAAAAATAGCTGTGAAGAGCCGATCGACGTAATTTTCGATCACTTCGATCTCGACACACCCCAAGTCTCTCCCGAAGTGCGACGCTCAGGAAGGAAAAGGAAAGTTACTCAACCGCTCGACGTAAATCCCAAGAGAAAAAAGTATTAACAGTTTTATGTTTTTTTTTCTCCTTTTCAAAAGAGAAAAAAAAAGAAGAAAACTCTTGTTGGAAGTGGGGGTGTTGTGAGACCGTAACATACCTACAACTTGGACTCTTCCAGGACTATATAAAGTATGCGCTATAACACTCTAAGAGAGAGAGAGAGAGAGTATTCTTATACCGTAGTATCAGCCGCGTACGACTACCAATATTGGACACTAGCACATAATAAGCTCCGCTTACACTTACACTATCTTTGTAACCTTTTTGTTTAATATATCTTTCATTTTAATATATCGTGTTTTCCTTCTGTGGTCCCAACTCAGGGCCCACATCAGAAACATATAATGTTAGCGTTTGCAGATTTTGATCTAGTGCGAACAAAATATTACCAAGTGAGGAATTTAAAAAGAAA
>CAHIKZ030000566.1:490000-537500 GCA_903632075.3 Acanthosepion pharaonis
AAGAAAGAAAGAAACAAACAAACAAACAAACAAACAAAACGAAGGGGGAAATAAAGAAAAGCAGGATTAAAAGCAAATAGATAAACCAAGAAAGAAAAAAAAAGAAAGAAAGAAAGACAGAAAAAGAAAGAAAAGAGAAGAAAGTAAGACAAAAGAAGATAGAAAGAAGACGAAAGAAAAAAGAAGGAAAGAAAGAAAGAATGAAAGACCAAAGAAAGAAAGGAGAAGAATGAAAGAAAGAAACAAAAAAAGAAAGGGTAAAAAAATGAAAAGCAGGATTAAAAGCAAATAGATAAACCGAGAAAGAAAGAAAGAAAGAAAGAAAGAAAGATAGAAAGAAAGAAAAGAGAAGAAAGTAAGACAAAAGAAGATTTTTTCTATCTTCTTTTGTCTTACTTTCTTCTCTTTTCTTTCTTTCTAAAGAAAGAAGAAAGAAAGAAAAGAAAGAAAGATAGAAAGACGAAAGAATGGAAAGTAGAAAGAAAAACAGCAAGTTAAAGAAAGAAAGAAAGAATTAAGGGAACAAAGAAAGAAAGGAAATGAACGAAATTCAAGAGAGAAAATGATAAAAAGAAAGAAAACAAATGGAAAAGAAAAAAAGGAAGGAAAAAAAATTTATATACAGAAATATCAAAAAGTGAATGCAAGAATATGAAAACTGAAAAGAAAGAAAATGGAACGAAACTGTAAATAAATAAATAAATAAATAAATAAATAAGTAATGAATGAATGAATGAATGAAAGTAACAACTCAAAAGAAATAAAGAAAAGTGCAAAAAGAAATTAAAGAATAAAAGAAAAGAATGAATGAAAGCAAAAGGAGAAACGGTCTAATAAAGACAGAAAAAAGAAAAATGATTGAAAAAACGAAATAAGAGCGAGAAATGCAGTAAGAAAAGAAGGATAAAAAGAAGAAAAACGAAACAAATAAATTGATGTAAAACAAGAAACAAATTGAAAAATAAAAATAAATACTCCTAAATAGGAAAAATGAAAATGCAACAAAGAAAAGAAAACGATAAATGAAATGAATTAAGAAAGAGAAAGAAAGAAAAGCAGCAAATAAAAAGAAAAAAAGGAAAGAAGAGGACAAGAAAGGAAAGAAACATAAATATGAAAGAAATGAAGAAAGAAAAGAATGAATGTAGAATAAGAAAAATAGCAAATAAAAAGAAAGAAAGAAAAGAGGAGAAAGAAAAGAAGAAAAATATAAAAGAAAGAAAGAAAGAAAGAAAGGCAATAGACTAAGCAAATGAATGAAAGAAAAATACAGCTATGGAAAAGAAAGAAAGAAAAAAAGAATATAGAGAGACGAAATATATAAAAGAGAAGAAGAAAAAACAAAGTAATATGAAAGAAAGAAAAAAGAAAATAAGAAAGAAAGAAAGAAAGAAATCAAGAAAGAAAGAAAGAAAGAAATCAAGAAAGAAAATGGAGGGACGGATTATAAAAAAGATAAAAGAAAAAAAAAACATAATAATGAAAAAGAAAGAAAGAAAGAAAGAAAGAAAATGGAGGGATTGATTATAAAAAAGGTAAAGGAAGAAGAAAAAACACAACAATGAAAAAGAAAGAAAGAAAGAAAGAAAGAAAGAAAGAAAGAAAATGGAGGGACGGATTATAAAAAAGGTAAAGGAAGAAGAAAACACAACAATGAAAAAGAAAAGAAAGAAAGAAAGAAAGAAAGAAAAAAAATGGAGGACGGATTATAAAAAGGTAAAAGGAAGAAGAAAAAAACACAACAATGAAAAAGAAAGAAAGAAAGAAAGAAAGAAAGAAAGAAAGAAAGAAAGAAAGAAAGAAAGAAAATGGAGGGACGGATTATAAAAAAGGTAAAGGAAGAAGAAAAAACACAATAATGTAAAAAGAAAGAAAGAAAGAAAGAAAGAAAGAAAAGAAAATGGAGGGACGGATTATAAAAAAGGTAAAGGAAGAAGAAAAAACACAACAATGAAAAAGAAAGAAAGAAAGAAAGAAAGAAAGAAGGTAGGAAGGAAAGAATGAATGAAAGAAAAAATGAAGAGACGAAATATAAAAAGGGAATGGAAGAAGGAAATTAACAGTAATGAATGAGTGACTGAATGAATAAAGAAAGAATTAATTAAGGAAAATAAAATAAAGTGAAGAAATATAAAAAGAGAGAAAGAAATCAAATAATCCTAAATAAAAAGAAAAATATTGAAAAAATTCTGGAAAAAACGAAGGAAAAAGTTTTGGAAAGAAAGAAAACACATTATAAAGAAAGAGTAATAGTTTTGAAAGTAAAATAAAAGAATTATTGGGAAGAAAGAAAAACGATCGTAAATATATAAATAAATAAATAAATAAAGAAAGAAAGAAAGAAAAAAGAAAAAAAGAAATTATTGGAAATAAATAAATGAATATAATCACAAATAAAAAATTAAGAACAAGGAAAGAAAACAATAAAAACGAAAAGTAAAATGAATGAAGATAATCAAGAGAGGAATGAATGATTGAATGAAAATGAAGAAATTAAAAATGTAACTTAAAGAAAAAATAGGAAAAATGCTAACTGAAAAGAATACAAAGAATGGAAGAACTAGAAAAGAAAGAAAGAAAGATGATTGCAAAAGAAAAAAAGATAGATAAAAAAAAGGAAAAGAAAAGAAAAAAGTTAACAAAGGAAGATAGATAGGTAGATAGAAAGGAAGAAAAAGAAAGACAGAAAACAGAAAGAAAGAAAGAAAGAAAGAAAGAAAGAAAGTGAAAAGAGAAAAGGGATTCAAAAACAGAAAAATAGAGACATCAAATGGAAAAAAAAAACAAATTTAAAAAAGTAAAGAAAGTAAGAAAAGATAGCAAGTAAACAAGAGTGATAGATAGATAGATAGATAGATAGATAGATAGATAGATAGATAGATAGATAGATAGATAAGAAAAGACTGGGATAGATAGATAGATAGATAGATAGATAGATAGATAGATAGATAGATAGATAGATAGATATGAGCAAAGTGAGATATATATGATTCGAATGAGATAGAGAGATAGATAGATAGATAGATAGATAGATAGATAGATAGATAAATAAGAAAAGACTGGGATAGATAGATAGATAGATAGATAGATAGATAGATAGATAGATAGATATAAACAGACTGAGATAGCTATGATCCGAATGGGATAGGATAGATAGATAGATAGATAGATAGACAGATAGATAGATAGATAGATAGATAGATATGAGCAAAGAGATATATATGATTCAATGAGATAGATAGATAGATAGATAGATAGATAGATAGATAGATAGATAGATAGATAGAAACAAATAAAGAAACTGAAATGAAACAAAAAAGAAAGTATTCAAAAAAGAAAGAAAAGTTAAAGATCAAATGGAAAGAAGCATAAAAGAAAAGAAAGATAGCAAGCAAACAAGAAGAAAGAAAGAAAGAAAGAAAGAAAGAAAGAAAGGGAAAACAAAAAAGAAGGGATTTATAAAAAGAAAGAAAAGAGAAATATCAAATGGAAAGAAAGCAAAAAATAAAAAGGAAAAGAACAAAAGAAAGTTAACAAAGAAAGATAGATAGGTAGATAGAAAGGAAGAAAAAGAAAGAAAGAAAGTGAAAAAGAAAACCGGATTCAAAAACAGAAAATAGAGACATCAAATGGGGAAAACAAGTTTAAAAAAGTAAAGAAAATAAGGAAAGATACGGAGTAAAAACGAGAGAAAGACAGACAGACGGACAGATAGATAGATAGATAGATAGATAGATAGATAGATAGATAGATAGAAACAAATAAACGAAGAAACTGAAAAGAAGCAAAAAAGAAGGAAATCAAAAGAGAA
This sequence comes from Acanthosepion pharaonis, assembly GCA_903632075.3. NCBI lineage: Eukaryota > Metazoa > Mollusca > Cephalopoda > Sepiida > Sepiidae > Acanthosepion > Acanthosepion pharaonis. The sequence continues at coordinate 493,812 of CAHIKZ030000566.1, forward strand.
AGAAAAGTGAAAGATCAAATAGAAAGAAGCATAAAATGAAAAAAAGGCAAAGAAAGAAAAGAAAGATAGCAAGCGAAAATAAAACAAGGACAGAGAGATAAAAAGAAAGAAAGAAAGAAAGAAAGAAAAAAAGAAAGTGAAAAGAAACAAAAAAGAAGGGATTTATAAAAAGAAAGAAAAGAGAAAGATCAAATGAAAAGAAACAAAAAAAAACGAAAAAAAAAAGAAAAGAAAGAAAAAAGGTTAAAATAAAGCATCAAGAAAGATGTAAAAAAAAAAAATTAAAAACAGGAGAGAAAAAGAGAGTTAGAACCAAATAAAGGAAGAAATATTAAAGAATTGGACTCAGATAAAACAAAACTGATCACGGAAAAAAAATGACACCAGTTTCAATGACGTATACGATATATGACAAAAGGAGAAATTGACGTATATGAAATATGGCAAAAAAAGAAAAAAAAAGAAACAATGAAAATTCAGTGAAATGAATGAAAGGATCAAATTAACGATTTGAAAGACAGATAACAGAAATCTCATCTCAAATAATGAAAGAGTTATTCCTTACACCATTTCGACTTTATCTGTTACGTACTTGACAAAGAATGTACGGTTCTGTGAAAAATAGCAATCAATATTATACGTGAACAAGTAACAGTATAATACATAATTTTACACCTTCGATCCCGCTGTTAGGGCGGGTTTGGGCGAGGAGGTCGATATTCTTTTTGCCAGGAAACCTATTCTCAAAAGAGAATAAGATAATGTCCAAAATATACCGGAAGGACAGAGCCTATTTCCATAACAGATGGCATCATTATTTACTATTGACGACTTCTAAAGTGAAGCGAGCTCTTAGCCCTCGCAATGGCAGGATCGCGACAGGATGCCGGAAACTCTATTCTGCCGACATGAAAATTTACGCAGGAACCATTTTTAAATAATAATGAACAAAAACAACATAGCCTGAATATTTAGCTGAAATATAAAAATTACTATCGCCTCTGGGTGTTGATCACAATGTCACTATATATATATATATATATATATATATATATATATATATATATATATATATATATATATATATATAGATAGATAGATAAATAATATTAGTGGTAAATATATATATACATTAACATAAGATCGTCTATGGTGGGTGCATGTCACCACGAAATGTATCTTTATGCATTAGACATCCGACAATATTCATATTTCTCTTACTTAAACCCCTTCCACTCACCTCTCCTAAACTTCTGTTAAAGTTTAATCTCCCACCTTCTCTCGTCTGTTACCCCCCTCTTTAGCTCTAACATTCGTCCCACACTCTCATACTTACAGTCTCTCTAAATTCTGTTTTTATTTCCGGAGTTGTTTTTTCTGTTTTGCTTTGAATTTGTAGGTCTGATGAATTGGATCGTATTTACGAATCCAATGTAATAAATTATGACCATGGAATATTAGTGTTTAAGCCTTTTTATTATATATATATATGTATATATAAAAGGCAAGATGTGTGTGTGTGTGTGTGTGTGTAACGAATGCACGGCCGCAATTTTCGACGGATTTGCACCAAAATTTACATGCACATGCTCAAGTTAGTGGGAAGGCCAAGACCGACTTTGCATTTCCCCACTCCCATCGATAGTGGAAATAATTGATTTTTTCATGCTTCTACGGCAGTTTTCATGTAGTTTGCGACCATTTTCTACTGGCCAGAGTGAGAGCCTGTAGTTGCCTGTCACGAATAGGCAGGAAGATTCTATTGGCCAGCGTGAGCCAACAGCTGACTGACAAAAAAATCGATAGCTGCATTCGTCACAAGTGGGAAAAATTTAAATTTGCATTGCACTTTACTCCAATTGGCTCATTCGCTTGCTTAAACTCAACGTTGATTCTGATTCCGCAGAACTGGGTTGGTGTGAAAAAGTATTTGTTGTTAACATTCTTTTTTCATTTGGTTTTTCCAGTTACGAGTCCTTTTTTAAAGCTGATCGTTTTATGTTCATTTTGTTTAGTTCTTTTTTCATAACAGATTTAATGTTTAGTACAGAGCTTAGAAAAAATTCACAGTGTGAGATAGGCAAGAAGTAAGGCATGTAGCAACATCAGCACGGAAAAGGGCACTCTTTTAAAGGCAAGTAAGGGCAAAAATATTTTAAGTCAAGTGATAGCGATTGCTGTATGAGTTGTACGATTTTTTGAATCGACGCTGGACCTTGCTGCTAGTATATATATATATATATATATATATATCAATTTTTACAAAAAGAATATGAACATTTACATAGCGGAAAGTAATATAATTTTGAATAATGCAAACATGTGCTCAAGGCCAAAATAGGGGGAAGAGGTCGGATGTAGCTATCCATGATTACTGATCCAAACATACCACAGTATTCCTTACATCGAAACAACACATTCTTACTTACCGTTGTTACTACAGTCACCATAATACCCCAGAGTCTCTATGAAGTCCTAAATAGTTCCTATGTGTACAATTTGTACATATGTGAACGTCACGCCGGTGGGAAAGTGACTGAAGCCGAGATGTCAGATCAGGACCAACAAGATTGCAGATTCTTTATTGGATTTTATCCAGAATTTCTAAGTATGTAGCAGGAGCATCAGACCAGATGCTGCAGCAATATTCAAAGCAAGGACGAATGGTAGACTTATAAATATAGAAGATAGATTCGGTCTTGAAAAAGTGTTTACCACGACAGGGTAAAACTAAATTTTTTATTCACTCGGCAAGAAAAAATGAATTATTCTGTTCATCCCCAAAGTATGATCCGGCCTTTTACTTACCCACAAAGGATTGATAAGCTCTAAATATCAATCAGTCAACGTAGAAATAACACTGTGAGAAAAAACGAAATAAACAAAAAAAAAAACAAACAAACAAAAAAAACGAACATTGATAATGTCTTAAGAAACTTGAAAGCACTTACTTAACCTTGGACAATTGATCTCAGATTCACTTCGGAAATCAGAAAAAAAAATGCACCGAAGCTTACAACAATTAGCTTTAAAAAAAAAATTCTTAAAGAATATTTTTTTTTGTGTGTTATGTTTGAATAACTGAAAATATTGAGTCAAATAAAGGCAAGATATGCATACACACACATACACACACACACACACACACACACACACACACACACACACACAGAGAGAGAGAGAGATTCTCAAATGGGGTGTATCTGTAGCAGGGACAAGAATGAATAAAAAGAAACAAGAGAAAAAAACCATACATAGCCGAAGCGTTTCGTCCTCTGAGGGATTTTATCATTGACTTGATAATGTCCTTCAGAGGACGTAACGCGTCAGCGAAGTACAGTTTTTTCTCTTGTCAATTTTTATTCACACGCACACACACACACACACATATATATATATATATATATATATATATATATATATATATATACAAAAAAAAATTAGACAAATTTAAAAAATATATATATATATATCTATATATATATATATATATATATATATACAACAAAAAAAACTTAGACAAATTTAAACCAGCTTAAAGAAATCATAACCCCACATATATAAACACACACCATACGCACATATATAAAATATATAAGACAGACCACACACAAACACACACACGAACCCTACACTGACAACGGAGAAAGATTATCCTTACTCTGTCCTGAACATTGAGTTCTACCTGGATTCTATCCTCTTGGAGTTTTTATTAAAAAATATACATGTATGTTTATGCACCTATGTATGCATATTTATATATTTTGCATATGTATGTATATTTACCACTAATATTATATATATATATATATATATATATATATATATATATATATATATATATATATATATATATATATATATATATATATATATAGATATATATATATATATATACACATACTATCAAAAGACATATACAATACAGAAAAATAGAGAAAGGATTACAAAGAGAGAGAGGACATAAAAAATAAGAACAAAGACCCTATTTCTTTCCCTTTCTCTGACCAATACTATTTTTTATTACCCCTTAAGCAAGGGAATATTTTTCTGCAACTCCTAAGACGAATTAGAATTACTACCACAGACTAAATGCAATGGTCAAAAATGAGAAAACATTAAAAAAAATGTAATTCGTTTAAAGAATATATGGAAATAATTATTCTTCGCCTGATGAAGATCACACGACTCCAAACCCGTGAGAGAAAAATATGGAAAATGAATGTAAAAACATCGACATTATAATAAAAAATATTCGCTGCTTCTCTTTAAAATATACTTTTCTCTCGCTGGAACAACTATAATCTCTCTCTTATTCATATATAGGTAGATTTTATATATATATATATATATATAGTTATACGTTATTTATATAGAGAATGCCCTGTTTATAATAAATAGTATTAACAACATTTACCTGCCTGAATGTCCGAGAAATTTTCATAGAAAATAAGTGTTCTCCGACAGGAATCGAACCTGTTTCCTATACAGAACCGTCATATATGTTGAACTGCTATACCCGTTTAGTTTCTCGGATGTTTAGGCCAGTAAATGTTTTTAATAATGTTTATTATAAACAGAGCATTTACTTAAATATATGTCCCTATAGAAATAACGTATACCAATAAAAAATATATATATATATATATATATATATATATATATATATATATATATAAAATAGCTTAAAATAATTGTCGAACTTTTGTCATTTCGTAGTATATATATATATATATATATATATATATATATATATATATATATATATATAATGTCATCGACAGACAGACTGTTTCGCTGTTTCACAGCTCTTCAGTGAATTTTAGCGTATTTATTTTTAGATAAACGCACAGTGACGGGTCAGGACTCAATTCGCTTTTGCCGAAGAGTCTCGCTATATCAGCCATAATTGTCACTGTTTACAAACCCACACTTCCGCCCAAGAGAGCTCAACCGAAATTAATTTTTCAGGAACCTATATAATGTCATCCACAGACAGACTGTTTCGCTATTTCACAGCTCTTCAGCGTGGCTAGAACGACGGACAGGGCTACTCAATTTTTATCAGGTGACTAGAACTCAAATGAAAGAAGAATCTATCCGTTTTCGTCTAGGCTTTAAGTACCTTAATTTACTGAGTTGGTAGCCTTTTGGTCTTTTCTTAACTTGTTCACACATTGACCGCTGGTGCTCATAAAATGGAGTTCGATGATTAAGAACATACCTCAAATCTATATTACTAATAAATATCCAATATGAGAGAAAGAACAGATGGAATAAAAACCCACAGTCCGTAGCTTTTACTTTTTAAAAAAGTGCTCAATACAAAGTAGAGCAAAATATAATATTTTTAGTATAAGAGATTATAAAAAAAAAATTACAACGCTACACAAAAGCTTTCATGTTTCAATACTATGATTGTACTTCCTCAAGCAATGGTTGGTAACTGATAATAAAAATGGTTTATTTAGGGAAATTTTAAAACAAATCGTTACCTCTTTTCCGAACGTTAAATATGGGGGCATAAGGTCAGAATTAAAATATGCTTGTGAGTATTTCTTGATTAACCAATAAAATGTCAGATCTACGCTAAATAGAAAAATAATGTCAGTGGGTGGAGGTGGGTGTGTTATGTTTTCATGCCATGATAAACCGGCAATTAGACATGGCATCATTAACGATGGTGGAGAATATGGCAGCGACAAATGTATCATCACTGTAGCCAAATATGACGTTCTATTTGTTGAAGTGATAAATGTAGGTTAATCAAATACAAAGGTAACAGAAACAATTTTTAAAAAATAATTTTTATATATTTATTTTTATTTCTTATCTACAGGACCTGAGTATCATTTTTTTCTCTTAATTCTACGTCTGAATAACCTAGCCACCCTCCACGGCATGAGACAGGAATGCTTACTTTCACCCACAATCTACAACCAATTTCGAAAGAAACCCTGAATGACCATGATCCTTCAATCTCTATCGGTGGTAGGCTCGACTTTAATTTATCTGTATATGTTAATATCGAAAACGGAAGACTTATGTTGAGCGACGTGTTTTGTCTTCTGATGAAATTTATCAAGACAAGTGAGGAATTTGTTTTGCAGCAAGGTTTTATGAACAAAATTAAAAATGTTAAAAAAAATGTTAGTCTTTCTAAAGAATAATATATATATATATATATATATATATGTGTGTGTGCGTGAAAAGTGTGTGTATATAAATATAAAATATATATGTATAATTATTTATATTTAAATATTATATATGCGGTCCTTATTAGAATGCGCTCAATATCAGATATATATATATATATATATATATATATATATATATATATATTTATATATATAATGGACATTCCGTATATATATATATATATATATATATATATATATATATATATATATAATGAAAATTTTCGTTTTCCACGTATGAGGATCTGACAACTTAATCAATTGATTAAGTTATGAAATTTTGTGCGATAATCTTAAGTGGCACTTAAGACCCGCTAGTGATTTACAAAGGAGGCCGTTTATGAAGCTAGAGTGAGGATTGTGGGATAAGATCACTGTTAGATTGGCTGTCCTTTTAGATCGTGCTTTCGCTTCTTGAAGACGAGTGCACTAAAACCCGTTGATCTCCATTCTACCCGCTCCAATATGTATTCTCTCTCTATATATATAATATATTTTATATACACGGTACGTGGTGGAGAACGGTCAATATCAGTGATAATGTTATATGGAAATATGTTTTTGATTTTGGGTTTCACGCATATGCGATCATCAGACAAACGGGTTTATTTTTTAAAACTGGATCCATTAATTCTTGTTTGATTATGTTTGATGGTGGCATGTTGGAATCTGCTCCTGTGTTTGTTTGAGATTACGCTCTCATACACATATACACACATACATACAGGAGTACGCATTTTAGTTCCCACCAACACATCGATATAAAGAATTCGAGGCGAGGCGCAGATATATATCCTTGCATTTGCGCGCGCACACACACACACACACACATATATATATATATATATTGCTCTCGTTATTGAAGACGATTTAGAATAGTCCACTAAAACACGTTGACCTCTACTCTATCCGCTCCAAGGTTAGGCGCCCGAGGGTGTTATGAAGTATATTGACAGCTAACAAGTTGTTGTTCATATATATATATATATATATATATATATATATATATATATATATATATATATATATAAGTGAACATTGACGTCAACACTCAGAGCTGGCAGTCTATTTCACGATATACAGAATCGTCAGGCCTACATACGATCTATCTCTGATGTTGAGCACTTTGTCCCATAAATATAGCATAGCTGAAAATATATATTTGTTCATATATATATATATAAGTCCAGTAACATCGCTAAATCTTCTTGGGGTTTTTTTCAACGAGATCTAGTTAGATGTCAATAATATTCTAAACATGGACGAATGGTAGACATAGATATGTAAGATAGATTCTGTGCAATGAAACATGAATCAATATATATATATATATATATATATATATATATATATATATATATATAAATTTGAAAAAAAACAAAAAAATGCAATTATGTTGTTTAAAAAATGAATGAAAAATACGTCTGACGTTTCGGTTTAATAAACCTTTTTCAAGACAATATTCATTAAAATCAATTCAGTTCAATTTGACAAAGACGATGGACATAAACAACAATGTTCGTTTTTACCAAATTTTTCTTCATTCTGTCGGATCTATATCCATTTACATTTGCTTATATATATATATATATATATATATATATATATATATGGTAGACGCTCCCGTCTTATTTGACTTATGAGGTAACGCAGCTCAGTTTCTAGGAACCGACAGCCGAGATAACAGCACAATATTATTTGATTATAGTGGTGAAGGCTTTGTGCAGAACCAACCATACTTTTTGAAGGACCGAATACAGAGACCTGGTGCACTACATGCCACAATGTTCCCAAACGACCCTCTTCAGGTTTCTGAATTCAGAGTTGTCTTTCTCCTAGACCAGTTGCCATCCAAGGCTATAAAATCCAGTTTGTCCTGGAAGTGGATTTATACTTTGCGCAAGGGTATTAGCACGTAAGTGAATGTAATGTGTTCGACAGGAATTCGAACTCGGCTCGCCGATTCGTCAATCCAAGCCGTTATCCATTACTTCACCGTGCCACGAGCACCAGGCGGTGGGGTATTAAGACTGAGACTCTACCAATAGTAATCGGAGCTCGTGAGAACAAGAATGGATAATTTTCCTAACAGCGTTCCAGCTAAAATCAACATACAAGTCACTGTGAAAATCGCCCTACGAGGAACATCCCATATGTTAAGAAAAGTGCTATCAATTAAACGACAAGTCTCCTATAAGGCCTAAGGAAATTCAGCATAATGTGCCTTTTACTGTTTTATGTTGATGCTTTTCAGAAAGTGAAATCTATGTTAGATCGATTGAGCAACATGAGAAGGGAAAAGAATTAAAAAAAAATCTATTCTAGATTCGGGGAAGGGACTACGAGAAATTCATCTTAATGTGTCTTTCACTATTTTATGTTGATGATAAAAAAATGTTCTAGATATATATAAAGAGTCTAAGAGAGAAACTCATCATAATGTGCTTTTCACTAGACATGGCACAAGGCCGAAAGTATGGGGCACCCAGTCAGGATCGAAATCACTACTCAGCCATAATTGTTCTAGCGAGACAAGACTTCTAACCATTACACCGCCTAGAGGGGCCCAATCGTGATTTTCCAAGCGTAGCTTAGATGTTGCAGAAGGCTGAACGTATGGGGTACCAAGTGAGGATCGAACTCACTATTCAGTCGTTAATGTTCTAGCAAGACAAGCTTACTAACCATAACACCGCCTCGAGGGGCCCAATAGTGATTTTTCAAGCGTAGCTTAGATGTGGCACAAAGCCGAAACTATTGGTCGCCCAATAAGGATCGAACTCACTACTCACTCGTAACTGTTCTAGCGAGACAAGCTTGCTAACCATTACACCCTCTCGAGGTGCCCAACCGTTGATTATTATATGTTGATGCTTTTAAGAAAGTGAAATCTATGTTCGATCAGTTAAGCTACTTGTAAAGGATAAAGAATAAAAAGAACAAAGAAACTCTAATCGAGATATACCACTCAGTAGAACAATTTCTCCCAAGTTGGTCTGTAATTTATAACCGTATGTAAATCTGAAATCATTGTGTATTCTAGAGACAATTTGCCGCCAGTTTCATTTTTAAATTATTCACAAAATACACATTTACGATCGAAATTTATTGGCGTTATATTTGATACAATTCGCCATCCCACAGTAGCAAGAACGTGATATATGTCCGTCGGCTACTGTTGCCTAAGCCCGTACATATACCCGTCTTTATCATAATATTAAAAAGAAAAATTGCATCCGCTGTAGATTGATATGATTTTCGAATATGCCAGAGTGTAATTACTTCTTAGAATCTCTCTTCTTCTTCTTCTTCTTCTTCTTTTTACAGTGTCCTTTCATGACTTTGGCGATCATCCCACTCCACAATTTTCTGTTCTTTGTAGCCCTTAATAATGTTTTTGTCTTTGAGATCTCTCACACGCGGACAACTGAGCACAGCCAACACAACACCAGAGACTGAATTTTTATTTAAATAAGGCATTATGTAAAATATGAACCAGACTTTTTTGTGTTTTTAATTATTTTTTCCTAAATCAAATTGACGTATCAAAAATTAATTTTAAATAATTTTTAAATCAAATTGAAAACTGCAAAACAAATGAAGCATTCTTTAATAAAGCAAATTTCAATGTAATTGTTTTTTTTAAAACATGTCAAAAACATTCATGTTTAAAACATGAATTATTTTTTATATGTCAACTTCCTTTACTTTTTTTTTTTAAAGGCAATTCACCCCAAGCACGGCGGGAGTGCCACTAGCACTCAAGGGGTTACAGAGGATTGAGAACAAGAGTAAAAAGGCGTGTTTGAGGAATAGATACAGAGAAGGACGGGGAACAAGCTCAGGGTGTCAGATGTCGATTGACATTAAACTTGAATATTTGAAGATTATAGTCATCGGGGAAGCAAGTAAGAGGAAGGGAGTTCCACAGGTGGGATGTGCGGGAAAAGAAGCTGTTTGAGAAGATGAGACGGTTACATTTAACCGTTTTGACAGTGAAAGGTTAGGACCGAGATGCCAGCCTGGTAGCACGTTTGAATTCATGCAGTCCGGGAACCAGCGAATGTATCTCGTCGGAACAGTTGCCGTAAAAATATTTGTAGAAGAGACAGAGGGAGACCACAGCACGTTTGTGGGATAGCGACTGTAGACTAGATGACGGATCATGACTAATATAAACCGAAGAAAAAATATTCACTAATTAAGGTTTTAATGATAGATAAATTTACTTTGATATATATATATATATATATATATATATATATATATATATATATATGTGTGTGTGTGTGTGTGTGTGTGTGTGTGTGTGTTCTTCTGGTGCTGAGTTGTCTCGGTCCTGAGTTGTTCCGGCGCTCTGTCGGCGGTGTTGAGTTGTGTCGGCGTTTAGTCGATGGTGTTGAGTCGGTGGTGTTGAGTCGGCGGTGTTGAGTCAGCGGTGTTGAGTGGTCCTGCACCCCCTCATATGCCCTTGTCTGCCATCCATTTACAAAAGCTAGCTAGGTAGCTTTTGTAAATAACTACAGTCTGTCCTGTGAGTATCAAATTTTCCAACCCCTCTTTCCTCGTTATGTGCCCTAGAAATTTCAACTGTCTCCTTCTGATGAAAAAGTATGAGAATCCTTTCTATTTCCATGTTCTCCAGATCTTTGCCTTTGATCACATGTCCAGTTCATGGTATGCTCAGCATGCGCCTCTCGAAGCACATTTTTGTTGCCTCGTCTCTTCTTCATCTGGGAGGAGACTGTCCATCATTCACTGCTATACAAGACAACTGATATTACGTAACTGTTCAGTGATGTTTTTCTTTCTAATGAAATTTTCCTGTTTCTTAATACTTTGCTTAGCTTTTGGAAAGCAATTTCCGCTATTCCATCCGTCTTCAGATTTCAGTGTCGCATTTTCCTTCTCATGTTAAAACACTTATCACATAATTAAATTAGCATTGTTTGATTTTGGTATCTCGAAATTGAAATTTACATCTTGGGGCATTCATCTTTCAAACAACCACGCATTCTGCCTTCTTGCAGTTGAACTTTGGTCCCTTCTTCTCGCTTTCCTTTACTCCTCTCGTGTAGGAATTATTGTAGGTTTCTTCCTGTGTCTGAGATAAACACTGTGTCATATGCATATTTTTTTTTAAGCGTTTCACCCCAAGCAAGGCAGGAAGCCACTAGGACGCAAGGGGTTACAGAAAAATTTGGAGCAAGATCAGATAGGAGTGATAGAGGAAAGGATGAGGAGAAGGATAGTGGATAGATCAAGGCAACTGGAGATGTCGATTGACATTACAATTGAATACAACTACTCTAAACCAAACATCCAAGATAATAATGTTCTTACGTGCTCTGTAAAATGTGTGCGATCTTAGAGATTGTTCTTTTCCAAAAAATGCTCATTGGAAAATGTCCTGAAACCTTTTTCTGACCTTAGGTCTCTGGTTGGGACTCGGAAGAAAATGAGTTTTTTTTAAGCGTTTTACCCCAAGCAAGTCGGGAAGCCACTAGGACGCAAGGGGTTACAGAAGATTTGGAACAAGATCAGATAGGAGTGATAGAGGAAAGGATGAGGAGAAGGATAGTGGATAGATCAACGCAACTGGAGATGTCGATTGACATTACAATTGAATACAACTACTCTAAACCAAACATCCAAGATAATAATGTTCTTACGTGCTCTGTAAAATGTGTGCGATCTTAGAGATTGTTCTTTTCCAAAAAATGCTCATTGGAAAATGTTCTGAAACCTTTTTCTGACCTTAGGTCTCTGGTTGGGACTCGGAAGAAAATGAGTTTTTTTTAAGCGTTTTACCCCAAGCAAGTCGGGAAGCCACTAGGACGCAAGGGGTTACAGAAGATTTGGAACAAGATCAGATAGGAGTGATAGAGGAAAGGATGAGGAGAAGGATAGTGGATAGATCAACGCAACTGGAGATGTCGATTTACATTACATTTGAATAGTTGTAAATTATAGCTCTCAGGGAAACAGGAATAGGGAAGGGAGTTCCACAGGCGAGAGGTGCGAGATATGAAGCTATTGGAGTAGAAGAGACGGCTACATTTAATAGTTTCAACAGTGAAAGGGTGAGAGCGGGATGCCAGCCTCGTAGGGCGCTTGAATTCATGAAGTCTGGGAACCACCGAATGCAGCTCCTCTTATAATGTTAAAATTGTGGCCGCTAACAATGCATCCTGGTAGAAAGTTTAATTCTCTCAGAATCAAATTGTATGGATTGAATAAATCCGGAGAGGAGGTATCCTTGTCTTAAAACCCTTTCTATTTTTGTATATTTACTGAGTTCATTTTCTATTTCTTTGCAGGTATTCTGCTCGCTAGTATAGGGCCTGGATTAATCTAATTCCCTATCAAAATAGAGCCATATGAATACGTACTAATGCATTTAATCCTTTCACACAATTCAAGGAGATAATGCCACTAAGACGCAAAAGCTTACTAGAAATGTGTAGAAAGAAAGATAGACGTTGCATTTAATTTTTTGATGACTGACCGTGGCAGGTTGGAAGAAAATTCGGAAAAACCTACGCTAGGCGGGCCGCCGATGGTAACGAACGTCAGCGGTCCTCTGATAACAGCCACCGGTGGGCTACTAGAGGTCCGCCAGTAGTAACATTGCCGAGACGAACACGCCGGCGATCCGGCAGCGGGCCACCGTCGGTAAACGCTAGTGGCATGCCAGCCAGTGGCAGACTGATGGCTTGCCTTGTAGGGGACACTGGCAAGTGAGAAGGGAGAGAGAATCAAACTGTAAGAATAGACCTTATGGTTATCATTTAGATATTTCAAGAGCAATACTACTAAAACCAGAAGACGATCTAGTAAAGAGTACCCTCAAATTCATGCGTTCGAGGTACCAAGGAGGAAAGGTTATGAAAAATAGTTATGAAAATCGTTGTGGAATCCGAGATAAAATCCGGTCCCCAATGAATGACAAACGCAGGAATGAAATATAACAAATAAATGTATTTACACAATAATACAATTGGTAATACGGTTAGTAGATCCAGAAACGCGGTTAGTAGCAATAATAATAATAATAATATATATATATATATATATATATATATATATATATATATATAGTCTAGTAAATCCAGTCTCGAAGTTCATGAACAAAAGAGACACTATATCAAATGGTGTTACCAGGCATTATTTCTGTTTGGTAACTGTTGTGGATTCCGAGATGAAATTCGGTCTTCAATGAATGACAAACGCAGGAATGAAATACAACAAATAAATGTATTTACACAATAATACAATTGGTAATACGGTTAGTAGATCCAGAAACGCGGTAGTAGCAATAATCATACTTATTATAAAATCCAGGTTGTTTGTTTGTTTGTTTGTTTGTTTGTGTGTGTGTGTGTGTGTGTGTGTGTGTGTGTGTGTGTGTGTGTGTACGTTTATATATTAGATCAGAATAATATATATATATATATATAGTCTGGTAAATCCAGTCTCGAAGTAGGACTTCCTTAGAGTCTACGTTCTTGTAACTGTGACTTCTACAATCGGTTACCTCACACTATTACTCTACCTCCAACTCCATCACAATCTCTGCTTTGACTGACTCTGGGTATTTAGCGGCAGCAGTCCAAGTACACACTGGTAGAGTCCACTTGTATGAAAAAGGAGTGGACCCCATAACAAAAACAAAGCGTAGTCACGTAAGTGCGGGTGTAGTGGTGGGAGGGGTTAAAATAACTGGAGCCGAGATGCCAGGTCAGCACCGATAACATTACAGACGCTACTTTGGATGTTATCAAGAATCTCGAGATGCAGTCTAAGAACACTAGACCAGATATGACAGCGGTATTCAATGCATGGCCGAATGGCGGTTTTGAAAATGTGCAAGATTATGACGCCAAACACTTGATAGGCAAATCCAATTACCGGCCTTGACAAGGTTCAAAGTCGTTTACATTGTCTTGTTTACATTGTCTTGTCATATTAGATGACGTGGGGCGATTATGGCTCACAAAAATTTGTTATATTTTGTTGCTCTTAGCAATGTTGGTCTTTCCATTATCTTTCCTCCATTTTGACACGTCATCGACTTACACATGCTTCTTCCATTGGTTACTTGTGGTTTACATTTTCCAAGTCTTTTCTTTCCCGGTATGTGTCCAACGGTGAAACTGTGGAGTAATGGATTGAGGAAGCGGAGAGGCGAGTTCGAGTTCCAGTCGAATCCATTAAATTCACTTACATGCTAATACCCTTGTGAAAGGTACAAATCCTCTTCTTCTCCCTCCAGCTATGGGTAAATAGCAGGACAGACAAGGTTCTTGGATGCCAACTGATCTACCGCAGAAAGAAATGGCTACTGCGGGGAAAAAAAAATTTGCTTCGTCAGTCATGTATCGAAAGATATATGATCGCCTAAGAGTGTATCACGCATGGCACATAATTGACTGACTGACGTGCTAATACCCTTGGGAAAGGTATGAATCCTCTTCTTCTGAAGCTATGAGTAAATGGCAGTGGAAAACCTGGTTCTATAGCCTTGGATGGCAACCGGTCTACCGCAGAAAGAAATGACAACCAACTGCGGGAAAAAAAATCTGCCTCGTCATAGATAGATAGATAGATAGATAGATAAGGAATAGATAGGTAGATAATTAGATTGCTCAAAACAGTACAACAGAGAAAAACAGATTGAAATAGACAATAATACACATAGTTATATAATGAATAGATTCAGATAGATAGATAGATATGTATATATATATATATGTATATATATATATATATATATATATATATATATATATATATATATATACACGTATATATACACATATATATAGAGAGATAGAGAGACAGAGATATAGATAGACAGCAATAACAAATTAAAAAACAGATTGAAATACACAATAATACACATAGTTATATAATGAAAAGATTCAGATAGATAGATAGAGAGATATGTATATATACATATATATACGTATATATATAGTGAGATAGAGACAGAGATATAGATAGACAAAAGTGCACAGATAGTTAAACAATGAATAGACACAGATAGATAATGAATAGACACAGATAGATAATGAATAAACTTAGCTATATAAACAAATGCATAAAAACAGATAAATGTTCGAGCGAGCTTTGTATGTAAAAAAGAATATATATATATATATATATATATATATATATATATATATATATATATATATATATATAAACTCTATAGTGTAAGAAAAAATGTACAAACAAACGAAAACTTTGCAAACGTAATATTATATGGTTTAACTCGCCCTTCAACAAAAAACGTTAAAATTAAATTTTTCGGGAAATTTACTCCATAAGCACTGCAGTCATCCCCATAAACAACGCTTAATAAGATTTTCAACAAAAACAATATCAAATTTTTCAAAGTTATGCTAAAAACATCGATCAGTATATAGCACAGCACAAATGTTCTTTTCTAAACAGATACTTCAACAACCTTCAAAATAGCAACATCACCACAACTAATAATTGCAACTGCAGAAAAAACAAACTCTGCCCATTAAACAGCAAATGAATGTCTAAATCATTAGTTTCTAATGCTGAAATCAAATATGACAACGAGGCCAAGTTTTATGTTAGCTCTACGGAAAACCATTGGAAATCGCACTTCTACCACCACATTAGGCAGTATCAAATATAGTAACACACACTGCCGTCTCTACATTTTTCTGGAAACTGAAAACGAGAATATAAACCAAATCAGCACCTAAGAACCAGTAACGAAAGGTAAATCCTTCAACGGGAAAGGAAACAGTTGTAAACTATGTCTTTAAAATTAATAATCCTGAAAAATATAAACAATTCTAATATTTTAAACAGTGAGATAATGAACACCTGTTTACCTAGATCCAAATTTCTATTCAAACACGTTGACCCAGATTAGTCTAGTCTAGCCAGATCCGGGAGCCATATATACTAGTATTGATATTATTTATTTTTATTAATATTTTTACTTTTTTACTATACAACTATTGTTAATATTAGACTGTAACGCATTTAACTTTTTGCTAATCCATTATTTCCATTATCTTATCCCTATCATATTTTATTATTACTGTTTTGTTTTTTTCTCCTGCCTTTAGTCTTAATATTAGTAACATGTTTATTAGCTTATTTATTTTTGCATTTATTATTTTTATTGATTTATTTGCTTTATTTATTTGCTTATTTACATATTTTTCTATTTTAATATATTTTACTTTCATTAATATGTATTATTTTTCTTCGTACTTTAATTTTATTTTATCATAACATATTTTATTATTATTATTGCTGTCACTATTCTTATTTAGTTTATTAATGTTAACATTAATAATATTATTAATTAGATGATTGATTTTCATGAGTTCCCCCAACCCTTGACTTTCATATGTTTTTCTTATTCATTTGTTTTCATTACAATACTGTCTCTTCAAATAAGAATTTATTATTCATATTTCCAACCTTACTTTCAATCTAAAATGCTAATCTGGGTACAAAATATTTCAAATCCAAAATTAAACTACAATTCATTTAAATATTTTAAGTACAATAATAAGCCACACCGACAATAAAATATTTCGTGATAAACTGAAATATTATAGAATGAAGAACGTATGAAACTCAGACTTGTGAAATCAATGTAAGATATTATGCATATTTCTTAATATATACATACATACATACATACACACAAACACACATATATATATATATATATATATATATATATATATATATATATATATATATATATATTAGGCTACAAAGATAAATTGAAAGACAACTTGAAAAGTCCCAACCGCGATCAGCTTCGTCAAGACCTGAAGCAGAGACGCCATCAAAATCCTGCTTTAACAAATTTCATCTGTCAGTGTGGCTTTGATGTCCGAATCAAGGCTGAGCTGGTAGCACACTTAAGAAAGCAAAAATGTAATATGTCTTTCCCTTACCTGATTTTCTCCACAGTAGCCTCTGCTAGCATTCATAAGTGTAAAATGAAAGGCACCATCCAGTGCTGACCCTCATTCAGGTTCACGATAGGAGAGTCCACTATATATATATATAGAGAGAGAGAGAGAGAAAGAAAGAGAGACAAAGACAGAGAGAGACTCGCTCATTTAAACCGTTATTTAACTCCTCTCTTTAAAACTTATCCCTGTTAAATTTTAATCCCCACCTTCACTTTAAGGCCTTTCATGTTCTTCTTTCTTCTGTTACACCCCTGTCTAAAGCTTTCATACATCTTACTTTCAAACTTGTTTCCCACGCCCACATATACTCTCACTAAAATTTTGTTTTTTTTTATACCCGGAGTTATATTTTCCGATTTCTTTTTGAATTGGATCGTGATTACGATTCCAATATAATAAATTATAACCATGGAATAATAATGTTTGAGTTTGAGCCTTTTTATATATATATATATATATATATATATATATATATATAGAGAGAGAGAGAGAGAGAGAGAGAGAGTGAGAGTGAGAGAGAGAGTGAGAGAGAGAGAGAGAGCGCAACAGATAGGTAGACAGACAGATCCGAACATATGACAATAGAGAAAAAAACAGTCTGAATTATATACAAATAGATTTAGATAGACATATATAAGATAGATGGACAGATTGATAGCAAAAAACTTTCCGTTAAACACACACACACACACACACACGAGCATACGACAGAAATATCTTCTAGCAATACCGTCCACATAATGGTAAGGCATTTCATAGCTGGAGACGACATTGCCTCACTACCACCACGCAGCTAAGAGTTTACAATGCGTGAGATAATTCTGTGTTTATAATTTTGCATATATATATATATATATATATATATATATTTATATCATACTTATTATAAAACACAGGTTGTGTGTGTGTGTGTGTGAGTGTCTGTTCGTTTATATATTGGATCGGATTTCCTACATTTTTCAACCGATTTCAACAAAACATCATAGGACTACGTAAAATTACCTTGCGGTGGTTCTGACAGCGCCAAAAATTGGAAAAAATAATTGTTTTTGCACGAAACCAATTTGAAAACACGATTCTGTCGCCAGAATGAAAGGGGGACAATTCATATCGACTTATAATTATTATAAAACCCACGTTGTTTGTGTGTGTGTCTGTGTGTGTGTGTGTATGTGTGCGTGTGTGTATTCGTTTATATATGGGATCGGATTTCCTACATTTTTCAACCGATTTCAACAAAACTTCACTTTTTTTTGGCAGGTAGTGTTTCTTATTGTCTTGCACACTTTTTTTTTTTCTTTTATTTTACATTCAGAATGCTTTAAAAATTCCATTTACAAGACAATTGTTTATAATAAAATTCTATTCAATCGGTAGACTCATAACGATTGAAAACAATGTTTTTGTTTGAGTTTGGGTTTGACCAATTCGTAAAAAAAAAAAAAACTTATTAAGACATGCGTGTCCGTCAACCTTAAAAAATAATCTTTGTCAATTTTATTTTTCAGCCTTTATGATGGTCGATACTTGATCTATCTCTTACTGTTACATCCCCGGGCAACGCTGGTCTCTACTGCTAGTATATATACAAGTATAGGATTGGTGAATACGGAATAAATTCCAATAACCAAAAAATACTATTCTTAAAATTGGTCAATACAGAGTAGAGCAAATATAATTTATTCGAAAATTATAACATAAATATATTATTAAAATCACTACAAAAATAGCCATTTTGTTTCAACACTTCTGGTGTCTTATCAAGTGATGGAGTTGAATGTAGAATAAAGGGTTTTAAAAGTTCAAAACGACCAAACATCCCTCGCTAAGGGAAACGCTGTTACATAAGCTGCAATGACCAATCAAAATACATGTATGTGAGAATTCAAAAAACTTGACAACGAACTTCGGTTATAATAATTAATGCTGTAATGTTTGGTACGCGACAGAGAAGTTTCACCTATGACAGTCCATAGAACAGTGGATAAAGACATATTTTATGCATCGCTTTCCTCTCTCCCTCTTTGCCTTCAATTTATCCTGCGAGTGTCAAATTTTCCAAGCCTTCTTTCCTAATTATGTATCCTAGGAATTTTAATTTTCTAAAGCTATGTTTAAGTGTCGTTTTTGTTTGCATTTTCGCTAAAACTTCGTTGTTCACGTTTTCAACCCACGTTATTCTCAGCATGTTTCTGTAGAACCACATTGCAGTTATTTCAAGACTCCTGTTTATGAGTTCGGTGACATAGTGAATGTGTGTTCAATCCTTGGATAGCGCAGTGTGTACTTGGATTCAGTGGAAACTTGGCGAGCAGTTGTACTAAAAATAAGAACTAGACGGGATATCCCTAGACATAGGCAATAGAACAGTGTATACTTGGATATAGTGGAAACTAGGCGAGCAAGAACTGATCTGTACTAAAAATAAGACGAGACACCGCTAGACATGGGCAGTGGAACAATGAGTACCTCCAGTCAGTGGAAACAGGGCAAGCAATATTTGAGTTGTACTATAAATAAGATGCAGACTAAATCCCTAGACTTGGGCAGTTGAACGAGAACAGTCTACCCTCATAGATTAAATAACATATTTTGTTCAGAATTAGGTTACCCTTTTCGACATACATCTGGAGATGGTCGGAGTGCACGACAGTTCGAAACGTCGTGATGCTGAAATATTAAAATGGCTTCCCTCTGTCTTTTCTACAAATATTTTCATGATAACTGCTCTGAAAAAAATTTTCCCCTGCTTCCCTCGACGACATTAATTTAAACGTGCTACTAGATTGGCATCTAGGTCCCACCCTTTTATTATTGAAATAGTTAAATGTAACCGCCAATTCTACTCCAACAGTTTCTTTTCTCGCACTTCCCGCCTGTGGAGCTCCTTTCCATTCACTCGCTTCCCTGAAAATTACAAGCGTAAAAAAATTAAATGCAACGTCAATCGTCATCTTCTATCTTCTTAAATCCCGCTCATTTTTTATCCTTTCCTCAATCCTCTCCTATACCCAGTCTTTTCTCTCATTTTTATTCTCTATAAAGCCCTGGATACTAGTGGCATTCCCACCTTACTTGGGATGAAATGATAAAAAAAAAAAATAAGGAGAATAATTCAAATATAAAATAGTGTAAATTTGGCGGCTCATCGACCCGGTGTTATGCTTAACAAGCTTGTCCCGCTAAAACAATTACGCCTGAGTAGTGAGTTCAATCCACACTAGTTGCCCCGTGCATTCGGCCATGTGCTACATCTAACATGGTGTAGTAGTTAGTAACCTTGTCCCGCCAGAACAATTACGGCTCTGTAGTGAGTTCGGTCCTCACTGGGTGCCCCATATTTTCGGCCTTGTGCTTCATCTAAGCTGCGCTTATAAAATTATTTGAGCACAACGACATGGTGTAATATTTAGTAAGCTTGTCCAGCCAGAACAATTACGGTTCTGTAGTGAGTTCGGTCCTCACTGGGTGCTCCATATTTTCGGCCTTGTGCGTCATCTAAGCTGCGCTTATAAAATTATTTGGGCACAACGACATGGTGTAATACATAGTAAGCTTGTCCAGCCAGAACAATTACGGTTCTGTAGTGAGTTCGGTCCTCACTGGGTGCCCCATATTTTCGGCCTTGTGCTTCATCTAAGCTGCGCTTATAAAATTATTTGGGCACAATGACATGGTGTAATACTTAGTAAGCTTGTCCAGCCAGAACAATTACGGTTCTGTGGTGAGTTCGGTCCTCACTGGGTGCCCCATATTTTCGGCCTTGTGCTTCATCTAAGCTGCGCTTATAAAATTATTTGGGCACAACGACATGGTGTAATACTTAGTAAGCTTGTCCAGCCAGAACAATTACGGTTCTGTAGTGAGTTCGGTCCTCACTGGGTGCCCCATATTTTCGGCCTTGTGCTTCATCTAAGCTGCGCTTATAAAATTATTTGGGCACAACGAAAGGTGTAATACTTAAAAAGCTTGTTCAGACAGAACAATTACGACTGTGTAGTGAGTTCGGTCCTCACTGGGTGCCCCAGATTTTCGGCCTTGTGCTTCATCTAAGCTGCGCTTATAAAATTATTTGGGTACAACGACGTGGCGAATTAATTAGTAAGCTTGTACCGCTAGAACAATTAAGACTGACTAGTGGGTTCGATCCTCACTGAGTGCCCCAGATTTTCGGCCTTGTGATTCATCTAAGCTGCGCTTATAAAATTATTTGGGCACAACGACGTGGCGAATTAATTAGTAAGCTTGTACCGCTAGAACAATTAAGACTGACAAGTGGGTTCGATCCTCACTGGGTGTCCTATCCTTTCGGCCTTGTGCCACATCTAAGCTGCGTCTAGACAAACAGCATTTCAGACTAAAACGTATGCTTTGCCAGTTTATCTATTGCTTTTGGACGTATGGCAATCTAAATTAAACTGTTTTAATATATTTGCTCACAGAAATAAATAAATAAATAAATAAACAAATAAAAAAAATGTGTTTTATTTATTCATTTATTTTTATATTGATTAATGTTGGCACTGTCTGCTCTCTCTGACCGACTTTTTATTTTTCTTATCGATGATTAAAATCTCAGTTCAAAATACGCCGAAGACAAGGTTGAAGAAGGCCAACTACAACCGAAGCCCAATTAAATTTGATTCGAAGGAGAAAAAAAAAATAAAAAAAACATCAAGATACATCAGAGTCCGTATTGCTGTATATTGCATATCGCTCCCAGGGGCAAAAAATGGATGAGTAAAAACATCGCATAGTAAATAATATCAAATATACATAAAGAAAAAAAAGAAACAAAGAAATACAGTGTAGCTTAATCAAGGGAGAGAATACATGATAGCAACTGCAAGCAATGTAAAGAGGTTATACAAATGTCTTTGCCAGTATGAAACACTCGGCGGCAAGTATAAAAGCCTGAAGAATAACAAGGATATTTGTGTTAAAAACAAAATCCGGACATAATGCCAAATCAATTCCATAACACTATTTACATTATTCGGACTATTGTCCTCATCTTGACGCCATATTTATTACAACGTTCCATCCCTTCATTATCTGTTTATATTTCTGAGATGAGGTATTATGTACACTATTTACATTATTCGGACTATTGTCCTCATCTTTGTCGCCATATTTATTACAACGTTCCATCCCTTCAGTATCTGTTTATATTTCTGAGATGAGGTATTATGTACACTATTTACATTATTCGGACTATTGTCCTCATCTTGACGCCATATTTATTACAACGTTCCATCCCTTCAGTATCTGTTTATATTTCTGAGATGAGGTATTATGTACACTATTTACATTATTCGGACTATTGTCCTCATCTTGACGCCATATTTATTACAACGTTCCATCCCTTCAGTATCTGTTTATATTTCTGAGATGAGGTATTATGTACACTATTTACATTATTCGGACTATTGTCCTCATCTTGACGCCATATTTATTACAACGTTCCATCCCTTCAGTATCTGTTTATATTTCTGAGATGAGGTATTATGTACACTATTTACATTATTCGGACTATTGTCCTCATCTTGACGCCATATTTATTACAACGTTCCATCCCTTCAGTATCTGTTTATATTTCTGAGATGAGGTATTATGTACTATTTACATTATTCGGACTATTGTCCTCATCTTTGTCGCCATATTTATTACAACGTTCCATCCTTCATTATCTGTTTATATTTCTGAGATGAGGTATTATGTACACTATTTACATTATTCGGACTATTGTCCTCATCTTGACGCCATATTTATTACAACGTTCCATCCCTTCAGTATCTGTTTATATTTCTGAGATGAGGTATTATGTACACTATTTACATTATTCGGACTATTGTCCTCATCTTTGTCGCCATATTTATTACAACGTTCCATCCCTTCATTATCTGTTTATATTTCTGAGATGAGGTATTATGTACACTATTTACATTATTCGGACTATTGTCCTCATCTTGACGCCATATTTATAACAACGTTCCATCCCTTCAGTATCTGTTTATATTTCTGAGATGAGGTATTATGTACACTATTTACATTATTCGGACTATTGTCCTCATCTTGACGCCATATTTATTACAACGTTCCATCCCTTCAGTATCTGTTTATATTTCTGAGATCAGGTATTATGTACACTATTTACATTATTCGGACTATTGTCCTCATCTTGACGCCATATTTATTACAACGTTCCATCCCTTCAGTATCTGTTTATATTTCTGAGATGAGGTATTATGTACACTATTTACATTATTCGGACTATTGTCCTCATCTTGACGCCATATTTATTACAACGTTCCATCCCTTCAGTATCTGTTTATATTTCTGAGATGAGGTATTATGTACACTATTTACATTATTCGGACTATTGTCCTCATCTTGACGCCATATTTATTACAACGTTCCATCCCTTCAGTATCTGTTTATATTTCTGAGATGAGGTATTATGTACACTATTTACATTATTCGGACTATTGTCCTCATCTTGACGCCATATTTATTACAAGGTTCCATCCCTTCAGTATCTGTTTATATTTCTGAGATGAGGTATTATGTACACTATTTACATTATTCGGACTATTGTCCTCATCTTGACGCCATATTTATTACAACGATCCATCCCTTCATTATCTGTTTATATTTCTGAGATGAGGTATTATGTACACTATTTACATTATTCGGACTATTGTCCTCATCTTGACGCCATATTTATTACAACGTTCCATCCCTTCAGTATCTGTCTATATTTCTGAGATGAGGTATTATGTACACTATTTACATTATTCGGACTATTGTCCTCATCTTGACGCCATATTTATTACAACGTTCCATCCCTTCAGTATCTGTCTATATTTCTGAGATGAGGTATTATGTACACTATTTACATTATTCGGACTATTGTCCTCATTTTGACGCCATATTTATTACAACGTTCCATCCCTTCAGTATCTGTTTATATTTCTGAGATGAGGTATTATGTACACTATTTACATTATTCGGACTATTGTCCTCATCTTGACGAAATATTTATTACAACGTTCCATCCCTTCAGTATCTGTCTATATTTCTGAGATGAGGTATTATGTACACTATTTACATTATTCGGACTATTGTCCTCATCTTTGTCGCCATATTTATTACAACGTTTCGCCCCATCAGTATCTGTCTATATTTCTGAGATGAAGTATTATGTACACTATTTACATTATTCGGACTATTGTCCTCATCTTTGTCACCATATTTATTACAACGTTTCGGCCCATCAGTATCTGTCTATATTTCTGAGATGAGGTATTATGTACACTATTTACATTATTCTGACTATTGTCCTCATCTTTGTCACCATATTTATTACAACGTTTCGGCCCATCAGTATCTGTCTATATTTCTGAGATGAAGTATTATGTACACTATTTACATTATTCGGACTATTGTCCTCATCTTTGTCGCCATATTTATTACAACGTTTCGCCCCATCAGTATCTGTCTATATTTCTGAGATGAAGTATTATGTACACTATTTACATTATTCGGACTATTATCCTCATCTTTGTCACCATATTTATTACAACGTTTCGGCCCATCAGTATCTGTCTATATTTCTGAGATGAGGTATTATGTACACTATTTACATTATTCGGACTAGTGTCCTCATCTTTGTCACCATATTTATTACAAAGTTTCGGCCTTTCAGTATCTGTCTATATTTCTGAGATGAGGTATTATGTACACTATTTACATTATTCGGACTATTGTCCTCATCTTTGTCACCATATTTATTACAACGTTTCGGCCTTTCAGTATCTGTCTATATTTCTGAGATGAGATATTGTGTACATTATTTACATTATTCGGACTATTGTCCTCATCTTTGTTGCCATATATATTACAACGTTTCGGCCCATCAGTATCTGTCTATATTTCTGAGATGAGGTATTATGTACACTATTTACATTATTCTGACTATTGTCCTCATCTTTGTCGCCATATTTATTACAACGTTTCGCCCCATCAGTATCTGTCTATATTTCTGAGATGAAGTATTATGTACACTATTTACATTATTCGGACTATTGTCCTCATCTTTGTCACCATATTTATTACAACGTTTCGGCCCATCAGTATCTGTCTATATTTCTGAGATGAGGTATTATGTACACTATTTACATTATTCTGACTATTGTCCTCATCTTTGTCGCCATATTTATTACAACGTTTCGCCCCATCAGTATCTGTCTATATTTCTGAGATGCAGTATTATGTACACTATTTACATTATTCGGACTATTGTCCTCATCTTTGTAACCATATTTATTACAACGTTTCGGCCCATCAGTATCTGTCTATATTTCTGAGATGAGGTATTATGTACACTATTTACATTATTCGGACTAGTGTCCTCATCTTTGTCACCATATTTATTACAACGTTTCGGCCCATCAGTATCTGTCTATATTTCTGAGATGAGGTATTATGTACACTATTTACATTATTCGGACTATTGTCCTCATCTTTGTTACCATATTTATTACAACGTTTCGGCCCATCAGTATCTGTCTATATTTCTGAGATGAGGTATTATGTACACTATTTACATTATTCGGACTAGTGTCCTCATCTTTGTCACCATATTTATTACAACGTTTCGGCCTTTCAGTATCTGTCTATATTTCTGAGATGAGATATTGTGTACATTATTTACATTATTCGGACTATTGTCCTCATCTTTGTCACCATATTTATTACAACGTTTCGGCCTTTCAGTATCTGTCTATATTTCTGAGATGAAGTATTATGTACACTAGTTACATTATTCGGACTTTTGTCCTCATCTTTGTCGTCATATTTATTACAACGTTCCATTCCTTCAGTATCTGTCTATATTTCTGAGATGAGGTATTATGTACACTATTTACATTATTCGGACTATTGTCCTCATCTTTGTCACCATATTTATTACAACGTTTCGGCCCATCAGTATCTGTCTATATTTCTGAGATGAGGTATTATGTACACTATTTACATTATTCGGACTATTGTCCTGATCTTTGTTACCATATTTATTACAACGTTTCGGCCCTTCAGTATCTGTCTATATTTCTGAGATGAGATATTGTGTACATTATTTACATTATTCGGACTATTGTCCTCATCTTTGTAGCCATATATATTACAACGTTTCGGCCCTTCAGTATCTGTCTATATTTCTGAGATGAAGTATTATGTACACTATTTACATTATTCGGACTTTTGTCCTCATCTTTGTCGTCATATTTATTACAACGTTCCATCCCTTCAGTATCTGTCTATATTTCTGAGATGAGGTATTATGTACACTATTTACATTATTCGGACTATTGTCCTCATCTTTGTCACCATATTTATTACAACGTTTCGGCCTTTCAGTATCTGTCTATATTTCTGAGATGAGATATTGTGTACATTATTTACATTATTCGGACTATTGTCCTCATCTTTGTTGCCATATATATTACAACGTTTCGGCCCTTCAGTATCTGTCTATATTTCTGAGATAAGGTATTATGTACATTATTTACATTATTCGGACTATTGTCCTCATCTTTGTTGCCATATATATTACAACGTTTCGGCACTTCAGTATCTGTCTATATTTCTGAGATGAGGTATTATGTACATTATTTACATTATTCGGACTATTTTCCTCATCTTTGTTGCCATATATATTACAACGTTTCGGCCCTTCAGTATCTGTCTATATTTCTGAGATGAGGTATTATGTACATTATTTACATTATTCGGACTATTGTCCTCATCTTTGTTGCCATATATATTACAACGTTTCGGCCCTTCAGTATCTGTCTATATTTCTGAGATGAGGTATTATGTACATTATTTACATTATTCGGACTATTGTCCTCATCTTTGTTGCCATATTTATTACAACGTTTCGGCCCTTCAGTATCTGTCTATATTTCTGAGATGAAGTATTATGTACACTAGTTACATTATTCGGACTTTTGTCCTCATCTTTGTCGTCATATTTATTACAACGTTCCATCCCTTCAGTATCTGTCTATATTTCTGAGATGAAGTATTATGTACACTATTTACATTATTCGGACAATTGTCCTCATCTTTGTCACCATATTTATTACAACGTTTCGGCCCATCAGTATCTGTCTATATTTCTGAGATGAGGTATTATGTACACTATTTACATTATTCGGACTATTGTCCTGATCTTTGTTACCATATTTATTACAACGTTTCGGCCCTTCAGTATCTGTCTATATTTCTGAGATGAGATATTGTGTACATTATTTACATTATTCGGACTATTGTCCTCATCTTTGTTGCCATATATATTACAACATTTCGGCCCTTCAGTATCTGTCTATATTTCTGAGATGAAGTATTATGTACACTATTTACATTATTCGGACTTTTGTCCTCATCTTTGTCGTCATATTTATTACAACGTTCCATCCCTTCAGTATCTGTCTATATTTCTGAGATGAGGTATTATGTACACTATTTATATAATTCGGACTATTGTCCTCATCTTTGTCACCATATTTATTACAACGTTTCGGCCCATCAGTATCTGTCTATATTTCTGAGATGAGGTATTATGTACACTATTTACATTATTCGGACTATTGTCCTCATCTTGACGCCATATTTATTACAACGTTCCATCCCTTCAGTATCTGTCTATATTTCTGAGATGAGGTATTATGTACACTATTTACATTATTCGGACTATTGTCCTCATCTTTGTCACCATATTTATTACAACGTTTCGGCCTTTCAGTATCTGTCTATATTTCTGAGATGAGATATTGTGTACATTATTTACATTATTCGGACTATTGTCCTCATCTTTGTTGCCATATATATTACAACGTTTCGGCCCTTCAGTATCTGTCTATATTTCTGAGATGAAGTATTATGTACACTAGTTACATTATTCGGACTTTTGTCCTCATCTTTGTCGTCATATTTATTACAACGTTCCATCCCTTCAGTATCTGTCTATATTTCTGAGATGAGGTATTATGTTATTTACATTATTCGGACTATTGTCCTCATTTTTCACCATATTTATTACAACGTTTCTCCTATCAGTATCTGTTATATTTCTGAGATGAGGTATTTGTACACTATTTACATTATTCGGACTATTGTCCTCATCTTGACGCCATATTTATTACAACGTTCCATCCCTTTCAGTATCTGTCTATATTTCTGAGATGAGGTATTATTTACACTATTTACATTATTCGGACTATTGTCCTCATCTTTGTCACCATATTTATTACAACGTTTCCATCCCTTCAGTATCTGTCTATATTTCTGAGATGAGGTATTATGTACACTATTTACATTATTCGGACTATTGTCCTCATCTTTGACGCCATATTTATTACAACGTTCCATCCCTTCAGTATCTGTCTATATTTCTGAGATGAGGTATTATGTACACTATTTACATTATTCGGACTATTGTCCTCATCTTTGTCACCATATTTATTACAACGTTTCGGCCCATCAGTATCTGTCTATATTTCTGAGATGAGGTATTATGTACACTATTTACATTATTCGGACTATTGTCCTGATCTTTGTTACCATATTTATTACAACGTTTCGGCCCATCAGTATCTGTCTATATTTCTGAGATGAGGTATTATGTACACTATTTACATTATTCGGACTATTGTCCTCATCTTGACGCCATATTTATTACAAAGTTCCATCCCTTCAGTATCTGTCTATATTTCTGAGATGAGGTATTATGTACACTATTTACATTATTCGGACTATTGTCCTCATCTTGTCACCATATTTATTACAACGTTCCATCCTTTCAGTATCTGTCTATATTTCTGAGATGAGGTATTATGTACACTATTTACATTATTCGGACTATTGTCCTCATCTTGTCGCCATATTTATTACAACGTTCCATCCCTTTCAGTATCTGTCTATATTTCTGAGATGAGGTATTATGTACACTATTTACATTATTCGGACTATTGTCCTCATCTTTGTCACCATATTTATTACAACGTTATTCAGTATCTGTCTATATTTCTGAGATGAGGTATTATGTACACTATTTTACATTATTCGGACTATTGTCCTCATCTTTGTCACCATATTTATTACAACGTTTCCCTTCAGTATCTGTCTATATTTCTGAGATGAGGTATTATGTACACTATTTACATTATTCGGACTATTGTCCTCATCTTGACGCCATATTTATTACAACGTTCCATCCCTTCAGTATCTGTTTATATTTCTGAGATGAGGTATTATGTACATTATTTACATTATTCAGACTATTTTCCTCATCTTGACGCCATATTTATTACAACAACGTTCCATCCCTTCAGTTTCTGTTTATATTTCTGAGATGAGGTATTATGTACACTATTTACATTATTCGGACTATTGTCCTCATCTTGACGCCATATTTATTACAACGTTCCAGCCCTTCAGTATCTGTTTATATTTCTGAGATGAGGTATTATGTACACTATTTACATTATTCGGACTATTGTCCTCATCTTGACGCCATTTATTACAACGTTCCATCCCTTCAGTATCTGTTTATATTTCTGAGATGAGGTATTACGTACACTATTTACATTATTCGGACTATTGTCCTCATCTTGACGCCATATTTATTACAACGTTCCATCCCTTCAGTATCTGTTTATATTTCTGAGATGAGGTATTATGTACACTATTTACATTATTCTGACTATTGTCCTCATCTTGACGCCATATTTATTACAACGTTCCATCCCTTCAGTATCTGTTTATATTTCTGAGATGAGGTATTATGTACACTATTTACATTATTCGGACTATTGTCCTCATCTTGACGCCATATTTATTACAACGTTCCATCCCTTCAGTATCTGTTTATATTTCTGAGATGAGGTATTATGTACACTATTTACATTATTCGGACTATTGTCCTCATCTTGACGCCATATTTATTACAACGTTCCATCCCTTCAGTATCTGTTTATATTTCTGAGATGAGGTATTATCTACACTATTTACATTATTCGGACTATTGTCCTCATCTTGACGCCATATTTATTACAACGCTTCGCCCCTTCAGTATCTGTCTATATTTCCGAGATGAGGTATTATCTACACTATTTACATTATTCGGACTATTGTCCTCATCTTGACGCCATATTTATTACAATGTTTCGGCCCATCAGTATCTGTCTATATTTCTGAGATGAGGTATTATGTACACTATTTACATTATTCGGACTATTGTCCTCATCTTTGTCACCATATTTATTACAACGTTTCAGCCCTTCAGTATCTGTTTATATTTCTGAGATGAGGTATTATGTACACTATTTACATTATTCGGACTATTGTCCTCATCTTGACGCCATATTTATTACAACGTTCCATCCCTTCAGTATCTGTTTATATTTCTGAGATGAGGTATTATGTACACTATTTACATTATTCGGACTATTGTCCTCATCTTGACGCCATATTTATTACAACGTTTCAGCCCTTCAGTATCTGTTTATATTTCTGAGATGAGGTATTATGTACACTATTTACATTATTCGGACTATTGTCCTCATCTTGACGCCATATTTATTACAACGTTCCATCCCTTCAGTATCTGTTTATATTTCTGAGATGAGGTATTATGTACACTATTTACATTATTCGGACTATTGTCCTCATCTTGACGCCATATTTATTACAACGTTCCATCCCTTCAGTATCTGTCTATATTTCTGAGATGAGGTATTATGTACACTATTTACATTATTCGGACTATTGTCCTCACCTTGACGCCATATTTATTACAACGTTCCATCCCTTCAGTATCTGTTTATATTTCTGAGATGAGGTATTATCTACACTATTTACATTATTCGGACTATTGTCCTCATCTTGACGCCATATTTATTACAACGCTTCGCCCCTTCAGTATCTGTCTATATTTCCGAGATGAGGTATTATCTACACTATTTACATTATTCGGACTATTGTCCTCATCTTGACGCCATATTTATTACAACGTTTCGGCCCATCAGTATCTGTCTATATTTCTGAGATGAGGTATTATGTACACTATTTACATTATTCGGACTATTATCCTCATCTTTGTCACCATATTTATTACAACGTTTCGCCCATCAGTATCTGTCTATATTTCTGAGATGAGGTATTATGTACACTATTTACATTATTCGGACTATTGTCCTCATCTTTGTGTCCATACTTATTTCAAAGTTTCGGCCTTTCAGTATCTGTCTATATTTCTGAGATGAGGTATTATGTACACTATTTACATTATTCGGACTATTGTCCTCATCTTTGTGTCCATATTTATTACAACGTTTCGGCCTTTCAGTATCTGTCTATATTTCTGAGATGAGATATTGTGTACACTATTTACATTATTCGGACTATTGTCCTCATCTTTGTTGCCATATTTATTACAACGTTTCGGCCCATCAGTATCTGTCTATATTTCTGAGATGAGGTATTATGTACACTATTTACATTATTCGGATTATTGTCCTCATCTTTGTCACCATATTTATTACAACGTTTCGGCCCTTTCAGTATCTGTCTATATTTCTGAGATGAAGTATTATGTACACTATTTACATTATTCGGACTATTGTCCTCATCTTTGTCACCATATTTATTACAACGTTTCGGCCCATCAGTATCTGTCTATATTTCTGAGATGAGGTATTATGTACACTATTTACATTATTCTGACTATTGTCCTCATCTTTGTCGCCATATTTATTACAACGTTTCGCCCCATCAGTATCTGTCTATATTTCTGAGATGAAGTATTATGTACACTATTTACATTATTCGGACTATTGTCCTCATCTTTGTAACCATATTTATTACAACGTTTCGGCCCATCAGTATCTGTCTATATTTCTGAGATGAGGTATTATGTACACTATTTACATTATTTCGGACTATTGTCCTCATCTTTGTCACCATATTTATTACAACGTTTCGGCCCATCAGTATCTGTCTATATTTCTGAGATGCAGTATTATGTACACTATTTACATTATTCGGACTATTGTCCTCATCTTTGTAACCATATTTATTACAACGTTTCGGCCCATCAGTATCTGTCTATATTTCTGAGATGAGGTATTATGTACACTATTTACATTATTCGGACTAGTGTCCTCATCTTTGTCACCATATTTATTACAACGTTTCGGCCCTTTCAGTATCTGTCTATATTTCTGAGATGAGATATTATGTACATTATTTACATTATTCGGACTATTGTCCTCATCTTTTGTTACCATATTTATTACAACGTTTCGGCCTTTCAGTATCTGTCTATATTTCTGAGATGAGGTATTATGTACACTATTTACATTATTCGGACTTTTGTCCTCATCTTTGTCGTCATATTTATTACAACGTTCCATCCCTTCAGTATCTGTCTATATTTCTGAGATGAGATATTATGTACACTATTTACATTATTCGGACTATTGTCCTCATCTTTGTCACCATATTTATTACAACGTTTCGGCCTTTCAGTATCTGTCTATATTTCTGAGATGAGGTATTATGTACACTATTTACATTATTCGGACTATTGTCCTCATCTTTGTTACCATATTTATTACAACGTTTCCATCCCTTCAGTATCTGTCTATATTTCTGAGATGAGGTATTATGTACATTATTTACATTATTCGGACTATTGTCCTCATCTTTGTCGCCATATATATTACAACGTTTCGGCCCTTCAGTATCTGTCTATATTTCTGAGATGAAGTATTATGTACACTATTTACATTATTCGGACTTTTGTCCTCATCTTTGTCGTCATATTTATTACAACGTTTCATCCCTTCAGTATCTGTCTATATTTCTGAGATGAGGTATTATGTACACTATTTACATTATTCGGACTATTGTCCTCATCTTTGTCACCATATTTATTACAACGTTTCGGCCCTTCAGTATCTGTCTATATTTCTGAGATGAGGTATTATGTACACTATTTACATTATTCGGACTATTGTCCTCATCTTTGTTACCATATTTATTACAACGTTCCATCCCTTCAGTATCTGTCTATATTTCTGAGATGAGATATTGTGTACATTATTTACATTATTCGGACTATTGTCCTCATCTTTGTCACCATATTTATTACAACGTTTCGGCCCTTCAGTATCTGTCTATATTTCTGAGATGAGGTATTATGTACACTATTTACATTATTCGGACTATTGTCCTCATCTTTGTTACCATATTTATTACAACGTTTCGGCCCTTCAGTATCTGTCTATATTTCTGAGATGAGATATTATGTACATTATTTACATTATTCGGACTATTGTCCTCATCTTTGTCACCATATTTATTACAACGTTTCGGCCCTTCAGTATCTGTCTATATTTCTGAGATGAAGTATTATGTACACTATTTACATTATTCGGACTTTTGTCCTCATCTTTGTCGTCATATTTATTACAACGTTCCATTCCTTCTTCAGTATCTGTCTATATTTCTGAGATGAGGTATTATGTACATTTATTTACATTATTCGGACTATTGTCCTCATCTTTGTCACCATATTTATTACAACGTTTCGGCCCTTCAGTATCTGTCTATATTTCTGAGATGAGATATTATGTACATTATTTACATTATTCGGACTATTGTCCTGATCTTTGTTACCATATTTATTACAACGTTCCGGCCCTTCAGTATCTGTCTATATTTCTGAGATGAGATATTATGTACATTATTTACATTATTCGGACTATTGTCCTCATCTTTTGTTGCCATATATATTACAACGTTTCGGCCCTTCAGTATCTGTCTATATTTCTGAGATGAAGTATTATGTACATTATTTACATTATTCGGACTATTGTCCTCATCTTTGTCGTCATATTTATTACAACGTTCCGGCCCTTCAGTATCTGTCTATATTTCTGAGATGAGGTATTATGTACATTATTTACATTATTCGGACTATTGTCCTCATCTTTGTCACCATATTTATTACAACGTTTGGCCCCTTCAGTATCTGTCTATATTTCTGAGATGAGATATTATGTACATTATTTACATTATTCGGACTATTGTCCTCATCTTTGTTGCCATATATATTACAACGTTTTCGGCCCTTCAGTATCTGTCTATATTTCTGAGATCAGATCTGTCTATATTATGTACATTATTTACATTATTCGGACTATTGTCCTCATCTTTGTTGCCATATTTATTACAACGTTTCGGCCTTTCAGTATCTGTCTATATTTCTGAGATGAGGTATTATGTACATTATTTACATTATTCGGACTATTGTCCTCATCTTTGTTGCCATATATATTACAACGTTTCCGGCCCTTCAGTATCTGTCTATATTTCTGAGATGAGGTATTATGTACATTATTTACATTATTCGGACTATTGTCCTCATCTTTGTCACCATATTTATTACAACGTTTCGGCCCTTCAGTATCTGTCTATATTTCTGAGATGAGGTATTATGTACACTATTTACATTATTCGGACTATTGTCCTCATCTTTGTCACCATATTTATTACAACGTTTCATCCCCTTCAGTATCTGTCTATATTTCTGAGATGAGTATCTGGCTATATTATGTATTACACTATTTACATTATTCGGACAATTGTCCTCATCTTTGTCTGCCATATTTATTACAACGTTTCGGGCCCATCAGTATCTGTCTATATTTCTGAGATGAGGTATTATGTACACTATTTACATTATTCGGACTATTGTCCTCATCTTGTCACCATATTTATTACAACGTTCCATCCTTTCAGTATCTGTCTATATTTCTGAGATGAGGTATTATGTACATTATTTACATTATTCGGACTATTGTCCTCATCTTTGTCACCATATTTATTACAACGTTTCGGCCCTTCAGTATCTGTCTATATTTCTGAGATGAGGTATTATGTACACTATTTACATTATTCGGACTTTTGTCCTCATCTTTTGTCGTCATATTTATTACAACGTTCCATCCCTTCAGTATCTGTCTATATTTCTGAGATGAGGTATTATTTACACTATTTACATTATTCGGACTATTGTCCTCATCTTTGTCACCATATTTATTACAACGTTTCGGCCATATTTATTCAGTATCTGTCTATATTTCTGAGATGAGGTATTATGTACACTATTTACATTATTCGGACTATTGTCCTCATCTTGACGCCATATTTATTACAACGTTCCATCCCTTCAGTATCTGTCTATATTTCTGAGATGAGGTATTATTTACACTATTTACATTATTCGGACTATTGTCCTCATCTTTGTCACCATATTTATTACAACGTTTCGGCCTTTCAGTATCTGTCTATATTTCTGAGATGAGGTATTATGTACACTATTTACATTATTCGGACTATTGTCCTCATCTTTGACGCCATATTTATTACAACGTTCCATCCCTTCAGTATCTGTCTATATTTCTGAGATGAGGTATTATGTACACTATTTACATTATTCGGACTATTGTCCTCATCTTTGACACCATATTTATTACAACGTTCCATCCCTTCAGTATCTGTCTATATTTCTGAGATGAGGTATTATGTACACTATTTACATTATTCGGACTATTGTCCTCATCTTTGTCACCATATTTATTACAACGTTTCGGCCTTTCAGTATCTGTCTATATTTCTGAGATGAGGTATTATGTACACTATTTACATTATTCGGACTATTGTCCTCATCTTGACGCCATATTTATTACAACGTTCCATCCCTTCAGTATCTGTCTATATTTCTGAGATGAGGTATTATGTACACTATTTACATTATTCGGACTATTGTCCTCATCTTTGTCACCATATTTATTACAACGTTTCGGCCCATCAGTATCTGTCTATATTTCTGAGATGAGGTATTATGTACACTATTTACATTATTCGGACTATTGTCCTCATCTTGACGCCATATTTATTACAACGTTCCATCCCTTCAGTATCTGTCTATATTTCTGAGATGAGGTATTATGTACACTATTTACATTATTCGGACTATTGTCCTCATCTTGACGCCATATTTATTACAACGTTCCATCCCTTCAGTATCTGTTTATATTTCTGAGATGAGGTATTATGTACACTATTTACATTATTCGGACTATTTTCCTCATCTTTGACGCCATATTTATTACAACGTTCCATCCCTTCAGTATCTGTTTATATTTCTGAGATGAGGTATTATGTACACTATTTACATTATTCGACTATTGTCCTCATCTTGACGCCATATTTATTGCAACGTTCCATCCCTTCAGTATCTGTTTATATTTCTGAGATGAGGTATTATGTACACTATTTACATTATTCGGACTATTGTCCTCATCTTGACGCCATATTTATTACAACGTTCCATCCCTTCAGTTTCTGTTTATATTTCTGAGATGAGGTATTGTCCATTTTACATTGACGCCATATTTATTACAACGTTATTTACATTATTCGGACTATTGTCCTCATCTTGACGCCATATTTATTACAACGTTCCATCCCTTCAGTATCTGTTTATATTTCTGAGATGAGGTATTATGTACACTATTTACATTATTCGGACTATTGTCCTCATCTTGACGCCATATTTATTACAACGTTCCATCCCTTCAGTATCTGTTTATATTTTGAGATGAGGTATTACGTACACTATTTACATTATTCGGACTATTGTCCTCATCTTGACGCCATATTTATTACAACGTTCCATCCCTTCAGTATCTGTTTATATTTCTGAGATGAGGTATTATGTACACTATTTACATTATTCGACTATTGTCCTCATCTTGACGCCATATTTATTACAACGTTCCATCCCTTCAGTATCTGTTTATATTTCTGAGATGAGGTATTATCTACACTATTTACATTATTCGGACTATTGTCCTCATCTTTGACGCCATATTTATTACAACGTTCCATCCCTTCAGTATCTGTTTATATTTCTGAGATGAGGTATTATGTACACTATTTACATTATTCGGACTATTGTCCTCATCTTGACGCCATATTTATTACAACGACTATTTCCATCCCTTCAGTATCTGTTTATATTTCTGAGATGAGGTATTATGTACACTATTTACATTATTCGGACTATTGTCCTCATCTTGACGCCATATTTATTACAACGTTTCGCCCCTTCAGTATCTGTTTATATTTCTGAGATGAGGTATTATGTACACTATTTACATTATTCGGACTATTGTCCTCATCTTGACGCCATATTTATTACAACGTTTCCATCCCTTCAGTATCTGTCTATATTTCTGAGATGAGGTATTATGTACACTATTTACATTATTCGGACTATTGTCCTCATCTTGACGCCATATTTATTACAACGTTCCATCCCTTCAGTATCTGTCTATATTTCTGAGATGAGGTATTATGTACACTATTTACATTATTCGGACTATTGTCCTCACCTTGACGCCATATTTATTACAACGTTCCATCCCTACAGTATCTGTTTATATTTCTGAGATGAGGTATTATGTACACTATTTACATTATTCGGACTATTGTCCTCATCTTGACGCCATATTTATTACAACGCTTCGCCCTTTCAGTATCTGTCTATATTTCCGAAATGAAGTATTATCTACACTATTTACATTATTCGGACTATTGTCCTCATCTTGACGCCATATTTATTACAACGTTTCGGCCCATCAGTGTCTGTCTATATTTCTGAGATGAGGTATTATGTACACTATTTACATTATTCGGACTATTGTCCTCATCTTTGTCTCCATATTTATTACAACGCTTCGCCCCTTCAGTATCTGTCTATATTTCCGAGATGAGGTATTATCTACACTATTTACATTATTCGGACTATTGTCCTCATCTTGACGCCATATTTATTACAATGTTTCGGCCCATCAGTATCTGTCTATATTTCTGAGATGAGGTATTATGTACACTATTTACATTATTCGGACTATTGTCCCATATTTTGTCACCATATTTATTACAACGTTTCAGCCCTTCAGTATCTGTTTATATTTTGAGATGAGGTATTATGTACACTATTTACATTATTCGGACTATTGTCCTCATCTGACGCCATATTTATTACAACGTTCCATCCCTTCAGTATCTGTTTATATTTCTGAGATGAGGTATTATGTACACTATTTACATTATTCGGACTATTGTCCTCATCTTGACGCCATATTTATTACAACGTTCCATCCCTTCAGTATCTGTTTATATTTCTGAGATGAGGTATTATGTACACTATTTACATTATTCGGACTATTGTCCTCATCTTGACGCCATATTTATTACAACGTTCCATCCCTTCATTATCTGTCTATATTTCTGAGATGAGGTATTATGTACACTATTTACATTATTCGGACTATTGTCCTCATCTTGACGCCATATTTATTACAACGTTTCAGCCCTTCAGTATCTGTTTATATTTCTGAGATGAGGTATTATGTACACTATTTACATTATTCGGACTATTGTCCTCATCTTGACGCCATATTTATTACAACGTTCCATCCCTTCATTATCTGTTTATATTTCTGAGATGAGGTATTATGTACACTATTTACATTATTCGGACTATTGTCCTCAACTTGACGCCATATTTATTACAACGTTTCAGCCCTTCAGTATCTGTTTATATTTCTGAGATGAGGTATTATGTACACTATTTACATTATTCGGACTATTGTCCTCATCTTGACGCCATATTTATTACAACGTTCCATCGCTTCATTATCTGTTTATATTTCTGCGATGAGGTATTATGTACACTATTTACATTATTCGGACTATTGTCCTCATCTTGACGCCATATTTATTACAACGTTTCAGCCCTTCAGTATCTGTTTATATTTCTGAGATGAGGTATTATGTACACTATTTACATTATTCGGACTATTGTCCTCATCTTGACGCCATATTTATTACAACGTTCCATCCCTTCATTATCTGTTTATATTTCTGAGATGAGGTATTATGTACACTATTTACATTATTCGGACTATTGTCCTCATCTTGACGCCATATTTATTACAACGTTTCAGCCCTACAGTATCTGTTTATATTTCTGAGATGAGGTATTATGTACACTATTTACATTATTCTGACTATTGTCCTCATCTTTGTCGTCATATTTATTACAACGTTTCGGCCCATCAGTATCTGTCTATATTTCTGAGATGAGGTATTATGTACACTATTTACATTATTCGGACTATTGTCCTCATCTTTGTCACCCTATTTATTACAACGTTTCGGCCCATCAGTATCTGTCTATATTTCTGAGATGAGGTATTATGTACACTATTTACATTATTCGGACTATTGTTCTCATCTTTGTCGCCATATTTATTACAATGTTTCGCTCCTTCAGTAACTGTCTATATTTCTGAGATGAGATATTATGTACACTATTTACATTATTCGGACAATTGTCCTCATCTTTGACGCCATATTTATTACAACGTTCCATCCCTTCAGTATCTGTTTATATTTCTGAGATGAGGTATTATGTACACTATTTACATTATTCGGACTATTGTCCTCATTAAAATTAAGCAAAAATTACTCAAAAATGTATTAGCCTATTCATCACTGTTTCTCAAGGCACCCTCAGCGACCTCTTACAGAACCCTAGGGTTCTGGAGAACATTGGTTGAGAAACGGTAGCATAGAGAGACTGGTTAATATTAAAGACAACCCTTCAGTCAGAACCTAGAGCAGTGTTTCTCAACATTTTAACATTATGCCACCCTTGAAATAGTTTTCATGTCTCAGGGAAACACTATATCAAAATTGTTATATACCATTATTAATATTTATCGCTTTTATATTTTCATTGTAGTTCACAGGGAACCCCTATATGAAAATTGTTATATACCATTATTAGTATTTATCGCTTTTATATTTTCATCATGGTTCACGTGGTGAACGTAATATATGGACACTCGTCCTACACTCGAGTGCGTCACTCAATGACTCACGAATCCACTACGTACCGGTCCTGTCTACTAAGGCAGTTTCACCATGTGTCACCTTATTTATCTTGTATCCCGTGACCCCTTGGGTTCTAGGGGTATCATGTGTACTTCAGTAGAAGTGGTGTTTCTTGGGTAAGACAGTGGCCTATCCTCTCCAGTCCGGTTTTGTATTCAGAGTTTTTCCTTTTCCTATAACCCAGTCCGATAGTTGTGTCATGCGTGATACACGCTTAGGCGATCATGTGTCTTT
The DNA here is from genome assembly GCA_903632075.3 of Acanthosepion pharaonis. Classification (NCBI taxonomy): domain Eukaryota; kingdom Metazoa; phylum Mollusca; class Cephalopoda; order Sepiida; family Sepiidae; genus Acanthosepion; species Acanthosepion pharaonis. Next base: position 534,337 of record CAHIKZ030000566.1, read on the forward strand.
CGAAGCATGACTGACGAGGCGGATTTTTTCCCCGCAGTAGGTCGCCACTGGATAACCATTGCCATTTCTTTCTACGGTAGACCAATTGCCATCCAGGGCTATAGATCCCGGCCTGTCCTGCTATTTACCCAGAAGAGGATTCATACCTTTCCCAAGGGTATTAGCACGTAAGTCAATGTAATGGATTCGAATGGAATTCGAACTCGGCTCTCCTTTTCCCCAATCCGAGCCGCTATCCATATATACATCGCTAAATACATTCCCTGTAATTATTTAAGTTTTGAATAATATCAGAAGTTGAAGCCTTTTTAACCAGATAATACCATGTATAGTAAAATTAAACGAATATAAAATTAAACAAAAATTACTTTAAAAATGCATTAGCCTATTTATCAGTGTTTTTCGCAGGACCCTCAGCGACCTCTTGAATTATCCTAAGGCTCCGAGAAACACCGGTTGAAAAAAGCAGGTCCTGCCCATTAACCAATGATGGCGGTTTCACACTGACGCCATCTTGAAATCGCCAAGATTAATATAATTTTAAAATAATATGAGTGGTTGAAGGTTTTATTACAACAACCACGGATTTACCAAGAATATGTCATACGTGTTTAGTAAAATGACAAATATATAATTAAACAAAAATTACTCAAAAATACATTAGCCTATTCATCACTGTTTCTAGCGGGACCCTCAGCGACCTCTTGAAAAACGCTAGGGCTCCGGGGAACACCGGTTGAGAAACACAGGTCCTGCCCACTAACCAATGAAGGCAGTTTCGCAGTGATGTCATAAATACATCGCTATGATTAATATAATTTTAAAATAATATAAGTAGTTGATGGCTTTATTATAACAATCAAGAATTTGCCTGCAATATGTCATACGTGTTTATTAAAATGACGAATATAAAATTAAACAAAAATTACTCAAAAACGCTTTAGCCTATTTCACTAGCGAAACCCCTAGCGACCTCTTGAGTTCCGAGTAACACCAGTTGCGAAACAATGCTCTTAGGTATAACAGACCGACGGGACCCATCCCTCTTCAGATTAACACTAACAGTAATAATAGATGCAAAGGCTGTTGCTCTTAATACTAAAATGCATACATCATAGTATCATTAACAATCGTTAGATTGTAGGGGAACCACATGTTGTGTTTAGGGCATGATAACCTGACGAAACCTATCCTTCTTCAGAATTGTATCATTAAAATCATTACCATCGTTATGCGTTAAATAACAGGTGCACTACATGTAATGTAACCATAGCAGCAGAGATGTTCCTAGGGGATGATAACCGGACGGAATCCATCCCTCCTCACGTTAACACTCTACGGTACTAATAAATGCAAAATTAATTACTTCTGCAACTGAAATGCTTAGAGCACAGTATCATTAACAATCCTTACGTTGTAGGAAAAACACATGTACTACAGACATTGAATAAGTCATGTGTCTTTGGCAAGATAACCTGACGGATCCCGTCCCTCTTCAAGTCATAACAACAGTTAATGTTGGGTAAGTTCCTCACAGATGTAGAGGAGACTTGAGGCAACAGAAACAAAGAAAACACTGTTGAAATGTTATGTAATAACAATCCTCGTATATGACAATGAATATTATTCAATTTCCCCATAGATGAAGAGGAGATCTGAGGCAACAGTAATGTTGTTCTAGAGAAGGATACTAATGATACCTTGGACGGACGGCCTAAACAAGCGAAAAGTCTTAATTACAAGTGGAAACAAAATAAACTCTTACAATCAGAAACACAGAGGTCGTGGAGAATTTAGCAATCACACGACATAGAAAGCAAAGGAATCAAAAAGAATCATACTTATTATAAAACCCAGGGTTTTTTTGTGTGTGTGTGTGTGTCTGTACGTTTATATATTGGATCGGATTTCCTACATTTTTCAACCGATTTCAACAAAACTTCACAGGATTACGTCAAATTACCTTGCAGTGGTTCTGACAGCGCCAAAAATTGGAAAAACACAATGGTTTTTGCACGAAATCAATTTGAAAACACGATTCTGTTGCCAGAATGAAAGGGGGACAACTCATATCGAGCTATACTTATTATAAAACCCAGGTTGTTTGTGTGTCTGTGTGTGTGTTCGTTTATATAGGGGATCGGATTTCCTACATTTTTAAACCGATTTCAACAAAACTTCCCTTTTTTTTTGGCAGGTAGTGTTTCTTATTGTCTTGCACACTTTTTTCTTTATTTTTACATTCAGAATGCTTCAAAAATTCCATTTACAAGACAATTGTTTATAATAAAATTCTATTCAATCGGTAAACTCATAACGATTGAAAACAATGTTTTTGTTTGAGTTTGGGTTTGACCAATTCGTAAAAAAAAAAAAAAATATAATCCAATTAAGACATGCGTGTCCGTCAACCTTAAAAAATAATCTTTGTCAATTTTATTTTTCAGTCTTTATGATGGTCGATACTTGATCTATCTCTTACTGTTACATCCCCGGGCAACGCCGGGTTCTACTTCTAGTAAGAGATAAAAAGTGTGGCGTTCTCTATCGTCTCTGGGATCCCCACACTACTCATAAAACGGTATCGACGAAAGGATCTTCCATTTTTGGATTCGTTTTAGTGACACCTTGGATTCTAAGAGGCAATAGAAGGACTGACGTCACAGGAACGCCAGTTGCACGTTGGTGCAGCCTCCTCCGCGAGTGGTATTAGCCGATCGCAAACCTGGGTGTGGGAAGCATATTGACGCTTCAGAATTATTGGGACACTGTTGAATTTGTGCCGTTTTGACTGATATTCAAAAATCAGACAAAGGCAAAGCATCTCTATCAGAATGCCCAGCCCCCGTGCAATCCGAGCAATCACTTACCATTCTGACCCCGGCCTTCGCATTCTGTAAAAAAACGGAGGGCCATGATCGACCACGTCCGGAAGGGACACGTCACATCGAAGCAGAAGCTAGAAAGACGCTTCCCAGCAGGAGACATTCGTCGAGCAGTTAGTGCTACTGTTGGTTGAAATTTCTTTATCTTAAAACAGTTTTAAAGAATAAATCGTTTTTGAAGTTTACTGATATCGCTCTTTCTTGTACACATCCTGGTAGTGACGATAAACTACATCCGGCAGCAAGGCTTTTGATCAGCCGTTTTTGAGGAACGAGGAT
>CAHIKZ030000566.1:542500-565000 GCA_903632075.3 Acanthosepion pharaonis
AGAGGTTTTTATATGGATTATCAGAGTAAATTGCTTCCTCTTTTAATTAAAGAAGCATTTTTTTAAATTGAAATTATGCTCTAACTCATTACAGTCAGTAAGCATGTATTGTTTTGACAATATAGTCTAGCCTATTTAATTTAGTTTCTTTTTGCATATGTTTCTTGGACCTGTCTATATTTCTGAGATGAGGTATTATGTACACTATTACATTATTCGGACTATTGTCGTCATCTTTGTCACCATATTTATTACAACGTTTCGACCGTTGAACGCCCCGGCCTTCTTCAGGTGGTTGGAATGTCGAACTGAACCGTTTATTTCGCTCACTGGCGTAGACTGTTGTTTCTAATTTTTGTGATGTTAACAAACACCCGTTGCCATCTTTGTGATGTCAATGAACACTCGCTGTCGCTTTTGTGGTGTCAACAAATACTCGTCGTCACTTTCGTAATGCTCGTTGTAGTAGAGACTTTGTAATCGCAGTTACAACTATAGTAACGCCGTTGAACAATACTGGTGTCAGACGTCTTCGAATAACACTCGCATTAATAGTACTTGCTCGATAATACTAGCTCAAATAGTAACCACCGAATATTGATCCGAATAGTAGTCCGTATAATGATCACTTAGACGCCACGCTAATTCCCATATATACATTTCCTCTGCCATCACGACTTATTCAAAATGAGATCGCCTGTGTTAGCACTCTGGTGACACTTTACTCTTATATAACACCTCCCCATTGGGATGACTTCCCTTGGAGCATATACTTCTTCAGATTTGGTTCAATAGTTAGAAATTCTATTAGCATTCTTTTTCTTTTGCCATAATCTATTGACTCAACAATTTCTGATGGCGTGGGTACGTTAAACATGTCATACAGTATTTCCATTGGTACCTCTTTTCGGTAACATTTTAAATCAGTGAATCTGCGTTTTAACTGATTAAGGTGTCGCTTATGTTCCCACCTTTCTCCCTGTACTATGTACGCCATTTTGCCGACCGTTTTTTTTTATAACGCCATCTTCCCAGAATTCCTTTCCGTGTTGATAGATCTTTAAAAAATACCTTATTTCCAGATTTGAAGTATCTACTTATATTGTTATTTCTTGATGGTATCACCTTGTGTTTCGGTAAGAACTAAATTGAAAACGGACTTAGTCTTCCTGGCGAACATCAACTCTGCAGGCGACACTTCAGACACGGTATTCAGGTTTGACGTTATTCTGTAAACACACAGAACTTGCTGAATCATTACGTCATTTGACTCCTCTCCCTCTGTCTTTTTATTGCCCTTTTAAACGTATTGACAAATCGTTCCGCTTGTCCGTTTGATCCTGGCTGGTAAGGGAGGGGGTTGTAATATGTTCTATTGCGAATAATTTGCAAAAATCTTAAATTTGTGGACTCATCCATTATCCTTACCTTTTCAACCCTACGTACCTAGAAAACTTCGACCAATAAAAACGGCAAGAAACGAAGCAAACAACCCCATTGGTCAATCACTTGAAGTTCACGTGCAAAACTGAAATTGCGCCAAATTCAAGGGAGCCACCCGGTGGATATATAAACAGAGAACGTTTGAACCTTAAGAGACAATAGCAGCAGTAATTACCAAGTTTCAAGATGTAACATTCCCGTCTTCGTCATTGCTGACCAGACGTTAAAGACAATTACCAACTCCACGCCAGTCAGTCTCACGAATTCGCAGAGTAATTTCCAATATACTCCACGCCACTACGAACCACAATTTTGCCGCGCACGAAGACATTTCGCTGACTCATATTCGATCATTCATCAATCAACTCTGTGAACACTTTTCTCAACTTTGCTTATGTACAGTGAATTGAATTCACTACTAAAAGATAAGTAAACATCAAATACGTTTAAGGGTAGACCACTCTAAAAAACTCTTTCCAAAATCTCTTATTATTCATAATTACGATATTTGACACAAACAAAAAGACAGCGAACCAACGAACAATATCAACAAAGAGACATTCACGATTCAAACAATTACACACACATTTTGTACACACGACACACATTGATTATCCAATCTGTATATTGTTAAATTGTATATAAATGTTGCATTGTTTTCTAAATTGCATATGTCTCGTTTTTAATTGCATTTGAAAGTTCGTTTATATATATGTTTGGGGATGCAGCGAGACACACAACCACTGAAAATTTCTTCTGATTCTTTCTTAAATAATTAACAATCCTGCACGTCCCCAACAAATTCACTAGACGTGAACTGAGTCCCGTTATCTGAAGTGACAGAGCCAGGAACACCGAACCTTGGAAAAATATCGTGTAGGAAATTTATCGTTACCGCGGTAGTCGACCGTCTACATTTTAATGTTTCTGGCCGTTTAGTGTAACTATCGACTACCACTAGATAGTATGCTCCGTTTAACGGTCCTGCGAATCTATTCTGGACCATGGGGTATCGGTTTTCGGCTAAGGTTAAATTTTGACTTTGCTGCTAGAGCACTATTTCACTAAATTTTCGATATCCTTATCCATTTTGGGCCAGTAAGGTGACTGGAGTCGAGCTATCAGGTCAGGATCGATTACATCACATACCTTTGTTTGGGCTTTCTCAAGAATCTTGTGATATATAGGAGGCGTACCATACCAGACATGACACCAGAAATCAATGCAGGGAAGAACACGGTAGATTTATAATTGTGCAAGATGTATTCTGACGAGATCAGTTGTCTGGAACCAACTTTCCGAGCAGTCGACCTTGCAACTGATTCAATATTCAATCACTCGACTTCATATCAGTAGAAAAAACTGAGCCCAAGAAGGCGCAAAGATTTGATCTCCCAGAGGTTAGCATCAGCCATGATGATGGAAGGCAGAAAATGTTTGCTATGTGGATTAAATTAAAGTGGTTTATATTCGGAGGTGTTTAAATTTACAAGCCATTCCTTACCCCAGTTAACCACTGATTGGTGGACATTTTCTGCAGCAGTTGCCAGTTTTATTTTACCTGTCTCATCGACATAATTGCCTAGTTAAAAACTGATGATATCCGGAATCGCGTTGATGAGGTATTGTAACTATTTATACTATTTACATTGTTCGGACTTTTGTCCTTATCTTTATTGTCAAATTCAAGACGTTTCGGCGTTTGTATGCTCTAGTCTTCTTCATAATCTCTCTATATTTCAGAGATGAAGTATTGTAACTATTTACATTGTTCCGACTTTGGTCCCTATCTTTCTTGTCATATTCACGACCTTTCGGTGGTTATACACTCCTGCCTTCTTCAGGATATATCCATATTTCTGACATGAGGTATTGTAACTATTTACACTATTTACATTGTTCGGACTGTTCTCCTCATCTTTATTGTCATATTCGCGACGTTTCAGTTTTTGTACTATCCGGCCATCTTCAGAATATGTCTGTATTTCTGAGATGAAGTATTGTAACTACACTATTTACATTGTTCGGAGTGTTGTCCACATCTTTATTACCATGTTCAGAAAGCTTCGGCCGTTGTACTCTCCGACCTTCTTCAATTTTAAATCAGAATTATGATCAGACTCATTAATTTTCCTAAATTTATAATTTTCTACCATACTCTTTATGCATTTAACGTGTTGTTTTGTAAAAGATTCTTTTTGTGTTCATATAATCTTTTATTCAAATTCCACGAGGTTTCTCCGATGTACCTCGTGTAACAACAAAATTGTCCAAATCGTGTAAATGCAAAATTTTCCAATTGCAAGATTAACTTCGGAACCGTTGTATCTAAACACGATTAAAGATATCTTACTGGAATTCTATTGGGCTCTACTTTGAGTAATAAGAACGTATAATTACTCTCCAAGCTAAACAGAAGAATCGTCAGGAAATCGATCATAAACAAAAATAGCATGTTCATCATTTATTAATCAAAGCTAAGAATCTGACGCTCAGGAAGTATTGATATAAAGTTCAAAAATATATATATATATATATATATATATATATATATATATATATATATATATTATTCCAGGATGATTTTCCAACTGATTTAAGATGATCTTCGCCCTCTCTAAACTTCTAAATTTCTTTCCTGGTATAACAAGCTGCCTCAGACGTTTCAGATATGATTTCATTTTCAAGTCTTTTTTCACTACTCTTTGAACTGTCCGTGGCAAACGTCTTATGGGTTGAGTTGGACCTTTTCTAATTGATCTCTTTAGCTCTAAGTTGAAACGATGATCCCTGTTCCTGTTGTGACCTCCTCATCCAGTTTTCCTCTCTACTGTTCCCTCTTTTTAAACATAATAATCGTTCTCTAGATGGTTCTTGACGAACTTTAAAGATGGAAGCCAGTGTATGAAGGGTGGTACCATTACTGCAGCTCTTTTTCCTCTCACCATTGTTCATTTGCTAAGACTTTGGATCTGACACAGAACAGTTTTAAACTGATCACTTTTTAGCTCAATGGGATTTGCAGTGATTCTTACAAGTTATGTCAAGATGGCTAAACGTTTTATCTGAACAGCTGAACCTCTTCAATAGAAACTAAATTTGTTTTGGGTTTTTAGAAACTAAACATTTTGCAAGAAGCATAATTATGGTGTTACAGAATTTGAATTAGTTTGCTGTAGCACCTGTTATATATATATATATATATATATATATATATATATATATATATATATATATATATAAATAAGACAAAATGACTATACTATCTAAAAAAAAATGTCTCCACTACCTACACTGGTAAATTTAGTGGAATTGGTATTATGGGTTTATTTGGGTTTATTTTGTTTTACGATATATCAACCTTAATGGGTCATTTAATGCCGACAAGTTTATTAGGATAGGTTCGCATGAATAGAATATGTATTCTTTGTAAGAAACCAGTTTGTAGATCAAGTTTCATTGACCTATTTTTGTAAAGAGAGCAGCATTAGTTTCTTGATTTTTGATTTTGTTTAGTGGCATATCAACGTCTATGCTTTATTTAATGGCGACAAGATTTATAGGATAAGTTCGCATGAATAGAATATATATTCTTTATAAGAAATCAGTTTGTAGATCAAGTTTCATTGACGTATTTTTGTAAAGACGGTTTTTATCAAGAGCCATATGCATTTCAAAATGTATTGCTCATCATTTTATTATAAAATTGTATTTCTATAATTCAACATTGTTTTGAATTTGAACGGACATGTGGCCGAACGGTCATTTGGTCGACGGACATTTAACCGAACGGACATTTTGCCCGCGGATGTTTGGCCGAAGGACATTTGCCCGAGAGATGTTTGGCCGAACGGGCATTTGGCCGAACGGTCATTTGGTCGACGGACATTTGACCGAACGGACATTTTGACCGCAGTTGTTTGGCCGAAGGACATTTGACCGAGAGATGTTTGGCCGAACGGACATTTGGCCGAACGGTCATTTGGTCGACGGACATTTGACCGAACGGACATTTTGACCGCGGATGTTTGGCCGAAGGACATTTGACCGAGAGATGTTTGGCCGAACGGACATGTGGCCGAACGGTCATTCGGTCGACGGACATTTGACCGAACGGACATTTTGCCCGCGGATGTTTGGCCGAAGGACATTTGACCGAGAGATGTTTGGCCGAACGGACATGTGGCTGAACGGTCATTTGGTCGACGGACATTTGACCGAACGGACATTTTGCCCGCGGACGTTTGACCGAAGGACATTTGACCGAGAGATGTTTGGCCGAACGGACATTTGGCCGAACGGTCATTTGGTCGACGAACATTTGACCGAACGGACATTTTGCCCGCAGACGTTTGACCGAAGGACATTTGACCGAGTGATGTTTGGCCGAACGGACATGTGGCCGAACGGTCATTCGGTCGACGGACATTTGACCGAACGGACATTTTGCCCGCGGACGTTTGACCGAAGGACATTTGACCGAGAGATGTTTGGCCGAACGGTCATTCGGTCGACGGACATTTGGCCGACGGATATTTTACCCACGGACGTTTGGCCGACGGACATTTGACCGAACGGGCAATTCGCCCGAGGACGTCTGGCCGACGGACATTTGGCCGAGGGACATTTGGCCGAGGGACATTTGGCCGGACGGACAATTAGCCGAAGGACATTTCACCGAAAAAGTACAAGTAAAAATAGTAACAAGCAATACTTTAAGTATTTTAATTAGTAGCATTATAAGGTGGAATAGGACTAATAATTACTAATGAATTTCAAGTGATTAAATTACTAACTAATTAACTAATTTAAGGTTAAAAGTTTTCTTATTTCAATATTTTTTATTGAAATTAGTATTTTTAAAAATATTTTAGTGTATTTGGATTAAAAGTAGCACCTAATTATTTAAATTCGTATTTAACAGTAAGATAATAGCGAGTTGATCCCTTTAAGATAATGATCATTAAAAGCGAAATTGATGATATTTCATATCGTAAAATCTTAAGATTTTCGTTGCAGTAAAATGTGCTTGTTCTCAAAATATTTATCAGCTTACAGTAATATTTGAAGTAAAATATAATATATACAGAATAGATTTTGAAAAAAGCCCGCAAAAAACAAACGAAAATGATAAATTATTAGAGTAAATAAATATATATAGTACATTACGATAAAGAGTGTGACATACATAGATATACGCCACTATATTTTCGGCTAAATGTCCATTCGGTTAAAAGTCCGAAGGCCAAATGTCTGTCGGCCAAATGTCCATTCAGTTAAATGTCTGTCGGTCAAATGTCTATCGGTTAAATGTCCGTCGGCCAAATGTCCATTCGGCAAAATGTCCGTCGGCCAAATGTGCATTCGGTTAAATGTCTGTCGGACAAATGTCCATCGGTTAAATGTCCGTCGGCTAAATGTCCATTCAGTTAAATGTCTGTCGGTCAAATGTACATCGGTTAAATGTCCGTCGGCCAAATGTCCATTCAGTTAAATGTCTGTCGGTCAAATGTCCATCGGTTAAATGTCCGTCGACCAAATGTCCATTCAGTTAAATGTCTGTCGGTCAAATGTCCATCGGTTAAATGTCCGTCGGCCAAATGTCCATTCAGTTAAATGTCTGTCGGTCAAATGTCCATCGGTTAAATGTCCATCGGCCAAATGTCCATTCAGTTAAATGTCTGTCGGTCAAATGTCCATCGGTTAAATGTCCGTCGGCCAAATGTCCATTCAGTTAAATGTCTGTCGGTCAAATGTCTATCGGTTAAATGTCCGTCGGCCAAATGTCCATTCAGTTAAATGTCTTTCGGCCAAATGTCTATCGGTTAAATGTCCGTCGGCCAAATGTTCATTCAGTTAAATGTCTGTCGGTCAAATGTCTATCGGTTAAATGTCCGTCGGCCAAATGTCCATTCGGCGAAATGTCTGTCGGCCAAATGTCCATTCGGTTCAATTTCTTTCGGCCAAATGTTTATCGGTTAAATGTCCGTCGGCCAAAACTCCATTCGGCGAAATGTCTGTCGGCCAAATGTCCATTCGGTGAAATGTCTGGCGGCGAAATGTCCAAGTATCAAATAATTACTTTGCGTCACGTATTTCAAGGAATAATTGCTTTATCAAACGAAAACAACACTTAAGTTCCACAGACCTAAGATCTAAAACTGTAATTAACGACCGATCCCACCCAAGCTCACAATGTCACCTCTATTTACCAAACTCCCCACAAGGGAAGAAGTGACACAAGGCCAATTTTAATGTGAGGCGTTCCGAGCCCGTAGACTCGGGTAAAAATTGCGCGTAGTCCACATATACACATGGTCTGTTTTGTCTACATCTCCCCAAACGAGACTGCCATTCGGCATAGTCTCGTCTTGGTTCCTCTCCGCTCAGAGGCACAGAGTTTGACCTTTCACCCTGTACACCAAAAGAGATATAAATTTAATAATTCATATTATAGCATTATTTTTATATGAAAAATAGTTTTCTTTCTTTAGAAATAAAAATTAGATCTCCAGTGAAACTTTGACACAAGTCATGATATCATAAATGAATAAAAAGACAAGAGGAAAATTATTCTTAGCCGAAATAAAACCGGGTATATATATATATATTTTTTTTTTTTTTTTTTTGCCTAAGCCAAATTTCGCGCGCTTGTTCTCTCCACTTTAAACAGGCCGTGTGTCAAAATTTAATACTCTGATTGGCTGAGTGTTTGGGGAATCGAGTAAATTGCTCGATTATCTTAGATTTTATTTCAAGAAAAGCTGTAAAGAATCTTTTGCGGTTTAGGATAAAAACGCGGGAAGAAAATACAACGTCTACTTGACGAACGATGCAACTACCTGAGTGAGACAAACTCAAGAATCAAAAGGAATGCGTCAGCTATGAAAGAAAATCAGTAAAGGAAAGCAAATAGATAAATAAAAAAAAAGCTAAAAAAAAAAAACTCGACCGATTCAGTAACTCTAGTTAAGGTTGAGGTGGAGTAATTCAACTGGGAGAACAATAAAAAAAAAAAAAATGTCACATGACATTGTGGGATATCCGCCATTTTTATGTCCTTGGATTCTTTGTCATTGAAAACGTTTTTATTTTTTTATTTTTTTTGTTTTGTTTTGTTTTTTATTTATTTTTGTGTTCATGTTTTCCATTTCTCGTTTTGTTTTCCCCGCTAATCCTCTCCCGATCTGTTTCCCTCTTTGGCGCGGTGTAAATATAAACTTCATTTAATGAAAAAGGGGAGAACGTATTTAAAAGGAAGGAGGCGATCGATCCATTTTGATTATTGCACTTAATTTAATAGGAGCTCCAAGGAGGCAACCAGGTCGCTGAGAACTTTCGTAAAATTCAGTTAATCATTTATACAGAGTATCAATTACTTATCAATTATCTTGAATCAACAACATTATATATATATATATATATATATATATATATATATATATATATATATATATATATATATTACACAGCAGAAAAATAAAAAAAAGTAGCTTATGTGGGCATCGATCTATCTCAGCTAACGCTAAGAACGTTGATCTTATTCAATCCAGGTGAATGGACTGTCCATTCATCGGGGTTGAATTAGACCTATACCCACACGAGGTAATTTTAAATGTTTCTGCTGTGTAATTTATATGCTCTGTTATAATAAATACATTGAGCTCCCTTTGGGAATAAGTTTTGATATTTGATATAATTAGGATCCACTTGTATTACATACCAACGGATCGATTACTTACATTTTGTTTTGTTTTTTCTCAGCTATTTATATATACGGGTCAGTGGTGCATTGTGGCGGTTATTTTGCCGGAAGTCGTTTATTTGTTAATTTATTTATTTGGGCTAGATTATTTTCCATGTTTTTATTTATAGGCATGAAACAGCCTGTCGCCTCTAAGTGTTCACTTTTATATTTACCACACGCTCTATCTCTGATATTGAGCACTTTATCCCATAAATATAGCACACCTTAAGAGTATATTTCTTCATATATATATATATATATATATATATATATATATATATATATATATATATATATATATATGCGTGTTTTGTGCGTGTTTGTGTGCGTGTGTGTGTGTATAGGGATATTAAAGATAGTATGATGATTAAAACGCTGACATTCAATGAGATAATGTTAGAAAACACATTTAAGGTAAACCATTCTTTGCAATAAAGTGCTGATATTAAAGATAGAGGATTAATAAGATGAATACTATATATATATATATATATATATATATATATATATATATATATATATATATATAATAACAAGAAGAGAGACATCGCAAAAGCGTTTGGTTGTAATGTGGATTTTTTAAAATATATTATGCTTTATTTTCCATAATTCTGCTACACACGTTTCCGGTCTCACGACCTTCCTCAGGCAAAGAGTGGATATTTCCACATATTATTAAAAGGAATTAATTTTAATAAATGTTTTTCGATGTTAAATATTCTCGATATTAGACATTCTCTTTTTTGCGTGTTAGTGACCCAAATATCTTTCTTGAACTGGCAGTGAAAGAATTCTGCGTGAAGGGCAATAAAACAATCAAGATTGGTCCGAGAAAGGGTGAGAAAGATATCTATATCTTTTAATGACCTCTGTGTGTTCTTAGATCTATTTTCATTTTTTTTTTGTGTGTGTTTTTGTCAACAAGGGTACGCATGCGTATATTCCATCTCCATATATAAATATATATATATATACATATATATATATATATATATATATATATATATATAGAGAGAGAGAGAGAGAGAGAGAGACAGCCTTCCCTGACGATCCGCTTAGGTGAAACCTTGGTAGGTTTGTCTGGCTCTCTAGGTTTAACTAGGTCTGCTCTACTTACCGTATTGAGCACTTTATTTACTTATTTTGCCTACTCGTATCGGTTTTTTTTCTTCTTTGGACTTTGGACTTCCATGCTGGACGATTATTTTCGGCTAACGTACATGTTCTTTGTTCTTTTATATTTTTTTCCCTTTGGTATTTGCTTGTTTACTTGCAAATCAACACACTGAAGGTTTTTCGAACGAGTTTAGTTTCTTATACCTGTAGGATAACTACTAATACTACTAATTTATATATATATATATATATATATATATATATATATATATATATATATATGTATATTTAGGCAGCAATCCTTCCTTTATGCATGTTTCATTAAAACGACAGACAAGGTACTACGGTTGAGCTTTTTATTTAATTTTCTTGTGTTCTGACAAGAGCTTTCTTTTCTGGACAAAAGTGTGTAAGAACTGTCCGAATGTTTTGTATTTCCGAGCGCTTTCGGCTATACACACACACTCTACTAAGCTGATAATCGAATCATCCTTGATAATGGCTAAAGGTATAGCCGAAAGCGCTCGGAAATACAGAACATTCGGACAGTTCTTACACATCCATTGTCCAGAAAAGAAAGCTCTTGTCAGAACACAAGGAAAATTAAATAAAAAGCTCAACCGTAGTACCTTGTCTGTCTTTTTTTTAATGAAACATGCATATATATATATATATATATATATATATATATATATATATATATATATATATATATATATGTATAATCGACTCTCCTGTCGATATATATATATATATATATATATATATATATAACCCCTTCTTTTCACCCCCCTCTCTCTCTCCTTTCACACCTTCTTTCACCGTCGCCTACAACCGGTGATGAAACGACATTTTAGTGGTTCGGTACTCAGGGTCTTAGAACAACGTTTTAACCATGGGGATAACTCTGCTCCGGTAGTGTTGACGCTGGCTTAAGCTGGTTGTTGGTCGCTGGTCGCATCGATCCACAGCAACTCTGCCCACGCTGCTTTCTTGATCTCAGAGCAGTGGAAAATTAAAGGTCGTCGTAATGGCAGCTCTAATTCAAGCCGCGGCGGCTGGCATATTAAGGAAAAATATCTTCACAACGAAAAAATAAAACGAGAGATTCGTGGAGTTAAATTTCAAATGCTTTTTTATGGCTCTTGGTGCAGCAAAAATTAACCTTTCGCTCATCAATCTTAATGGTGACAGTGGGTCTTGTCTAAACTTATCCAGGGGTTAGATTCAACGTCTTTTAATCAGGAAATTTGTTTAAAAAATAGAATCACTTAGCCGTCTTTCCTTTACACTATTTACAGGTTGTCCTCATGCTTATTCACGACGTTTCGGCCGTCTTAAGCGTTAAACTTCGTCATTGAATTCCGAAACTAATCCTTTATTTACGTGTTCCAATTCCACTCGCCATGCATTTTAATATCTGCCCCTGTGTACTAAATATAGGCATCACTTCGAAATTTCAAGATATATCAAATGAAGAAAGCCGGAGCATACAAAGAAACGTGTACAAAGACGTGTACTTCAGAAGCACTTCAATCTAAAGTCTCCGAGCTCCTCAAAGCCACCTGCTTATATGCACTTTAGCACAAACTTGGCGTTGGAACGACGGGTTCTGGTGATTCCCAAATTTTCATTAATTGCAATAAAGGTTTTCTTTGTTCCCTACTTCTGTTTTCTTAATCAACTTTCCAAATTTGGAGAATTATCCGCCTTCTTTGAGAGTAGTTACAGGGATTGCCCCGCCTTTATCTCCAACCTGCTTCACTTCACATCTCGCAACGCTACTCTGCACAGGCAGGACTAAATCTACCACTCCACTTTCCTTCTCGGTATTCTAATTCTGCTCAATTCTCAGGGTTGGCATAAATGTCTTTGTGACAAATCTATTCTCTACAGTTTCATTTTTTTCTTTGCAGACTGACATTTTTCTTTTTTGTTTACGTTTGAATTTTACTTTTTCACCTATTATTTATGCGATCGTTGCCGAAGCTGCGTATATAAGATGATTAATTTCTGTCAGGTTCATCGGTCTTTCCATTTCGCCCATAATTTTTTTAAATTAATTGGTTAGCAAGGTTGGTGGTTTTTATTACGGTAATTTACCCACGCACGCATGAACTCCCCCTGCTATAAATAGGAGCAGGTACTGCCTTTTAGAAAGGGAAGTTTCCAGCAAGAAGCTCTGACAGTCGGACCGAACATTCTCACTGTAACACTCTCGTTTGCAGATGGTTGTATTACCGTTTTCTGTTAATATATTTGTTTAACTCAATTCCTCTCTTTGTATCATTATTTCTGGCTCCTAACAAAGCCACAACAACTTGACGACGAGGACCCTTAAGGACATTTAAGGACCCCAAAAGGACTCCGTGGAAATTGTCAATATTGGTTCTACTCAGCAGTACTTGGCAATCCAGAAAAGGAAACCGAACGGGAAAAAAGTGTAACTAACTTACACTGAACTTCCTGAGAATTCATGTCTCTCAGAGAAAAAAACAAAAAAACACTCGTGATTCCCTGAGTGAGTAAGACGTTATTTCGTTTTTTGTCTTCGCAATTAAATTGTTTTTTCGGTTTAAACCTAAAGAGACACAGCCAAACATGGACGAGTTCAAATCAGCCATGCTCGATTTTCTTAAATTCCAATTTGAATAGCAAAAAGAACGGAACAAACTGAAAAAGAACGATTTGAAATTCAAAAAGAAAGTCTCGCATTACAAAAACAAACGGAAATCAGACAACAAAAACTTGAAGAAATTCAACTTCAAACTCAACAAGAGCAAAGAAACTTGCTTGAACTGGCAAACAGGGGGCAAATTAGTGAAAATGAAAATGCGTTTTCACAAAACATGATCTGTTGTATAATAGACAATTTTGCATACTCTCCGGACGAGGATATAACTTTCGCTTCCTATTTTAGAAGGTACGTGGATTTATACGCTACAGATTGTTCGAATCGGGCAAAAGAAGGTTCACCTACTACTTCGAAAACTAGGCACCATGGAGCACAGCAAATTTGTGAACTATATTTTACCCCGTAAAACAAGTGAACTGTCATTTACCGAAGCGGTTAAACTTCATACAGAACTTTTTAGTCCTAAAACTTCACTTTTTCATAAGAGGTAGAAGTGTATGAATTTAACTAGAAAAGATAGTGAACATTACATTACATTCGCATCGGTCGTGAACAAGCATTGCGACGATTTTAAACTGTCAGATTTGAGTACGAATAATTTCAAGTCTCTGATATTTGTTCAGGGGCTCGTTTCATCCAAAGACGCTGAAATTAGACGTAGAGTTCTGAACAAATTGGAAAACAAACCAAACCTTACTCTCCAACAAATAGAGGAAGACTGTCAGAGATTCGTAAGCGTACGCCAAGATTCGAAAAAACATCGAATAATCTGGCATAGCACATATAAGAAAATTACGCCAAAAGAAAAAAAATAATCTAATTAATCCTCTAAATCAAATCAGTTCAAAAAGAAACAAGACAACTTGTCTCCTAACCAGTGTCCCGGTTGTGGGTCCCTATATTTGTATAAGGATTGCCCTTACCGGAATAAGAAGTGCGTAACTCGTAACCGCATCGGTCACAAGAGCTGATACAACCGAGCGAGGAAAAAGGTTAATAGCTGCGTAAAAAACACAAAATCGGACGAACAAGATAGGTTAAACATTAGGAAATACGTGCAAGTTCAAATCCTAAATAAAAATATCAAATTACAGTTGGATTCTGGGTCAGATTTGACAATCATAAATCTAGACACTTGGAAAAAGTTGGAAAAACTAACCATGCTAAGATCTAATAAAATGGCCAGGTCCGTGACAGGGGAGAAAATCAAGTTTGATGGAGAACTTATCGTAAATGTAAGTTTTCATCGAATGACGTTAAAACTAAAAACGTACATATTAAATGCAGAAAATGTATTTGGCGCCGACTGGATGGAGAAATTTAAGTTGTGGGACATGTCGATTAATTCATTTTGCCAAAAACTCGAAAACTTGACCACCGAGGCCAAAAATTTAATAAAAGATTTAAAAGAAAGTTTTCCGGAAGTTTTTTGTCTGGGGGCCTTGATCGGTGTAATAAGATGACGGCAAAATTCGAGTTAAAAGATGACATCCAGCCAGTATTTAAGAAATAAAGAAAAAAAAGAAATGTGCCTTTCGCCCTTTTACCACAAATAAATGAAGAACTCAACAGACTTGAAAGGGCCCGGGGTCTTGTCGAAAATTGAATACAGTCAATGGGCTTCGCCGACTGTCTATGTGAAAAAAGTCAAAGGAGTTTCGTGTCTACGTCGATTTCTCGACAGGGCTTATTGCTGTACTCAGAGACTATCACTATCCTTTACCAAGCCCGGAAGAAATTTTCACAAAATTAAAGGGAGGCAAATAATTTTCAAAAATCGACCTTAGCGTCGTTTATCTTAGAATACCGTTGGAGTAAGAATGTTCTAAGTTGCTCTGTATCAACACCTATCGTGGTTTGTACAAATTCCAACGTCTACTTATCGGGATCAAAGTTGCACCGGCAATCTTCCAACAAGTAATGGACACTATGCTGAGCGGTCTTGACTTCGCGGTTGTATATTTGGACGACATATTAATAAACAGCCAAAATGACGAACAACACAAGGAGCGTGTTCATAAAGTCTTCTCAAGAATTTAGGCGTACTGTTCAAATTGAAAGAATCCATATGCGATTTTTTTTATGGAGAAGATTGAATATTTGTGGTACATTATCTGCAATGGCAAAAGACCAGACCCAGAAAGAGCTACCGACATGCCAGCTCCCGAAAAGTCTCTTCATTACTGTTATGGAACCTTAATAGACTATACCAAACGTAATAAATACTGTGCCTCAAGAGGAAGCAGAGAGTTCAGTCTAAAGTCGGTCGACCGGCTGATCGGTTGAACTCTCTTCCTTCGGGCGGGGAGGAACCCGAACGAGGCTACGCATGAAGGGCGGAGTCTCTTTCGGGGAGCTAAACCGACTCTGAACCCGTTTATATGGGTTCAAAGGACATATTTTTGGCCGAGCCTACGGGCTCGGAGATCACACGTTAAACCGGCCTTGTGCCACATGATGCCATCGTGATGGGGGGGTGACTAAATACCGTTCAGTTCGAAGTCGGGCGACCGGCTGATCGGTTGAACTCTCCGCCTTCGGGCGGGGAGGAACCCGAACGAGCCTACGCCGAAGGGCGGAGTCTCTTTCGGGGAGGTGAACCGGCCCTGAACCCGTTTATACGGGTTCAAAGGACATATTTTTGGCCGAGCCCACGGGCTCGGAGATCCCACGTTAAACCGGCCTTGTGCCACATGATGCCCTCATGGGGGTGGGTGACTAAATACCGTTCCGTCTGAAGTTTGAGAGTTCCGTCTGAAGTCTAGAGTTCAGTCTGAAGTCTGGAGTGAAGTCCGTCAGGAGTCTGTCAGTCAGTCAGAGCAATCGAGTCAGTCAGTCGAGTCAGAGGCAGTCCGAAACAGAATCGCGTTCAGACAATTATTACTAAACCTGATTGTTCGTACACACAATTTTCTACCTTTCTGTATATATTCCTGTTTGTAATATATCTGTTATTCCATATCCGCCTTCGAGTTCTTCTTTATTGGTTCTACCTTGGACTATCACCGTGGTACAAGGAACCGGACCATAACAATTACAAAGTTTTTAGGATTGGCAAACTACTACCAAGTGTTTATACTTAATATGCACAACTTACGTTCTCCACGAAACGAATTTCTGAAAAAAAGACAAGGACTGCGAGTGGAGACCTGAATGCCAGGAAGCATTCGTCAAAATAAAAGAAGTCTAGACGTCGGACTTATTTCTCACCCATTATAACCCAGACCTGGGCATTATAATTGCCAGCGACGCCAGCTCGTATGGCATTGGAGCATGTATTCTGCACAAGACGCCAGATGGATCTCACAAACCAGTTGCTCACGCATCGAGAACCCTTCTTCCTGCAGAGAAGGACTACTCTCAAATTGAAAAAAAAAAGGTTGTTAGGGATTATTCTCTCAGTAACGAAGTTTCACCAGTACAGAAAGTTTATATTGCAGACGGACCATAAACCATTACTCGCCATTTTCAGTTCTAAAAATAGGTCTGCTTGTACTTGCAGCAAATAGATTACTGAGGTGAGGGAACAAACCTCTTAAATTATAATTTCAAGATGGAGTTACTACCGTCTAAAAAAAACCCTGTCATGCCGATGGACTATTCAGATTAATCCCGAAACACATGGAACCTCTTGATTGCTTCTTTTCGAATAGAAGGTAAAACTTAAAACCACATTATGCAACACAGTATAGAAACTCCCTGTAACTCTCGACCAAATCAAACGAGAAGCTCTAAACGATGAGTTTATCGGGCAAACCAAAACCAAAATTCGTGAAAACGACCAACAGACTTCAGATATTTAGTCCCTATGCGACGAAGTACTGTTATATAGTGAGCGAGTCGACGTTCCCAAAACTCTATAACGGAGAAATCTGAAAGAGTTCCATGTCGGCCACTCGGGGATAGATAGATATGAACAGACTGACATAGATAGATAGATAGATAGATAGATAGATAGATAGATAGATAGATAGATATGAACAGATCGAGATAGATAGATAGATAGATAGATATGAACAGACTGACATAGATAGATAGATAGATGAACAGATAGATATGAACAGACGAGATAGATAGATAGATAGATAGATAGATAGATGAATATGATAAGATAGATAGATAGATAGATATGAACAGACTGACATAGATAGATAGATAGATGAATGAATAGATCGAGATAGATAGATATGATAGAGATAGATAGATAGATAGATAGATAGATAGATAGATAGATAGATATGAACAGACTGAGATAGATAGATAGATAGATGATAATATGAACAGATTGACATAGATAGATAGATAGATAGATAGAACTAGATAGATAGATGATATGAACAGATCGAGATAGATAGATAGATAGATAGATAGAGATGATATGATAAGACTGAAGATAGATATGAACAGACTGACATAGATAGATAGATAGATGAATGAACAGATCGAGATGAACAGACTGACATAGATAGATAGATAGATAGATATCAGATAGATTGAACAGATCGAGATAGATAGATAGATAGACTGAACAGTGACATAGATAGATATAGATATCTATCAGTTTATCTATCTATCTATCTATTTAATTTTATTTATATCTATCTATCTAGTCGTTTCATATCTATCTATCTTTATATCTATTCACATCTATCATCTATCTATCTATCTATCTATCTATCTATCTATCTATCTATCTATCTATCTATCTTTCACCCTCTGTTCATATCTATTTAGCTATCTATCTATTTATTTCATCTTGTTCATATCTACCATTGTCAGTTTACTGACATCTATCTATCTATCTATCTATCTATCTATCTATCTATCTATCTATCTATGTAAAAAAAGATAGTTATCTTGTCTCTTGAGCTGTAAGCATTTTCCCACTTTTTATCCATTCTCCATATATATATTTTTATGGGGGTGGGTTTTTGTTTATTTTTGTAAATTTGCTTTCTCGCCTTTTTATTGACGGTCCCGATGAGAGAATGAAACTCCAACATATCTTTTCAGCATCAGATAGGAATTATTAAATGGACACCTCATTTGCTAACATTTCTTTCCTTAACTTCTCGTGATGTCTTCTCTGAATCTCTGTCTTCAATTAAAATCAGACATGAGAGTGAAGTAAGATTATTAATATTATCAATATGAGTTACACCACAACAAAATAGCTCTACGCGCATGCGCATCTGTGCACATGCGCAGACACACAGAAAAAATATCCTTCTTGTTAGATATTTTTTTAGATCCACCATTTTACGGTAATGATTTTTTCTTATCCTTGGTCTCGCCCAGCGAAACCGTTGTATATATTTTATATATATATATTTATATATATTTATATATATATATATATATATATATATATATATATATATATATATATATATATATATATATATGTACTTTCAAAATTTCCGATGTAAAAGCTCTTAAATTTTCCTATCGTTATCTCTCCAAGTCTCCTTATTACTCTGTCTCTCTTTCTCTATCTCTGTCTTCTTACTCATTGTCTCTATCACACTTTGATTCTCTCAGTCTCTCCCTTATTCTATGTATTTATCGCTATCACTATACTATCACTATCTATATAGATCTCTCTCATGATTTCTCTATTTCTTCATAACTATATACCTAAAGATGATTTGAATAATTACCCCCCCACACACACACACACACACTACAAAATATATATGTATTTACATTATTCGGATTATTGTCCTCATCTTTCTCGCCATATTTATGACAACGTTTCGGCCGTTGTACGCTCCAGCTTTCTTCAGGTGGTTGGAATGTCGAACTGAACCCTTGAGGACACATGGCACAGTGAATAAAGGCGTTGGTTATATCCTGTGACAGGACCCAAAGAGCGTGAGTTCAATACCCGGTTAAGGCAGTGGAAAACTTGGAGTGGGGAATTAACAGGAGATAACTGATAACTGGCATCCATTATACATGGCACGTGGAACTAGAACAGTCTACCCCAGCGAGCGAAATAAAGGGTTCAGTAAATGTAAATAGTGTACATATGTCATTTCAGAAATAGAGAGAGATCCTGAGGAAGACCGGAGCGTTCAACGGCCGAAACGTTGTAATAAATATGGCGAAAAAGATGAGGAGAATAGTCCGAATAATGTAAATAGTGTACATAATACCTCATCTCAGAAATATATATATATATATATATATATATATATATATATATATATATTAATAAATATATATACTATTTCACACCTCTAGCATGACTGAGTTTCAAGCACGATTTAAATCAAAATATAACTAATTTTTAATACTGAACCTTAAAAATAGAAAATTGTAAATCGTAAAATTAACAAAAATTAATGTGAGGAAAAAAGGGAATGAAATTATACGCATGAAAATAAAATCTAAAATTTAAAATTTAAAATATGTTAAAATAAAAAAAAGAGTAAAAGAAAGGAGGTAAAAAGAATATTATTAGCTTTTTCCTGTTTCATTACTTTGAGCACTCTTGCGTTAACAACTTCACTATATGTGCGATATACTAGAATTTTATTACTATATATTCATATCTATCTATCTATCTAAGTCACTATCCATATCTATCTATCTATCTATCTATCTATCTATCTATCTATCTTAGTCACTATTCATATATATCTATCTATCTCAATCACTATTCATATCTATCTATCTATCTATCTATCTATCTATCTATCTATCTATCTATCTCAATCACTATTCATATCTATCTATCTATCTATCCCTCTCCTCCCTCCCTCTCTCTATATATATAAATATATATATATACATATATATCACTCTCTTTTTTTTCTCTCTATATATATATATATATATATATATATATATATATATATATGGTGTCCATATCGTATATATATATGGTGTCCATATCGTATATATATATATATATATATATATATATATATGGTGTCCATAAAGTTCATGTGCACTTTTTTTTATTTGCGATAGAAATAATTTGTAAAAAGAATTAGGAAGAAGTAAATCTATAATTTTTAAGGTTTTTTTGAAATTTTATTTAAGTTTCCACATGTCCTCCATCATTAGCAATACAAAGGGTAATACGATTTTGCAGTTCACGGAAAACATTTGCCAACTGATTTGCAGTAATGCCTGAAATCACATTAGTTATTTTAGCTATACTTAAAACAAAGTACATTAAACTTTATAACATTTTTTACAGATTATTTCTATCGCAAATACAAATAAAGTTATGAATTTTATAAAGTGCACACAAGCTTTATGGGCACCCTATATATATATATATATATATATATATATATATATATATATATATATATATATATATATATATATACCACTCTCTTTCTCCATACCCTCTCTCTTTCTCTTCTCTCTCTGTATATATATATATATATATATATATATATATATATATATATATATATATATATATATATACAAACAATAGGAAGGCTAGAGAGAGAAAAAAAGAGATGTTTGTAGTATTCTTAAGACCATTTCAGGTAGCTATTTATGTTAAGTCTTAGCAGCCTTCCCTCTGGAAGCAAAATGAACGACTAGTGTCTCACAGTGCAATCTGTCTATGACTTATATTGCTGATTTCATTGGACCCCTAAAATTGAGGAGCGTTAACTAGTTAGCCCGTTTTGGTTACTTTTGTGCCCACATTTTTTTTCCATCCACATATTTTTTCTTATCCTTGCCCTTCCTAACCTTTGTTGCATACATTTTCAAATATATATATATATATATATATATATATATTTTATTTATAAATAATTTACTTTTTCCTTTATCATAAATTTCCATTCTACTGCATTCTTTTACAAATGAAGTGCAATTACATTTTATTCACTTTGATATTCGCTTCTATTTATATTTACACTGACTTCTTGCCATTTATCGAGCAGCTTAATTCGGTAACCTTTTAGTAAAATTCCGCAGGTTTTTAGCGTGAAACGGTTTTCGACAACCTCTTGAATCTGGTTTTCAATAAAAAAAAAAGTTTTCAAAGTGTTTTGATGCAATCGAAAAAGATAATAATCATTTCGTTGCAAGGAGAGTGGATAATGGTGGGTTGGAAAGGACTGACCAACCCTGTTGACTCAGGCTAATATATCGTCGGCTTGTCGAAATTATTAATGATCCCATACTTCAAGCTGACTTCAGACTGAACTGCCAAACAGAGTTAATAATAGCTCATCATAAGGTTATAAAAACTCACATGATTTTGTCTCTATAGAGAAGTGGACTGAGCGCTGAATTTCTTATTCAGAGTTTGTGGGTTCGAATCCCGCCAGCGTTCTGTGTAATGCTTCTGTCTGATGGTCCGTGAGTCTAAACCCCCTTAACTCTGGCTAAACTTGCTCTAGATTGACATATTATATATTTTTGCAATCTGGATTGAAAATCTACCCTTCATCTGAACTTGAACATCCGGCATTGGGATTTGTATCCAGATGTGGATGGAATAGATAAAATTCAAATTTTAAAATAACTGAAAAAAAATATTAATGATTTAAAAAGTTTTTAATTCATACACAAGCCATATATTCAGTTAAATCATCCTTGATTGTGGCTAAAAGAATAGCCGAAAGCGCTAGGATATGCTAGGAACTTTTGGACAGTTTTTACCCCCTTTGTGTCTAGAAAAGAAAACACTTGTACAAAGACAAAAATTCAATAAATATTTTAATCGCAGTACCTTGTTAGTTGTTAGTGTGTGTGTGTGTTGTGTGTGTGTTGTGTGTGTGTGTATGTGTGTGTGTGTGTGTTGTGTTTATGTATATAATATTTACTTTAGGATATTAAAACAAAACATGTTTAAATCCTTCGTAGATTATATATATATATATATATATATATATATATATATATATATATATATATATGTATACAAATATGTATGGATGGAGAAAAAGAAAAGAGATGTTTGTAGTATTCTTAAGACCATTTTGGTCAACCATTTATGTTAAGTCTAACAGCCTTCCCTCTGTTTCACAGTATAAACTGTCTATATATATATATATATATATATATATATATAGATAGATAGATAGATAGATAGATAGATAGATAGATAGATAGATAGATATAGATATTGATAATATTAGTGGTAAATATACACATACATATGCAATCATATATTTAAAATATATAAATATATATACATACAAACACATACATATATAATAAAAAAATTTTCCAAGTGGATAGGATCCAGGTAGAACTCAATGTCCAGGACAGAGTAAGGATATAATAAAAAGGCTTAAACACTAATATTCCATGGTCATAATTTATTCCATTGGAATCGTAAATACGATCCAATTCATCAGACCTACAAATTCAAAAAGAAAAACATCTCCGGGAATAGAAAATAAAATTTAGTGAGAGTGTATGTATGAGACTGTGGGACGAATGTTAGAGTAAATGAAAGCTATAGGGAGGGGTAACAGACGAGAGAAGAACAGGTAGTTCTAATGAAGAAGGGGGGATTTTTTTTATATATATATATATATATATATATATATATATATATAAGATAACT